>OU426983.1:74226762-74826762 GCA_911387785.2 Aelia acuminata | reverse complement strand
GACCTCACAGCTGTGTGACAGAGGGAAAAGCTGTTATGGTACTTTGTATGTTCCCTTTGCAGTCCTGGCTCAATTTTATTTTGCATCCTGAAAGAATTCTGATAAGATTGGTGCCTGATTTTTTAGAATTATCGTGGCGGTAAAGTGTTTAATTATTTTTCAAAGTACAAGACTGCTACTTTGTGACAGGCTAGGGAGTGACAAAAAGAGCTTTTTTGTTAATTTTAGTGAATGTTATCCTGTCTTTAGGCGCTTGAAAATAAGATAGCAGTGTTCTCAACCAATAAGGTAATAAATAGAAGAAAAAAAATTTAAAATCCTTCAAGCGGTTATCGATTTATCACGTTGTGACACAAATATCAACATAATTTTAGAATCACCCATATTTGACTCTTAAACGTGGATTTAAATACATCTGGACACTAATATGTTGATGTTAGTTTGTTAATATAAATAATGTATATATTAAAAAACATCGATGTCGTAAAACATTGGCTCTCGATGTTTCTTGAATGTTTTTGATCATCGATGTTTTATCGTCGATTTTTTATGGACATCGATGTTCAAAATATCGATAGAATCGATAGAAAAAATGGCCGCTCTACTATATATACTACAGTAATAATAATAATAATTAAACAACATGTCTATTTTTTATTGAATTAAATTTCCTACTCTAATTTTATACTTCTCTTAAATTACTTATACTACTAATTTAATACTCTGATAAATACTTCCAATTACTCAACAATATTAATGTGAATTATAAAAAAACCATTCATCAACTTTGTCTGTATAAGTATCGACATCACAAATTAAAAAAGTACTTAATTCTAAAGTGCTAAATTTAATACCAGAAAAAATGGATGTGGTGTTGTTACCTCCGGGGTACAGAAATAAATTTTATATCTATTATATTTCGAAAACAACCCTTTCCTATATTAAATATATAATATATATATATATATATATATATATATATATATATATATATATATATATATATATAATCCTATCAAGGTACAGTAATTATTTAAAATCGAGATAGTTTTGTATTTCCTTTACTTATTAGTTAAAATAATTATAAATGGGAGTTTGTATTATTATATCAACAACCATAAATTTGCAATTAAAATTTAAATCTGCTAAATTGATCTTGTGTCCCTGACTCCATATATGATAATTAATTTATTAATATTGTAGGAAATAATATAAAGTTATTGATAAATGTTACAGCGGGTTAAGAATTGAAATTCATCATTTAATCGTATGATAAGTCCTTTAGCGTAGTTAACTTCTACATCCAATTAAAGAGTAAAGAATAATCTTTAAACTTAATTGCTTTAAAACTAAATGCTCTTGAACTGAATTTAAGAGAATGAATTAAATAATTATTGCTTTTTTAGTAACTTTTTATTAACTCGATGAACTAAAGTAAATAAAAATATAGAGTGCAGCTTAAATACAACCATAAAACGTGAATATAATGTTTATTTTTAATCATTCCTGTAGTATGATGACTTATTTGACGCTTCTCCATCATTCATACTTCAGTTAACCTAGGAAAGGGTAAGGATGACTCGGATATTGCAATTCCTTTGCAGTCAAAAGTAGTTTCTGAAGGAGAGGAGGGATACCATACCTTTGAGTATTGCACTCCAGCTCTATATCCGTGTCTGAGAATCAGTTGGTTATAAAACAGCCCAGGTTATCTCTTTTGAGTACCTACCACAAAATTATAAATAAAAGTTTATTTTTTGTCCTATTGTCACATCGCAAGCAGTTGTTGTTGAGTTATTTTTTAGCTTCGCTAGTGTAAACAGAAGTAAAATTTCGATATGTAAAATCTAATCATTAAAAAGCAATTATTAATATATTAATGATATATTTAGTCATTAATATACATGCTTTTGCTGCAACTTTTTTTAAATCTTCATGAGCCTTTAATAGCTAGCTGAACGAAATGTATCTCGAAATTTAATGTCTAACTCATTCTACTAAAAAACAAAACTACAAAAAAAAAGTCTGGTGCGTGCGCGCAACACACAACTCTTACTTACCAACTTACTTAGATAAGAAATTAATGTGTTTTGTTAATTGCCACTTCTCAAAGTTATACATTTTTCCACATTCATTTCTCATTTTTGTTTTCATTTGCTCAAAAAAAAAACTAATTTCTTTTATTATTAAATAAAAGGTTTTACTTGTGATAATTCGGCAATCCAAGCATAATACTCCAAGTCCTCTGATTTTATAATTCTCTATGTACTTGTAACAAATAATTTTCATTAAATGAACAGAACATCTTTAATTATAACGCATTGGTTTGTCATTAAAGGCGTACGGCGCATGCGTGAGCTCAAGGTGTTTTATGAGTTGACGGAATAGTTATCTTTTTTTCTCCTGTATATTTTTACTTGATTTTCTTCATATATCATATTTAGCCATTTCGTATTTTTAGGCGTGATGAGAGACAGTTAATTTCTCAATATAAATTAAAACAAAGGTACTTTATAGGAAAACAAAAAAGGCCTCTTCCCCATTTAAGCCCCCTCAGAAAATTTTAATACTGATAAAACTTACCTGATATTATTGAACACCTAATTTTCATTATACATGACGAATTTGATTAAAATCATTAAAGCCGTTTTTGAGATAATCGAAAAAAAGGTAAAAATTGGAAAAAAGTTATGAAATAAAGTGCCCCTCCGTTTGACCAATATTGATGAAATGTTGGATGTCATATCTTTGGCATATACATACATCAAATACCCAGTTTGATCAAAATCATTAAAGCCGTTTTTGGGTAAATAAAAAAAACACATGATAATGATACAAAATTTATTAAGTAAAGTCCCCCCTCCGGTTGATCAATTTTTATGAAATTTTTACAGACATATCTCGGGCATATTAATACATCAAATACCTAGTTTAATCAAAATCGTTTGAGCCGTTTTTGAGAAAATCGAAAAAAACGTAAAAAGTTATTAAATAATAACCCTTTGACCAATTTTGATGAAATTTTTGCTGTCACATCGCGGGCATGTACGTACACTAAATATCTAATTTCAGGTTCGCACGGTTAATAGTTTTTGTGCTAGTCTGTTCACACACAGACCATTTCGCGGGACTTGGTTATTTTGACTCAGGTGACCCCAAAACGTGTATTTCCGTTGAAAACCGGAAGTCGAAATTTTTCACGATCGCAATACTTCCACTTACTATATATTTCATATATAGGTAAGTGAAAGTAAAAAACTTGCGTTGACTCTCAAATGTGTTGTTGAAATTTAATATAGTAGGACTGTTGGTAAATGTGTTTATGATACACTGATAAAAGTTGTATAAAAACACTTTATTAACTATTTTATTTTTTAATATAATTACCATGTGCTCACGCCAATAAGAGACAGGAGATAGAGAGAGAGAGAGAGAGAGGGAGAGATTTCTGTAACCTAGTTATACTATCAGCCAATGCCACCATTACCGTAAATGGCACCGTAATAGTAGCAAAATATTAAAATTTACTCTCTATAACAAGGGCTATAGGCCTAAGATCTGTATACACCCTCATGATCTATTCATCAGCGGCTGATCCATGGGAGGGTGAGGACACCAATTCACTATTACTATTTCTGTATAAAAAGGGCTATCCTCAGTGATTTTTTTAAACTCTTTAAATGAAAAATTGATTGTATATAAATATTGAATAGATATTCACAACGTAAACATACACTAATATATTAAATTAGGTCTTTCATGACACCTACAAATTTTAAAAATAAAAAGTGCGCCCACCACCTCGAAAAATTTCTGGATCCGCTACTGCTATTCATAGCACTTATTTATTACTAACAATTTTTTGAGCACTGACAGGTTTGAGGAATGAGTTAAGACACTATTTTCACCGAATAATTTGCCCCGATTCTTCAAGAGTGTGAAGGCCACTAATTCAGGTGGCAGCCAATCAATTTTACGACCGTAGTACAATACTGTTACGGGCTTCGGGTTCGATAAAATGAACAATTAACACTAGGACAATAATTTATTAATCAAATACTCACAATGGTAATTATGCCTTATTATTAGATACAAACCAGGCTGTGTATGCAGACTCTAATTACTTATAACAAACCGCACGGGTTAAAACAAGAGTCTTTTCTACGACATACACTATCACCACAATAACTTATCACAATAAGGCTTACCATTTATCACACTAACCTATCCCTGTTCACTACGAACTGTACTCCACGGGTGTTGCCAAACAACTCCGCTGACGCTTGTTAAAGCTGGTATTTATAAGCCTTAGGAAGATTTTAGAAGGTTCGGGGTTCATGTAGAACAAAGTCTTTGATCTTTGCCGGCAGTCCGTGCCGCACCGAACAATGGACGTATTGTTCACCATAGGCGCTTTGTCTGACCCCGCTGGCCGCAACATTACCCCCTCCTTAAGGCTGATCTGTCCCAGATCAGGTCGTGAATGGGGTGGAGTAGGCTCAGGTGTTTTCTCTTCTTCAGCTACCAGCAGGACTTTTCCTGTTTCCTGACCGAGTGTAAGAGGCACAGCTACTTTCTTGACACTACCAGGCGGAGCCACCTTCAACGAAAGGACCCTGGCCGGTGAAACAGAGTAGAGCTCCACAATGCCAAACGTATTTGACATTACACAAACACCAGAAGATGGGTCTGGGACCTGGCTTGGATCAATCCTTACAACACTTGAATTGGCAATACCTGTTGGGTGTGAGGGCCTAGACCAATGCTCTGCTCAACTAAGCTTCCGTTAATCGCACCACGAGCAGCTGATGATTTGCTCTCATCACCATTCGATTTGAGTCCTACTTCCGCTGCTGGACTTTCTGTAGTCCCATGGGTAATATTGGGCTTAGGAGGAGGCCGTCCAGGTCCTCGAATGATGCCACACACTGTCACTTCATTGTCAGTTTCTCTCTCCAATTTTAATTTCTCTGCTAAGGGGTCATCATCCTCATCAGAATCAGCAACAGGCATTCTCCTGTTTAACATTTCAAGTTCAGCATCACCAGGCTTCATAGACCCACACCAAGCCTTTCCCTGATTCAAGGTTCCTTGCTTGCTATACCTGATTAGCCGACCACTGATTGAAAAGTTTCCAGAGTTTGTCACTTGATCGTTTCCAGCCCTCCCCGATATGGCAGTTCTCTGTCCATTTAAAGACCGCTTGGCCAAGCTCTCCTCAAATGCTCCAAACAGACGCCGACAAGCCTCCAAGCTTCCAGCCGGCTCCCAGCCACTCTGTTCAGAAGGGCATCCCTCCCATCCAAGGGTGTATCCGGCCCTCCTCGATACGGCTGACCTCTGTCCATTCAAAGACCGCTCGGCCAAACTCTCCTCAAATGCTCCAAACAGACGCCGACAAGCCTCCAAGCTTCCAGCCGGCCCCCAGCCACTCTGTTCAGAAGGGCATCCCTCCCATCCAAGCAAATATCTATATTGCTTTTTTCCTGGATGGAACCTTCGGGAAACAACAAACTCTTCTTCCTTATCTTGGAAGATATCACCACCCTCGAGCTGATCTCTCATGCTCTCATTATACTCCGCTCCCTTTTCAACACCAGTGGTTGACTCAACTTCCATGAATTCTCCAGGCGAGACCCCCAGAACAAGCCTTCTTACTACAACAGGCTCTTCCTCATCGCCTTCATCAAAATCTTCCTTGTCAATTGACTTCCCTACTGGCGATGTCTTAATGTCTGTATCAACAGGTTTAGCATACCCAAAAGAACTAGAATTCACCACAGTCTGTCCAGCATTTCTTATCCTATCAGGCATGTGTCTCATGAACCCCTCTTCGAAATGAACAGCATTGCGACAAGGTCCACACACAAAAGGATCCACCTCTCTCAATCCGCCAAGCGGCACCTTCACATCTTCAACACTCACTTGAAGATTAAGGTCGAAGGGCTCTTCTTTTTCTTCTTTATCATTAGTTTCTCCTTCACCTTTCGATTTGTTAAAATGAAACACTTTGTCAACTTGCGTAGCACTAAGAACCTTCTTAACCGAAATCTTAGGAATATCACTATCAACTAACTTATTTTCTAAAGTAGTAAAACATTCTGACAAGGTATTTTTAAAAGTAGAAAATAACTCATTTTCATTTTCTAACAACTCATTTTTAAATTCTAACAACTCATTTTTCAATTTACTAAATTCTGTTTCAAAAAGAACGTGATCTGGATCCTCTCCACTACTAATTAAAGCTTCCCTGAGCCTTTGTTGCAATATAGACTTGTTCCCAGAAGTATCCAAATCGCGTTCTTCCAATTCCCTTTTTAAATCTTTCAAATCATACAATGTTAAGCCACCGGTTGACATTTTAAATATTATATACAATTATCAAAATTAAAATTAACAAATCAAAACTTAAAGACTAACAACAATAAGTTGATTATAAACTAACAACGAAAAAAAAGAAATCTAATCCTATACACAGTTACTAAGGTTTAAATTACCAAAGAAATTCTCAACACTATAAACAATAAACTAAATTATTAAAAGAAACCAAAAAGATTAGATAAAACTCAAATATTAAATAAAATAAACAATATTCAAAATAGACAAACAAATTTTCAATAGCCTAAATTACAATAATTAACTAATATAACAAACAGAAAAATTATTTAGAACAAACTAAATAAATACGCTAATGCTAAAAATATATCCCACTTCTGACACCAGTTGTTACGGGCTTCGGGTTAGATAAAATGAACAATTAACACTAGGACAATAATTTATTAATCAAATACTCACAATGGTAATTATGCCTTATTATTAGATACAAACCAGGCTGTGTATGTGGACTCTAATTACTTATAATAAACCGCACGGGTTAAAACAAGAGTCTTTTCTACGACATACACTATCACCACAATAACTTATCACAATAAGGCTTACCACTTATCACACTAACCTATCCCTGTTCACTACGAACTGTACTCCACGGGTGTTGCCAAACAACTCCGCTGACGCTTGTTAAAGTTGGTATTTATAAGCCTTAGGAAGATTCTAGAAGGTTCGGGGTTCATGTAGAACAAAGTCTTTGATCTTTGCCGGCAGTCCGTGCCGCACCGAACAATGGACGTATTGTTCACCATAGGCGCTTTGTCTGACCCCGCTGGCCGCAACAATACAATCGAGCTAATTCAATTGTCTCTTTTGAATTGGCTGTTAAAAGTGATTGAAGGAGGGATGTTTGTTGATAAAGTGTTGTAGATCAATAAAGAATCTGTATCACGTTTTCTCA
This sequence comes from Aelia acuminata, assembly GCA_911387785.2. Taxonomy (NCBI): domain Eukaryota; kingdom Metazoa; phylum Arthropoda; class Insecta; order Hemiptera; family Pentatomidae; genus Aelia; species Aelia acuminata. Next base: position 74,819,474 of record OU426983.1, on the reverse strand, counting down.
ACGAAATTCAAATACGTTGTAATGATTTGAAAATTTAATTTCCATACAACATTGTATTCAACAATACATAATTTCTTGCCCGAAACTAACAGTACGGTTAGTAAGATGGTAAATTAACAGCCGCATAATTCTTAGGCGTGTTTGGAATATCCAGGAGGGTCAAGTAACTTTGAGGTTGATGAGGTTTGAAAATCGGAAGATAATTGGTCTCTATAACCTCAGCCCAACCTTACATTAGTGCCAACCCATAAAGCTGGCAGAAACCTCGGAAGCAGTTATTGGAATATAATACCTCGGTGGTGCAAATATTTGCCGCCGTTATGTTAAACCACCGGCCACAACCTGTGGCAGTTATAGCCGCTTCCCTTGCTATAAACGACAATAAACTGTCTTCATTAAAAATGAATAACTGCCCGTATACACTAGTTAATGGCGGATATACTCCTAGCTCAATATCCTACTGAGGCTTCTTCATTCTTATTCATTAAATTAATAAAAATAACATACTATGCATGGGCTTTATGTCTAGAATAAGAAATTAATGCTTCGCATGGAATTTTTATCATAGCAGTTAATAAATTTTTAAGATTTTACTTAACTTGTTTAACGATCATTAAACAATTATTTGTTAACGATCATTAAACATGATAAAATTCATCCATGTTTAGATTTCCTTAAAATTTACTTTCGGGCGGTTAGAGCATTTCTGCTCTCAGACATTCATTTAATCGTTAAGTGTTGGTAATATCTTTTGAATATTTATAGCAAGCTTGCGGTTAGAATTGAATCCGCAACTTAGTTTCAATTCATGGTTAATCTCCTATACCTCAAGAAAAGAAGTATTTTAGAGTTAGGACAATTCCTTCTTAGCTTTTGTCTATTACCATGTGCCAAATGCTGGAGAAACAATAAGGTAAGTGCAGAGACGCAGAACAGAGAAGCGCAGATTTGGTGGAACGTGTCTTAGATGAGACAGTACACATTAATGCAGGATAGGGCTCCTTGCGAAAAACTGCGAGTTCCCTGCCTCTCAATGCGCGCTCTGCCTAAAGTTCTCAGAGCAACTGTGTGACTTTAATCACAAAATACTTTAAGGTATTGTATCAATCCTTCAGTATTTGCTTTTAAAAAGATTGATTGTTTGTTTATTTTTTTTATTGAGCAATAGAAAAACTGTGTAATTTCGGGAAGGATGACACACTTACAGATAATATAATTTAAGATTAATATTAATGACAAATGGATGGCTAATGCCTGATGACAGCTGTGTTTCCTTTGATATCGATCACATGGAAACGAAAATAGAAAAGCTGCTGAATTTGAAAGCGGCAAGACCCCCTGTGTCCCTGTTGCGAAAGTTTATCCAGTTTCGTTCTGAAAATTGTTTCGATTCATTTAAAGACATATATAAAATGAAATTCTAAGGTTATAACTACACTAAAACATAGTATTCGATGTTTATTCAGTGATTATTTCATCAAATTATCTCATTTGCCAAATCATTCCACTTTATAATCTATTTAGTTGAAAAAACAATAAATAAATAATAATTATCTTGATTTGTAGTTGCATTTTATTTATTATCTCTTTTTCTTTTTAGAACATATCTCAGGTAGTATATTATAATTTTGTATTCTACGAAATCACGAAAAAAGTTAAGTAAATGACGCAGTTTTGGTGGATGACACTGTTGACAAACTTTGTTCCATATTCGGGCCTAATTGGAAACTGAATATTTTAATCAATACTGCTAAAATTACTCATCAGAGTTGATTTCGGTGCCAATTCGTAATTACAGGAAACACAAATTAGGCTTATGCAGGAGTTTTCCAGACTGGAATAGTGGGAGGATCAAATTTTATTTTTAACATGGAACAAGTGATTTCTGCATTGGGTAGGTACGTGATAATAAATTGTCAAGTAATCAAGTCAAGTAAAGTCAAGTCAAGTAGTAGTACATATAAAAGAGTTTTAAATATTGTTTAATAATATAATAATTTAATATAACAAAGTTGCTTAGGCATTATGGATAATACAAATTGACCTACCTCAAAAAGTTAATACAGCACAGTAGCTTAATAAGTAAAAGGCCAGCATTAGATTCTCGGGGTCGGATGATAAAAGGAAGATATGACCGAGACAAATTGGCCGTCAGCCAACCCAGCTTAGTATCTTTACAAGCTCCTTGATTAATGTTTATTTAAACTCTCTATCTTGATGATTTCAACTTTTGTCTTTAAAAATGGCGCTGTGCTAAGTCGACATCAGGTCTGGTTTTTGATTGATGCGATAAATATAAATTTGGCCTCGAAACATAGAGATGCTTACTCTCTAGTTTATCAAATTACTGAGCCTTACTTTTATCTACGCTATTTTTTCCTTTTTTTTATGATAAAATATGAAGGTGTAAAAATTTATCAGTGTGCCAACTTTCAGGTAAGTTGAATTTTAATTGAGATTTTATTGTTTCTTTGTAAATATTTTTCATTTATTTTTTTAAGAATACTTGCTATTTTATAACTAATATACTAACGACTAATTACTAACGATCAATAAATAAGATACTAACGACTCGTAAATGTTAAAACTTATCGAATAATTTTAAATTTGTACAGTTAAAAGATAATAAATATATCAAGAATAAAAAAAAATAAATTAATGTAAAAATCAAGATAGAAAAACAATATTAATAAAAATCAAAGTATATTGATGTTCATACGTAACCATTAGCATGGGTTTCAGTCTTCGGGATGAAATTGTATTTTAAACCTTTTATTTCCTCGAAAAAGAGTAGGGGAGAGTGGGGTTGGTTGGCAACAGTTTTCATTTTTTGGTTGTTGAGTCGTTCCTGTTAATATAATCCCAATAGGACTGATACCACTGCAAAATCCAAGTATTAGAGTACTTCAAGTATTTTTTTTTCACCACATAATATTCAATACTAAGTTCATAGAAAATTGAAGAATTCGTCAATCCAGAGTATGCCAATTAACACCCAATTATCGTCAGACACATAAAATTCTCTGAATGTTTGTTATTTGCTGATGATCTTAAATTATTTAGGTTTGTTGAAGGAATAGAAGATTGTAAGAAAATACAGAAAGACTTAGATTGCTTGATCAGATGGTGTACAGAAAACTGCCTTCACTTTAATTTAGATAAATGCTATGTAATGTCTTATTCTCGAAAAAAACATTTAATAGAACATAATTATCAAGCAGAGTCACAAACGTTGAATAGGGTTGAAACAATTCGTGATTTAGGAATTTTATTTGACCAACAGCTAACGTTTTCAACACACATTGACAATGTATTCATGAAATGTAATAAACTGGCTGGATTTGTGAAAAGAACATGTAATCAATTTGACAATCCAAAGACTTTAATAATATTGTTTAATTCACTTATAAGGGTTCATATTGAATATGGATGTTTTATATGGTTTCCTAGAACAGCCAAAAGTTTATATTTGTTAGAAAAATTACAAAAACGATTCTTAAGATTTTTATACTATAAAAAACATGGTTCTTATCCGGGTTGGGAAGTTTTGTATAATTACTTAATGAATGAATTTGGTGTAGCCCACAAACTGGAAGAAAGGTGTGCCATTTTGTCGATATTTCACTTAGTTAAGCTAGTCCAGGGAGGTCTTAATGATCCTACTATGCTTGGAAAACTAGACTTTAGAGTTGGTAGGATTAATAGCAGGTTGAAGGAGGACTTTTATATGCCTGTGTGTAAGCCTTGTTACAATTCTCCACTAAATAAACTCACTAACCTCTGGAACTCTCTATGTGAGGTACTTGAACTTGATTTCAGTTTTGGATTGGGAAAGATCAAAAGTATTCTGTGGAAGCATTTCTCGCATATTAGTGCCTAATGTATAAATAACTGAAATATATGCATTTCAGTTGGATCTATGCATATATTGTATGCGTATATTATGTATATTTCCGTTTGTGTGTGTATAATTATAAATGTATGTATATATTTATGTGTATATTGATAGGTTTTCTAAGCCTTTTTTTTTTACTTCACTTCATATCCCTAACTAGACATTAAAAAGTATTAAAGATTACTTTGTTTATATGTGTATGTATACATATCTATGTTTTTTTGTTTTGTTTTTTAGATATTGTTTTATTAGGTAATAGTATTCTTAATGCATTTCATTTATAAGTGCACTACCTGATATTATATTTTTTATTGTCTAAGTATGAGTGATATTTTCATGAATAAGGGATATTTTCTAGTATTCTAGAATACGTTCAGTGCTTTGACTTGTTTTCTTTTTTCTATTTCTTTTGTCTTTTTTTTTTTTTTTTCTTTTTCTTTTTTCTTTATGATTTACGATGTAATCAACAAATTGTACACATTACCACCTGTAATTGGGCAGATGCCTGTTGGTGGGCTTATGTAAAATAAATAAATAAATAAATAAATAACACCCTATGTGGGGCAGGTTGGCCTAGAAGGTGGGGTTGTTTAGCCATCTCATTCAAGTACTGCCTGACACATATTATTGTTATTAAAAGCTGCACTATGATGGTATAATAATTTTGAATCGGTTTTTAACAGCTTTTAAGGGAAAATAGAACGACAATAGAAGAAGATAGAAGTTTAGACTGTCGTCACTTTCTGCATAAGAAAAATTGCTCTCACCCTCCTTGCTGGGACTAAAGACAATTGGTAGTTTCATCTTTGTTTATATTTACCTTGCTTTTGTGAATTGCTATTGCGCCAACAAACCCCAGTTGAAGAGAGCCAACTAACCCCACAGGAGTGATCATATGAAAGATGGCTGCCAAGACAGGGGAGAACAATCAAACAAGAAACTGTTTATTCGAAAGGAGTTTGGGGCTGTGTGAACAGAATCGGAGTCAAATGTTTTACCATTCCTTTAAATCAAATTTACCGAAAATATAAAAATTTACTTACATGTTGTAAAATCAATCAATGAAGCACACTCTGTTAGCATCGAATTGAAAACTCAGGACAAGACTCCCGAGGTCGAGCGGGTGACATGGTACAATGGTGGGGCCTTCACAACAGGTGTGACGGAAAATTGGCCGATGGCCAACCTACCCCCTATGCCAACCAACCCCGCTCTGCCCTACCTGTTTTTTCCTTAACAGGCTACCTTAATAGATTAGGTTGCTACACGGCATGGTTATCGGTGTTAAACCACATAAATTTAATATAATATTTTAAAAATACGAATTACTTACTAATTTTTTTTATTTTTTATAAACATTAATTTTTGTCACTTCATCTCACATTAAAACATGTTCCTACCAAAGGATTAAAATCTAATAATAAATAAAAAAATAAGAATGAGCACAAATAAATATACATATACATAATAATAAATATACATAGCAGTATAGGGCTTCAGTAGAAGCCTTAAAGTCCCAAAAAAAAAAAAAAATATACATACCACCCCATATTTTACCACATAGGTGGTAAGATAATAATATTTTTGGCCAACTCCACTCCAATTCTTTAACCTAAGGACCTTGTCTCATCTAGGTATTGTCCTGCGAAACCCTGAACAGGGGCCTGAACTATTGCTCACAGGACGTCTCGCGGATTTTTTCTTTTAGAAAAAAGGAAGCACTTAGGGTATACTTCTTCTCTAATTTTTTTTCTTTACTACCACACGCCCTGGTCTACGTCATTTTTCCCGTCATAGTCGTGTCCACAGAGTATAGAATGAACTAGAGGATACACGGCTACTGTGGCTGTCAGCTGAAAGTGTGCTCACCACAAGCTCGCGGCAATCGTCTACTTCAATTTCGCTCTGTTTGTTTTTCAACATATTATTGAAGTTGGATGTTAATAAACGTACAATTAATGTATTTAGCATGATAAGTTTCATTTATATTACATTTAAATAACAATGTAGAGAAATAAATTTAGAGATCCAGTGATCTTTAAAATGGATTACTTCAGTCAATTTATAATTTATAATCAGTCAATTTATTTTGTTCTACTCATTGATTCTTGTCAGAATTCATTTTTTTCAATGTTTATATGGGTATAATATGACACTATTGATTAGATCAATAAGTTTGAATAGTTGTTTTCTTTATCCAATGACAAGTATTCAGAAAAACTGAATAAATTTTGGTTTCAACATTGAGCAAGTAATTCGTTGGGTATTAATAAATTAACAATTAAGTATATATGTATTTAATATAGGTACATTCAAATAACATATCAGAAGATCAAGTTTGTAGAACTACTATTTTTGGGGGTTTCCAATTTTCTCCATATTGCTTTTGTCCATATTTATTTTAATTCAGACTTAACCGGAGATCTAAAATTAGAATCCTGAAATTTGAACTTAAGGTGAAACATAATCGTATCATTTTAAGAAAACAAAATTAAAAGCATTTTCAATCAAGTGGTGACCCCCTATATGAATTCTATAGTCTGTGGTTGGTCCAGTACTTGAAAGAAGATTTTAATTGCTTTCATCAGGACCTATGATTTCAAAAATGTCTTCATTACCCTTTGGCCAATCTGCATATATAACACTTCAAAGCATAAATAAAAAGTAGGTTGATTCGATTTTACTTGTCTGAAGGACTATGGTATGATTGCTCTTATGTATCGAGTACGATGACAAGTTGTAATCATATTAAATAAACATGGTGATATATTAAAGAAGTTTTTAATATTTGTAAGCTACTACCCCTTACAAAGTGCTTAGGCACAGGCGCCGTCACAGAAAAAAAAAATTCCAAGCGGGATATGGCGGTATAAAAAAAAAAAAAAATCTACTTAAGGCAAGTAGCTAGTTAAGGCGGACACATTTATTTATCCCCAAAAAAAGAAGGATTAGGAATTTTATTAAATTCATAAACATAACTAGTACTATAATAATAATAATAATGTTTTATTGAATAATAATAATTACAAATTATACACAAAAGAGACAAACATTGTACGGCATGGAAATCTGTCTGCCGGAAAAATTCACACAAAATTTAAACAAAAATTACTGATACAGTAAATAAATAATAATAAATTAAAAAACAAAACAAAAAAAACAGATATAAAGCAATAAAATAAATAAACAATAAAAACTAGATCTTCTGATTAAAATACAAACAAAGAAATGAAATAAAACAAGGAAAATACTATTTATCAATTACTACAAATTCTGATTATGGGTTAAAAAAGAAAATACAAGTTAAGTAAGGGTTGCAAAAACAAAAAATATAAAAGCATTAAGAAATGAAAATAAAATAAATAATACTGTATAATAAAATAAAAAATTATATAAGAATAAAGAGTGAAAAGAAACGAAAGATGAATTCTGTCTATGTTGGATGGATTAAGTGGTAGCGATGGGACCATGCATGTCGAGTATAATTTACAATTTTACGGCATTCGTTTACAGTGGGGGCATTAAGGAGAGAAATTAAAAAAGTATTATGGACAGTACTAAAACCTAGAAACTGTATTCGAATGTTACTGAGAGCTGAACACTCTGCCAGGAAATGAAAAAGATCCTCTTTAACCGCCAGGTTACAAAGTTGGCAATTCGTATTTTCCCTATCAAGCCATGGGGTGTAATTTAAATAAAGGAGTTCACATTTAAGTTTAAACATCCAACATAAATCGTTCCTAGAGGGATCCCAAGAACAGCCATCTTTGAACCTCAAAAGTGTGATGTCATGATTTAATTCCTTATACAAAAGAAATCTATTCGAATTCATCGCGGCCAGCTCACACTGTTCCCTATGATGGCACCTGATAGCGGTCAATAATACTGCTAACTGGTCTTTCCATAAGGAAACACTATCCAGAGTGCTTTCAAACCTACATACATGAGTATCTTTCCGCCAAATCACACCATGTTTTAAACCAAAAGATATTGAGCTTAATCACTTCTAACGCTATAATTTTAGAAAGACGATCGTCAGCTGCGTTCACCACTTTAAGACAATACTTAAAATGTAACTTTAAGGTAAACACCTCAAGCTAGTACTATACTATCGAACTAGGACTGGTACTATACTATGAACTAGTACTACACTATGTTCATACATAATCTTCCCCCCCCGCCCAGGGATCGGCCCAGCAAGAGGCACTCTGATTCATAAAAATTGTCCTACCTCAAAAATGAAATACGTTTGAACAATTAGAAAAGAAATGTATTTTTCAAATATTTTCTGTTTAAATTTTAAACATGGAATATTAAAAAGGGACAAAACCTTAAAACTTTATTTGACAGAGCCGCCACTGCTAAATTTATAATAATTATAAGTGACTATAATGAGGTAAACAAAAAAACAAAATTCATAAACAAAGATTAACGAATTCAAATGTCCTTTGTAAGAGGTTTTAACTAGAACACTTCAAGTAAACATCAGACGTAATTTGCTTTTCTTCTGTGGGTTTACAATTAGTTTCCTGGTTTGCCATATTATCCATTTAACGAAAAAATAATATTATATTATCTAAATAACTAATGATGAAATTCTGTTCAAACAGAACAAATGTTTGTTTGTTTGTTCGTTATAGAAATCCACACCGTTTGTCCTAAATTCTCCAAAATTCGCTCAGTTCATTCATACCAGGTCTCTGGGTATATTCTTCATTTTTATTACAATCGTTATGATCTCGCTTTACATTGGAGACGAGTCGAAATTCCCCTCCCCCCCCCCCCCCCCCGGTAAAACCGGAATATACAGCTAGTATATTATAAAAGAGACTGGAATTACCTCTAATTGCATGTAACTTCAGTACTGTGAATACCTTTTGTTGGGGTAGACAATAGAAGGTATTGTTTTTCAACAAAGCCTGCCAATATTCTTGGTTGGATAAATTTTATTCCTTTCCTTCTATCAACGTCATTGTTTATTCATCGGTGCAAGTAACAAAAGAATCAAGGGCTTTAGCAGGTCGTAAGGAAAAATCTGTTAAAAAGATTATACTCCGAGAGTCTAGAGATTTCTTTATGGAGTTAAAAAGAAAGTAAGTATATAAACCCTCACCATGAGAAACAAAAACGTCTTCATAGATATTCAAGATATTAAGGAATAGTGTAGTGTGCAATTATGATTTTTGCCTTCTTTTTTCGAAAAATTAAATTTGGCTCATTAGCATAGTTATTTAAGATTTTTAAGATTGACCTTCCCTTATTGCTTCCTTTAAGACTTAGCATTTTTATAAATTATACATATTTCCTCTGATAGTGTATGTACTCGAACCTTATATTTATTTTTATATAATTTATTTATTGAAATTTACAAGTGTACAATATAATAAGTAAACTTGAAATACATATGTACCTTAATGACATGAAAAGAAGTGTGGAGACCCCATACCCACTGGTAGCACTCGAATATTGTATTAGTTTATTAGATCTCTAGGCCTTCTTCTTTTCAGACGCCTCGAAGGATTGTCTGGGATAGGGGAGGAAGCAAGGTTGGAGACAAGATGGTCAGGAGAAATAGGGAGTTTACTGTGAAAAACCTTATTCTAAATTTTAAAATACTCCTATTTCTATTACTTATGTACAAATATATTTTGGATTTATCAGTAGAGTTAATCTCAGAAAGCATAAATCCTACATTTGGCTCATTACCCCGTTCCTTTCTACTCATTTATTCAACTATTCAATTCATTAATAAGAATATGAAATGCATCTCGTTTAATCCCCTCACATTCCTTAATCACATCAAGCCCTTATACCCCATCAAAATCTCTCTTTACCGCCGCTTGGATTAATCTAGGAATTGGAGAATCGATGAAGAGAAAAGTGAAATTAAATTTCTCATGGTAGTTTTCCTATCCAAAAAAAAAATTATCCAGCGCCAATGCACCGAAGCACATTATTTACTTGTAAATAAGTTGTGGGGATATATATGGCAGATTATAGTTAATAATGGCTATTATAAATTATTACGTAATGTTCCACCATACGGAAAGGTAATAGGAAGATGGATAAGTCATAGATAATAGATAAAGAATTCTAGAAGTATATAGTTTAAATTTAAGATACACAGGCGTACTCCTCTTTGGGTGTAAAAAAAGAGAAGGAAATGAAATGTATAAAACCACTTAAAAATGAAGAGCGTTGAATAACGTAAAAAAATTGATGGATGCCAAGAAGTTCTGCCTTAATGCCATTAAGGGCAGGAATAGTTTTGCTCGATGCCAGAGGTAAAAGAGCTCTTATCTTCAGGCGTTCAGTGTGCTCTATTGCTAATAAAAAGAAATTTCTTAAAAAGAAATTCCCGGAAAGATACGTATTTGTAGTTTAATTTTGGTTCTAAAGAGTTATTTCCAAATGAAATAAAAATAATAATAATTAAATAAAAAAGTTTTTATCGTTAAGCCTCCGGTATATTTTTCTTTTATTATAATTTATTTCCCCACCACTATCAAAAGAATATATTTATATCTATTTTTATTTTAACTTACCTATACATGAAATATATACCTAGTAAGGGAAAGTATTGCGATCGTGAAAAATTTTAACTTCCGGTTTTCAACGGAAATACAGGTTTTGGGGTCCCCTGAATCCAAATAACCAAGTCCCGCGAAATGGTCTGTGTGTGTGTGAACAGACTAGCTCAGAAACTCTAAACCGTACGAACCTGAAAGTGGTAATTTGTTATGTGTATATGACCGTGATGTGACAGCAAAAATTTAATCAAAATTGGTCAAACGGAAGGGGTACTTTATTTTATAACCTTTTAGGTTTTTATTCGATTTTCTCAAAAACGGCTCTAACGATTTTTATAACAGGGCATTTAATTTATATATATGCCCGCGATATGACAGCAAAAAAATCATCAAAATTGATCAAACGGAGGGGGTGCTTTATTTCATAACCTTTTTCCCATTCTTACGCTTTCTTCAATTTTCTCAAAAATAGCTTTAACGATTTTGATTAAACTTGTCATGTTTATTGAGAATCGAGTATTCTTTAATATCAAATAGCTTATTATATTTAAAATGTTCTGAGGGGCCATAAGTGATGGGGAAGGGGCCTTTTTGGTTTTCCTATGAAGTACCTTTGTTTTTGTTTATATGGAGAAATCATCTGTCTCTCGTTTCTCCAAAAACTAAGAAATAGCTACATACGATATATGAAAAAAATCAAGTAAACATATAGAGTAGAAAAAAGGAAAACTATTCCGCCAACTCATAAAAACTGTAGAGCCCACGCATGCGCAGTAAGCCTTTTATGATAAACCATTGTTTATTATTAAAGATGTTCTATTCATTTAATGGAAATTATTTGTTTCATGGTAAGTATTTGAAGTTTTCAACAACTACATAAATAATTTTAAAATCAGACGAATTGGACTATTGCCGATTTTTATATAGTAATGAAAAAAATTAGTGTACTTTAAAGAACAAATATAAACGAAAATAAGCAAATGAATGTGGAAAAATGTGTGACTTAGAGAAATGACATAAAACAAAACACGTCAATTTCTAATCAAAGTAGTGTTGCGCCGCATCGCACCAGATTTTTAGTTTTTAATTGCTCATGTTTTATTTGATCATACGCTACAGAAAAGCATTTGATTCCGCCATTCGAAATTCAGCTAGAAATTAATAATTTGTGAATCCGTTATATTCTTTCTTAGGAACAAATTCTAAGCAGCAATGATTTAAAAAAAATAAAAATAAAAACTGATGTATTCTTGGCTAAGAAATCAAAATATTCAATAGACAATTAATTATTTATTTGTGATTCTCCCCCCCCTCTCCTTCCTTTTTATAACGTCGATCCCCGTGATAGAATGAAATCTGAAATGTAAAGCATTGCTGGAAGGCGAATTTAAAGAGAAGTATTTTTTTACAAAAGGAACAGAAAGCTTATGTATGCTGCTGAAGTATTCTGTTTGACCTTTAGAAGTCAGCACTGTGGTGCTTAGACAATTTTTTTTTTTATTTGAAGGAATGTTTCATTTATCATTGCTCTAAACGTAATTCTCTTTAATTTCATGTTCCACATGGCCCTGTTCTATATAGCACATGTCCTCTGTGGAAGAAGTAATCAGAGAATTTTGACAGATGTTGGAGCTTAATCATATTTATCATGAATTCAACAAATTATCATTTTTTTCAGATAATTTTTTATAGCAGTACTCATATATATTACTGATAAGTATTATTTGAAACTTAATTAGCAGATGGAAAATTACATTCACGGAATTTCTACTTAGTTATTCTAGCTATTTTGTAATATATCTATTATATTAAAACTAACTTTAACTAACATTGATTGGGCCAGACTCCTTGGTTACGCTACATTATTAGCCAATGAATAAAAAAAAAAATAGCTATTTTAGATTTCTGTCCCTTTATGCTAGTAAGTCTAATCCTATGCTGCTGCAGCGGGAGTCCTAAATTTTGCCTATCAAGGGATATAGATTATAAACGATTACATGACATCACGAAGGATCGGGGGACCTCCATTTTACGTCCCATCCGAATAACGGCTTAGCAAAGGATTTTTTACTCCCTTTAAAAGCACTTAGGGCCATTATGCGGGATGTGACTCGGCGATCTTTATAGATATACTAGAAGTATATAGATAAATAAAAATCAGGGAATCATTATTAAATATTATGTAATATCTGATATGGGAATGTTACATCCGTCCATGTATTACGTAGAAAGAGAGGCCATAAACACATTTATTCCCCCGCAACAAGTTTTCCGCGTTAAAAAAAAATCTTTTTTCCCGCCATATAATGGTATCTTTTATTTAGGCGAAACCCGTTTTGTGCAGATGAAACCAGAAAATTCCGCTCGTGAGAGAGGGGGAGTTTTTTATTTAGCAGGTATGCTGATAATTGCTTTATGAGGAAAAGTATTGTATTTCCGAATATCGATTGGAATTCTTTTTACCAAAGGAGGCACTTTTGGTATTTTGCTGGTTGTGAATTTTTCCTGCTTCTGATCCTCTGAATACTACCTACTAAAAAGCCAACATATTTCTCACAAAATATAAAGAGCTACGCTGCCACTCTTACGAAAATATTCCTTTTCCTCAAGCCATCAAACCGGTATACATCAAATAACATTAAGTTGAACCCGGCCACGCTTTGCTATGGTTTACGGTTTATTAAAATATAATATTTGAGGGAAATGAATTGAAGCATTCCGGCAAAAGCATCATTAATATGGCCTAATTTAAATTTGTTTTAAAAACACATAAGTGCCTACTTTAAATTGCTGCGAAATGAGGAAGGATTATAAAATGTTCTAACACTATTAACAATACAGACACAATATATACATATACAATAAAGATACAATGTACACATTCCGGAATACTTACAGTAAAAGTGAATATGGCCGCTGTTTGACTAAACAGCCAGGTTGTGCAAGAGTTTAAAATTTATCCATCCGCTACATTTATGCTTTTTTTATGTATTTAAGATATATATTAGATAAATACATGTGATCAAAAATAAAAAAGACCGTTACTCTATTAATGAATGCAATATCTTTGTGATTTCATTTTGTAGCGAAGAAAGAAAAAGCATTCAAAGAAAGGAAGAAATCCAGAAAAAAAATGTCTATTCTTCATGAATTTTTTTATGTTGGAGATATTAAAATAAAAAGTAGCTATGACCGCTATTTGACTTGACAGCAACTTTGTTTAAAAGTTTCATGTAAATCCAACCGACTTTTAAGGTAAAAAACATAAGAAAATTAACCTGAGTGCCTATTGTTTAAATTCATGTCCCTTTGTTCTTGCAAATTGAATTTTCCTCTGTTAAATTTGTTTTCTTTAAATTTTACATTACGTTTATTTTAGACAAAAGTTGTCAAATTACGAATCTGTATTGCTTAATAAGAACCTTTCAACTTTTAACTGCTTTACGGACTGCCTTTCCCCTTGAGAGAGCCAGTTCCATTCTAATTACAGTGCTAGAAAATGCATTGTTCGCTATAATATAATTTTCTCTTTTAATTTCCCCTTGTTTTTCTCTCAAGTTCTTTCGTAATATTATAAAATCAAATGATGCTCGTGAAAATACTTATAAAAGTAAGGATCTTTACAACCACATTCTCGTTTATATACTAAATTGTTTGAAAAATTGATTGTTATTTTAGGTTAAAGAATGATTCATTTCCTATTAGGTAATAATGCTTTTCAAACTTTGTGCTTTACTGAACTGAAACTGGCTGTAATTTAAAATTCTTTGATAGTTTTCGATGGCGATTTGGCAAAACGCCATTTCTCATAACATCAAATCTGCTTTAGATTCCCATTTCAGCATAATCAGAATGGAATTTCTGCAGTTGGCTTAGTTTTAATATAAGTATTTATAATTTGATTCAATTTTGGTCCTCAGCCAAACATACATCAGCAGCTCATTGTTTTTGGCGATCTCGACCTGGTCTTTAGGAAATAAATCTTGACATTCCAACTATGGTAAGGATCGGGGAGGGGGGGGGGGAGGCAAAAACCCAAGGGCTGGGGAATACTCGTCAGTCAGGGAGGTTAGCAAAAAGGACCGAACTTGTAGGGCTCGACCCCTATTCCCTCTTCTGCTAATGCCATAACTACCATATATGATATTTAGGGTCGTATGTATGTACGTATGTAACTGTATAGATGCATTCTTGTATTGTATTTATATGTATGTATTTATAATTAAATTTAATTGTTTATTATTTAAGAACTCCTTCAACTCAAGGCCATATTACCACACACTTACTACCTTATCCTTCAATCATATCTTTTCGACAGGTTTTTCTCCGTTCGGCAGAAAGACAGGAATTTCATCAATTCGTCCAGTCCTAGTGAGAGTACCTCGAGGTTCAATACTGGCTCCTCTTCTCTACATTATATACACTCATGAGATACCCGTAAGCAATGGTACACTGATCCAAGGGCGTTACCCAGGATCAAAACTAGGGGGGGGGGCAAGCTAAAAACTAGGGGGGGGCAAGCTATGGTCGTTCAGGTTGTAACACCTTACCGCAGAAAAGGAGAATGAAACCAAAATTTTGTATAATTATAGCAGTGCTTTATCAACTAAGTTATTAAAATTATTTGCTTGAAAAAAATGTATTCTATTATTGCTTCCAGCTTGCAGCTGCCCCCCCCCCCCCCCCCCCCCCCCCGAGCTCCGCTGGGTACGCCCATGCACTGATCGCTACTTATGCTGAAGATACAACAATTCCCACTAAACATCAAAATCCTATTCATGCCTCACTAACTTTATTACAACACCGAAATGAAGTATACGACTGGTGTAAATTATGGAAAACTCGAACCCCATGCCTAAAATGCTCTTATTAAAATTATCACAGCGCACATTTGCTGATTGTCGAAGTTTGTTGACAGGCGCAAATTAAAATTATGAATCCAAAAAAAAAAATTATTTAATCAAATATTTTTGAAAAAAAAATAATTAAATTTACATTAAATGCCTTTACTATTTAAAAACATTTTTTTTTTAATTTACTGAATTATGTCCTATAATCGTCTTCAAATATTTAAACTCCTATCTAACAATTGTTATCAATAAAATTGTTTATTTTTGTAAATTAACTTAAGTTTTAGGGCTTTTAATTCTACAAATACAATTAATATATCGTAGGATTATGGTGACTGGCTATACAATGTAAACTTGGGATGAACCATGGAAGATATAGTTAAAAACATACAGAAATCAACGTTATAAATCACAAATAAATGTTTGAACACTTTTAATTTTTCAATTAATATCACAACATAGTGAAAGTTTATTAATCCATCTATCTGGGGTAGTGGGGTAGAGCGCGTCGAACCGTTGTGATGTCGTATATTTTATAGTACAATTTTTGGACAAATCTGACCAATACCTATTATATAGACATTTAAGTGATGATACTACATTAGTATAATCCTCCATATGAATGTTTTATACACTCATTATTTTTTGACAACTTTTAAAATTTGAAATTAGAGAACATTTTGTCATATCTCGCAGGATTACTACTTAACATATAGATTTTCCTTCTCTTTACATTTTTTTTGTACAGTACATTTCTCTTTACGTTTTTTGTTGTATTCTTTACAACTTGTAAGAAATACACCGACGTCCTCAGTGTGAAATCGGGTGTCTTAAGAACTTTAATCTCACAAAAAGCCAAAATTTAAGTTCAAAATGAAAGTTTATCCCATTAAGTAATTTATAATACTTTTGGAAGATAACACATATACTCGTAGTATATAGATAGGTGAACATTAACTTTTCTTATATTTCTTACTTGTTATGTCGAGTTACCACACTTTTTAGCAAGCCTTAAAGTACTACCATTGAGTACCACATGTTCAATACTGTCATTGAGATATATAAATATATATATATATTAATGTTAACATCCATATCCTTATAGTATCTGACAAAATTCGAGCACTAATTTGCACTAATAATAAATATGTATTTTTGTTCCTTTTACTTTGTGATAGTATTAGCTAGCCTATTGTTAAATAATAAGGGAATAAAATATTATGAAAATTAAATTATTTTTTTTTAATTTCTATCGCCAATTCACCTTGTGATCGAGGATATAGGTGTATAAGATTCCCTCGCTCTGTAAAGTAAGGTGTTTTAAAATTCCCTTATAGCAATTGTTACAAGAATTCCCTTTTATTTCTCCCCCATTCAGACGGTTCTAAAAGGTATAAATGAACTTAACAACCGCTGGTTTATTTCATTTTATAACGCTCCTTCTAGTTTCCCATTGCCACGTGCAGGACATTATCGTTTATATTGTTGTATAATTCGTCGATAAGTTTCAATTGCTCACTTTTTTATCATTGAAATATTTGTTGTTATTATACCTGATATCTACTAAGAAAAGCTTAATTAATACTGTAATTTTCACTATAATTTAATTTTTGATTAAATATTACTTCTTTCATGTTTAATACTACCAAACCTATATAGACTTGCGCCACACATGTTGGAGTAGCTACCACGGAATATTTTCTCAAATATATATATATAATTAATTATTTATCTATGTGAATACACTTTTTCTTCAATATATCTCATACACTCCATTTTCCCTTTAATATTTAATTTATATCTGGAACTTTTGTTTCAGTTAAATAAAACTGAATCCTTAATTTTTTTTAAAATGTTGTTTAAATTGCGGTGATTTATTTTTAAGAACTAAAATTTGTGCGCTTAAAAGCAGAAAACTCAAATGAAAGAATCTAATCAATGATATCGATATTTTATTGAGATCACTAGTTGGAATTCACTTACTGTCTCCATTAGGTCTTTACTGTCATAACTTTCGATTTTTCGAAAAGGGCGAAATTTAATAATTAGTGAGAACTGAGTGGTTACAGTGTATGCGTGTCCTTAATATTAGTTTGCTTCTATCTATCAGTGAAATTTGACCTAATATCCTGAAATTCCGCTAATAAATTTGGAGCCAATTAAATTCTCCATTATCGATTAAAAAAAATCAATAAAAGAGTCTCATGAATTAGGTAGTATTTAAGTTTAAGAACATTAACGTTTCAAGGCAATAAAAGATAAGCTTGGTTTTTGTGTTGTTTGTGATTTTTGAATCAATTAAATCCCATTTCTCTAGTGTTAGGGCTTGGCAGTAATTTGTTAACGCATATCCCATTAACAGTTGTATTCAAAAACCAAATCAATTAACTTTTCCACATTCCTACTGTACCTGTTGATTTAACTACTACAGACGTGGACGTCAGAACTAATGTTAAAAATTAATCCTATAATACTATTAGTATCAGTGTCAAGTTTCTTATATTGTTTAACTTTCCTGTAGTATTCATTTTCTGAGCCTTCATTATTCAACGAATTTTGGAACCTATCGTTGCTTCACTATTTTTCCTGCAGGGACGATTACAATCGATGAAATAGACCTGTTGTTTCTTTGAACATTCCTTGGATGAAAATTCGATTGTTCACTTATTAAACCTTTAATAAGAACAATAACCACTACCGGCGATACTAATATATGGGAAAATAATGATCATTAGATTAAAAAAAAAAACAAAGAAACTTAACAGTTAGGACTAGGAGATAGTTTCGATAATGAGAGGCCCAATTTACGAATTGGGGATTATAATATTAACAATAGAGAAAACTCGAATCGACATATTAGTATAGAGCTTATAGAATATTAAGGTTTAAAACCGCATATTGTGACTCCGTCGGATAATCGGACACCTTCGAGAATTCCCCACATTCCGAAAAGGGCGATTTCATTAGAAGCCAGGAAAGACACCTGAAAGGCAGGCAGCCAACCACAAGGCTCGTTAGATCGCCCAAGTTGTTTTCCTCTTCTCCCCGACAGAGCCCACTTTCTTTCATCCCCTTCAAACATCCGCAATGATCTCACCTGAAGGCTGTGCGCCTCCTCCACTCAGCTTCCCAGTTCCCAGCCATTTCCTCAACTTCCGCCGCCTCCGAAGCACTCCCTTTCTCGCCGTATTCTCCTCCGACCTCACGCTTTAGGCATTTACATTCTACTGTTGATCCTTTCCGAGTTACTTATTCTATAGATTTTTTTTTCGGTAACTTGTTTAGGCATTTTTTGATAATTTATTTATATTAAGCCATTAGGAATTATGAGCCAAATGTATAAGGAACTAACTCATTCCTGAAAAAAAGATAATCTTTTTAGACTCATGACATTATTTATATACATTCATACATTTATAGACATTGTTTTTATTCTACATTACCCTTAGACTGCTTTTTTCTTTATTAAAAATTTAATTGTTTATTTGCTAATTATATATGGGAACCTAACAAGACAATCGGTCTCAGTGACATTTTTGAAAAAAGCATACAGCAGCACGAAATTCGGTAAAAATGCTACTATGACTGCCATGCTATAACACTATAACGGCTACAGTTATAGTATTATAACAACTATAATGCTATAATACAACAATAATACTATATTATAGTAATACATACTGTAATGTTAAAAACACTACTATACTACAGCTGCTTGCTTTTATATGCAGCAGTATCGAGATTTTAAGTTTTGCAATAACTATACCTATGAAGTAATACTCCATACCTTGTGAAGGATAACTTACGAAAATAAGCAAATAAATGTGGATGAAGCTATTTTCTATGGTGATTTACTATTTATCAAAGCATGTCGGTTTCTACTCCAAGTAGATTGGTAAGTGAAAGTTGCGTGTTGCCCGTATCGCACCAGATTTTTGTTTATTTGTTGTTATTTATTTATATAAAATACAACTAGAGGTTAAACTATTCGGTATTTGTTATATACCAAAAGGTATGTTGTAAATATTCTAATACAACATATCAATCATTTTAAAACCTATTAAAGATTATATTCACTATAACCTTATACCCTATACCTTTGCGAACATTTAAACAATTAAAGGTCAGGCCACACATGTCCGCACCGCATCCGCGTGTGTGAACGGTTACTATCTATCCTTCGTAAATGAATCAGATCCGTGCTGCGGATGCGGTGCGGACATGTGTGGCCTGACCTTTATTAATAATATTTCCTTTTATTAGTATTGATTCAACTAAAAAATTACACATGATTTATTGATTAAACTTAAATATTGTCATACTTTAATCTTTAATTTGTTTTACGTGCGTGTTACTTGGTCCTTGTTTAGAATCTGGTCGGTACAAGCTGATATCTGATATGTTTATAGCCTGACGCAATGATAAAACCTACCTTGCTGCTTCTTTATTCAAATACTGATTTATATAAACAAATGAAATAATAAATTAGCAGAGGCTCCTGGGGGAGGCCTTCTCTGACGGACTATGTGATGAGAACTAACATTGCATCCTTTTCAGTTAAAAAAAAAAAAAGGCCCTTTGTTAACCTCATTTTCTCCTATTTTTCGACTTCCGCTCTCACGCTTAAAAAATGATTAAACACCAACTTTTCGGTTGAAAACGGAGCCAGATTAAACGTCGAAAATCAGGACATGAACAGAAGCCCCAGAAGTAAGTTCTACAGAAAAGTAGTTTTTCAAGTATTTTTAAATATTCCTCTACTGTATTCATCATAAGTCTTATACTTACAGTACGTCACACAGAATGAAAAAAGAAATGTTCATTTTAATGAGAGCGGCTATCCGGATACTTGCCTCATCATCGCCTGATGAAAAAGCTCCATTATCTTGCTATTCCGAAATAAAACCAAAACAGTAAAATGAGTATCTTTTAATCACCCTCCCAAGTATCTCGCACTTAATGGGAGCTTCCGGTTTCAAAACTGAGGGCTTGACACACAACGGTCATCATATCCTAAATTAATTAGCTGCTGTAATCTGATGTTAGTCAGGAAATCCGATTATATTCAGATCGGGTTAAGTGGGAGCTTGTAATATAACGCTTGGCGCAGGTGTCAATTTGGTCAATAAAAAACAAAACAAATTGACATCAAAAATATTATACCTAATACCTTAAAAAACAGAAAATATTATACCTAAACATATTAATTTTACAGAGAAATATTTTAATATTTAAACGCGATTTTTTTTTTAATCAAATGAAGTTTTAGTAGGTTTTCTTTGAATCGCTGAGAGTTGGACATCATTTGGGCCCCGTAGAAAATCATGGTTTAAGACCATTTTACAACAAAACAACTATGTACAGTAACATCAACAAAATCAAATATCTATAAATTATTTTAAATAATTTATTTTTGTAGGGAAAAGATTTGGCTCCACCGGGAATCGATCCCGGGTCTTCCGTGTGACATGCGCGGTATGCTAACCATTGCACCACGGAGTCGCTTCCAAACGGTGCCAAATCTTTCCTCTTCACTGACACTTCTCCCACGATCTCGCAAGTTTTGCGAGTATTTGCGGAAGGTGGACAATTTTTGTTCAATTTTGGGAATCTCTTGACGTTCGTCAATTCTTAAATTATTTTACATTAATTTAACCATTATTGTGGGTAACCACCTATTTTTAAAATTATTTTAAATAATTTATTTTTGAAGAGAAAAGATTTGGCTCCGCCGGAAATCGAACCCGGGTCTTCCGCGTGACAGGCGCGGTACGCTAACCATTGCACCACGGAGTCGCTTCCAAACGGTCCCAAATCCTTCCTCTTCACTGACACCTCTCCCACGATCTCGCAAGTTTTGCGAGTATTAGTATTATTATATATTTATAAATATAAGTATGGTTAGCATACCGCGCATGTCACGCGGAAGACCCGGGTTCGATTCCCGGCGGAGCCAAATCTTTTCTCTTCAAAAATAAAATATTTAAAATAATTTAAAAAATAGGTGGTTACCCACAATAATGGTTAAATTAATATAAAATAAATTATTTCTCTTTCATTATCAGAACAATTACTTAACTCTTTATTTTTTTTTTTATAGGTAACTACGACGATTCCTCGTCCTCAACCAAAGCCAATGTCGAGTTTTTCATGAAGTTGAAGAGGGAGTGTGAAATCAGGAAGCGGCACCAGCTGGAAATGTTCCCGACAAAGGTTGCAGGTAACTTCAAAGAGATTTAATCTATTTTAAACATTTGCACAAAATATTTAGTACCTTTGCAGTTTGCGTTAGTTGTTTTTTTATTAACTTATAATTCAACTTATTTGCAGTTGAATAATTTCGATGAGGAAAAAAATTATAATTTAACCACTGGCTTTTTAAATTAAATGTTATGGTCAATTGTGCCGGTTGGCAATTAACTTTTTTTTTCTTAAATTTATTTTTTAATCTTATTTCTTGCTTGTCACCTCGGAGCTCCTTTTGTAGTATTTTCAGCCCCTAAGAAACATTTTACTTATTGCTTATTTGTTTGTTTTTATACTACTAAGGCTAATTGGACAATGATGTAGTATTCCTAAAGATTGTTTATTTAGATATAATAAGGATAGGGATCGACGAGTACATGACATCGGGCAGGCTAGGAACCTCCATTCAACGTCCTATCCGAGGGACGACATAGCCAAGGAATTTTTTACTCCCTTTAAAAAATCATAGGGCCATAGCGGGACGCCAAGCTTCGACCTTTAGTATTGTATGTTGCTTCCTATAGCTTATTCCTACATATTATCCCTAGAGAAATTGATGGTGATGAAAATTTTCGACGGATAAATTTTAATCGGAAAAAACAAAACAATTATAAGAATCGATCAACAATTAACGAATTCGGTATCACTTGCAATATAATAGCTTACATTGTCATGGATGCGAACCTTCAATATTGTGGCTAGGCTAGCCACCACACCATAGGTGACCCCATTTTACTCATTTAATAAGCATGAAACATATGATCCCGTTATTAAAATATCTGGTGCGATGCGCGCAACACACAACTTTCACTTACCAACTTATTTAGATTAGAAATTGACGTGTTTTTTTAATAACCATTTCTCGGAGTCACATATTTCATATTTAGCTTTTTCTTATTTTTAAGTGAAACGAGAGACAGATAATTTCTCTATATAAACAAATACAAAGGAACTTTATAGGAAAACAAAAAAGGCCCCTACCCCATTTTAGCCCCCTTAGAACATTTTAATTATGATAAAGCTCACGTGATATTAAAGAAGACTTGATTTTGATTAAACATGATGAATTGAATCAAAATCATTAAAGCCGTTTTTGAGATATTCGAAAATAGGTAAAAATTGGAAAAAAAAGTTATGAAATAAAGAGCCCCCTCCAATTGAACAATTTTGATGAAATTTCGACTGTCGCATCGCGGTCATATACATACATCAAATACCAAGTTTGATCAAAATCGTTAAAACCGTTTTTGAGTAAATAAAAAAAACACACGTGATAATGGGACAACATTTATTAAGTAAAGTGCCCCCTCCAATTAACCAATTTTAATGAAATTTTGACTATATACATACACCAAATACCAAGTTAAATAAAAATCGTTAGAGCCGTTTTTGAGAAAATCTAGAAAAACGTAAAAAATAGTCAAAATTCTTTAAATAAAGTACCCCCTCCGTTTGACCAATTTTTATGAAATTTTTGCTGTCACATCGCGGGCATATACATACACCAAATACCCAATTTCAGTTTTGTACGGTCTACAGTTTTTGAGCTAGTTTGTTCACACACACACACACACACACACACACACACACACAAACACACACACACACACACACACACACACACACACACACACACACAAAGACACACAGAACATTGTGTATTTCCGTTGAAAACCGGAAATCGAAATTTTTCACGATCGCAATACTTTCCTTACTATATATTTATTTCATATATAGGTAAGTGAAAGTAAAAACCTAAAATTATAATTGCACGCATTTCTCGTTTTTGTTATAACTTCACTTCAAAATAGATATTCATAATGGTCATGTCATAAAGGTAATATCACTTATTATTAGAGTCCTGGGGAGGTTTATATTATTATTAAAGCGATACTTAGAGAAGCTACTGTAGATGCAAGAAATAGCGAATCAAGTATTTGCGCGCCCCTCCCCCGGGCAAGTAATCCCTGGAGGTATATTTTAATTTATTCCATTTTATATGGATCAGGGCTCCATAAAACAAAAGTTCTGTATTTTATATACTCATAAATTATTATACGATGCAGAGCTCCCAAGAAGCGGCCGTAGGGAGTCAGCTCCATTAACCCCTTCCCCTCACTAGATCCACATCAAGGATTGAAAGTGATTCTCTCTAAGCCGTCCTGCAAAAAAACACAATAAGCTTAAAAAAATCATTACTTTGTTATACTTAAGGATTTAGGAGTTGTTTAGTTTATTTTGGCCAGGTAAATTATCCACGAAATTTTCAGGTACGTGCAAAGTGTCAATTTGCACATTCAAACAGTATCTTTTATTCGTCATGAATTCCAGCGTTATTTTTTAATGTGACATTATCTCTTTCCTCTCCACGCATACTTCTTGAGTTATTTCATAGAATAGTTACCACGATCTATATGAACTTATGGCGTTTTCTTTGAAGATGAGCCTTTGTGGTATTATTATATTTATTATATTTCCAGTTTTAATTAAAGGGTTTTAACTTTATACAGAAATAAGTATGGAACCACCAGAGGGAAAATCTGTTACTTATTTCATGATTTGTTAAAAACTATGATACTCATTTAATAGAAATAATAATAATCATGTATGCGCATTTTTATAAATAATTTGAAATAATAAATCAAAGTCAAATTAAAACTCATCCATTATTAAAATAGGAAATAGATTTGCGTAGCTGAATGGTGTAGTGAACTTGCTTAGTTATCCACTACTGTACATCAAGAGCACTCTCATCCAGTTCCATGCCTCAATAAAAAAGTCACCTCGTAGTCACCTTCACGAAGTATCCATAACTACCGTAACTCCATCACATTTCTTGAACAGCTTCTAATAGATTCCATAACTCTTCTCCCCGAAATACCCGTCATCTTCTACATTACTCTCTCATCATTTTCTACTTTGATTACGGATGGTTGGTGTATGGAGGACTGCATGGTGAACAAGTGATGAGCTTGAAAAGAGTAATGAGCCTTTTAGCTCGAAAAACCTTGGTGTTCCGGGTAAAATTTCCGAAGACAATATATCCTTGATACTTCCTATTCTATAAATTAAGCAGAAAATACTACTTTTATTCTCGACCACGTTCGCCCTTCCACTTAGTAAACACAAGAACGCAACCCAAAGTCTTTTTTATCTTATCCTACGGAAAACCGCCTCTTTTGAAAGATCCTTTATTGTTTGTGCCACCTATCTTTGGAATCCCTGACCCAACTCTATTTATCGGGCTTCCTCCTTGGCCTCATTTAAACGCCTTTGATTTTTACAACTCCTAAATAATCAATCTTCCTTATAATCGTTAGAATTAGTGATGTAAAACTATCGATAATGTCCCTTGACTTGAAAATGACTTGGTTAATGGTATAGCATAGAAACAAAAGTTTTTGTTGCAAAATATTATCGACCTCTATAAATCAACTACCTGAGATTTTTTTTTTTTGCATGTGTACGTTCCAAGGTAAGGTATCTCTAGACAAATGTTCTAACAACGTCCTTTTCTTTTCAAAAAACTCCGGCACATTCAAGGATTGCGTTCCGAATGTTGTCATGTCAAATCAACTACTTCAACAATTGGGAGTCATGGTTCATTGGTTCCTTGAAGAGGCTTAAAGGTATAGCTTTCTTGTAAAAACAGTTTCTTAGACCTTTTGAGCTTTTGTTCACTGCAGTTATGACTAAGCTTGAAACTGAAATAAATATTTAATGAATGAAATAAAAATTATTTCAAGTTTTAATGGAACCCATCCTCTATCCTCTCAAATGTTCATTTTAGTCCCTAAAAAAAAAGGAAAGAAAAAACAAAACAAATGGAGACGTGCTTTATATCTCCTATCGTTTCAAATGAAAAATTCTACTATTCTGCCCACCCCCCTTCCCGTCATCACATCAGACTATCAATAGTATCGATAGTTAAGTATTACTATCGAAAATATCGATAACGGAGACCATCGATAGTTTTACATCACTAGTTAGAATCAATAAATATTTAAGTTTATGCATATACATTATTGAATGTACATTATTGCTATTTTCTTAGATAGTAAAGTAATGTACAGTATTCATATTCTCATTTTATTGTACGCTTTCCACAACTATTGATAGCATGTTTCTCGTTTAGTTTACAACTCCATTTCATGTTTCAAGTCTCATTAATACATTTACTGTACATTCACTTCAGTTGTCCTTTGAAGACTTAAAGTCCCAAATAAAGATGTCTTTCATTTAATTTTCATTTGATATTGTCATTTTATTTAATTTTCATTTTCTAGCCTTATCCATTCTCCACTTGACCGTATATTTATATTTCTAGTATCATCAAATCATTATTGAAATAGAAATAGACTTATAATAAACACTTTATTCAAACATAATGGAATCTGCATCCGATAAACTTTTACTCGTCACGGAACCGCTCATTAACGGTATTACTTGCGATACAATGAGACGCAAAAGTCCATCACATAGGCCATATCATACAACTCTGAACGATATTCCCACCCCATTTCCATTTTCTCTAAAATACATTTTTACTGCACTCTGTCGATCGATTCGGTTTTGCTTTTAATGGTTACATCTGGTTTCTTATGAAATCCCAGTGGCTTTCTAACTTAAGACATTCTCCAGTGTCTTATATCCATCCATTGACAAGAGATACTAAATTTGTGATATATATATTTATATAAGTTGTTAAATAAGTGAACAAATATTTTCGTCGCTTCTATCTGTGAAGACTTACGAAGGATTCTGGTATGCATACGGATGTAGAAGTTAAAAACTTGACAAAGCGCTTCAAGGCCCTAAATTTGTATTTCAAATTTGATTAAGATAAAGATATTTTTTTTTTAAGAGTTTCAAATTCAGTTGTAAACTCTACATATGAAGTGAAGAGCTCTTTAAATATTTAACCGTTCATGTGCCGCGCAGAACAGTATTAATGATTTATTAATCATGATAAAAGTAATTTATAATAACTTTTCACAGCTAAAATCTCATTATAAAATTGAATCTCTTCATAATATGCTTTCTTTTTGGATTAACTATCTCAAGAATGAAAAAAAAATTGTTCCCATCCATTTTAAATTAAATAAAACAGCTTTAAAAATAATTTGCCATTTAATTTTCAAACTCTATGTTCTCCTTAGCCTACTGAATTTTTATCGATAGGGATTAGAGTGAAATTATAATCTGATAAGAATTTTTAATATTTTAAAAGTCTAAAATACTGCCAATAATTTCCTTTTTATCAAAGCTGAAAAAGAAAAAAGTCACGGTTTCAAAGAGCTCCGAGCCTTGTTTATGCTAATAAAGTCAGTATTAAAAATCGTTCTCATTTGAATTTTTCAACTGCTTTCTTTTTATGTTGTTTTTGTTTGTTGGGTTTTGTACCTTTTATTTGAAGCTTAATGTATATTTATAAATCTGCGCAGTTCAACCTCATTGGATATTAACTTTATTTGATGAGCTTTTGAATATAAAAAGATATTATTTAAATTGGTTTATGGTTGGGGATCAGGTTCTTTCCAAATTTAATGACTACTAACTTATACTGAATTCATCAGAAATTTTTAACTTGTATTATCTATTGTTTTATTTTTTTTAAGAGCGCACCCTTGTTCAAATTTGGTCATTAATTTTATTTTTAAAATATGTACATAAATATTAACTATTTTTTATATTTGTTTCATTTGAGAAGAATATAATATTTGAGGGTGAGCTTTTTACATTGGGAAAAAGATGTCATTCTCAAATTATTTCTATAACTTTTACAAGTTACATCTTGGATTATTTATTCTTGTTCAAACAAACAGCAACGAATCTTATGTAGTTACAATACTAAGTTATAATAATAACTTTCATTCAATGTTTCTATCATTTCTTAACACGTTCATAGCACACGTCCGTAGACTTTTTGATATTTGTGGTCAGAGCTCAAACGAAGTCGGCATCTGTAATTCTTAGAGGGAGCAGGCCTCTGGAATACTTTCAAGATACATTTTTAAAACATTAGCTAATGTAATTTATTTGTTAACACCTTAACACTAGAATTGTGTTCCGAGTATAATTAGCTGTTTATATTCAATGCTATAAATGAATTTAAATTCACTTTTATACAGTCCAATTGATATATTTGGAGTGGAATCTACATATTACTGTTATTGTCACAGTTATCTCCGAACCAGCGAAAGGTGTTGTGAGATTCGCTTGATACCCCACTACTGACCTCCTCCCCCCCTTTCCGAGTACTGATGGAGTACATTTATCTATCCTAATAGATTATTTTAGGATATGCTGAGCCCAAATCGTTCAAGAACCGAAACAGTACCTACCCGAATTGTTACGTCGCACAGTGTTTCGATTAGTATAAGCTAGGTGGACAAAAGTCATGATTGAAATTCTAAAAATTGATATTATAATAATGTAAACAATACAT
The DNA here is from genome assembly GCA_911387785.2 of Aelia acuminata. Classification (NCBI taxonomy): domain Eukaryota; kingdom Metazoa; phylum Arthropoda; class Insecta; order Hemiptera; family Pentatomidae; genus Aelia; species Aelia acuminata. The sequence continues at coordinate 74,791,505 of OU426983.1, read as the reverse complement.
CAAAAGGTGGCATTCTAATATTTGTGTATGTCTCACGTACTCCGACTCGTTAGTAATAGGGTCCATAGGTGTAAAATCGTGGTGTAATAGAATAAAACAGTTGAATTCCAGGCATCACTTCAATCATAAAAATTACAGTGATCCTAAATTTTTATAGATTGATTGTTAAGGATTAATATTACTTGGACAAGTGAGTGCTAATTTACTCTAATTCAGTAAATTTATCTGTTAATCAAACCACAATAAAAAAATGTTTTTGAGATGATTGCAGGATTTTTCATCGTTTTGAAACTTCCAAATGATGTTAATGACTTGTACCCATTTGTACCCGGCCTGATTTTTCTGTATATAATAGGGGCACCTTTCAACTAAATAATAATATGTATTATAGCCTGCACACTCGAGTACAACATTCTTTTCTTTAGTACTTTCTTTCCAAAATGGATATTTCTTTAGTAATCGTTGAACCACTCTACGGGAGAGAAATCTCCTTTCTCTTAAAGTTTCTTTCGTCCAAACATAATTTTAAAAACCATACAGAGGATGACGTTGGCTAACTATGCCTCCAAAATTTCTCATAAATGGGTTGCTGCGGGAAAATCAAAGCAGCATTTTTAGGCTCAACGCCAACTTCCACATTTCAAGGAACCACTATGATCCCCGGAAAAGTTGGGTAAGACATAACTTATTCCTTTGGGGAATGCTAAATAATTAAGTGGAAATGAAGCATTAGCCTATTACATGGACTCTAAGCCTACATCGCATTCGTACAAGCAGACTCGGATGCGGTCTATGAAAGCAGGTCATGAATTCTTGCCATTACCGTCTAAGAAAATCTTTTACTAACAGGTATTTAAGAAAATGCCTTTTCCTTTTTCCCACTGGATTTCTTAGCAGTACCAGCACTATCATTCGCCGGAATCCTCGGCCATAATCTATGATATCCGATCAAATTTATCTTTGCATAGGTAAGCTCTCAAAAAATAACTTTATTGTGGGACTAAATCCTTGTACAGATATAAACATATAAAAATAAGTATCTGACCATCATGCTACACCTGTGAAAATATCAAATATTTATTTAAGGTAAACAAAAAAAAAAAAAAACTCAAAAAAGAACAAAAAAAAAGGTAAGCAAAAAAAAACCTCAAAAAAGAAAGAATAGAAGGAAACAAGAAAAATACATGTAAAGAGGATTAGAAAAAATTAAGATTACAAAATTCTGTATAGATAGGCTTTTGTTTTTATTTTTTCTTCTTAATCTCCTGGCAATCGTTTTAAATTCAATTTTCAATTAATAAAAATGTTTTATTTTATAATTAAATTACTGAATTGGTCGCAATTAATGAAAAAATGACGAAAAACAATTTTATAATTTAATATAATATATTTAATTTATGATATATACATAATATTAAATATAATATATTCAATTTTATAATTAAATATAATCACTTTAAAATTAAATATAATAATTTTATAATTAAATTACTTAAATGGTCAAAAGAAATGAAAAAAATACAATTATCCACTAAGCGAAACACCGAGTTGGTATTGAGTTATGGTACAGTTCACATGTGCTCTTAAAAATTTATCTTTTTTACGTAGTTAAAAGCACTTTTTATTTGTGAAAATTGGCATATTTGGTGTTTAATAGGATTCCGTTCGCTAAGTGAATTTTCAAAAAAATTTGTCGAGCCAATTTTTTTTAATTAGTGTGGAAAGAAAACTAAGTACATTAGTGCAGTGGAGTGGAGTGGGGATATACCTCAATAACTATTGATTGATACCTGTGTATAAACAACTAAGGTAACAAAGTTATTATTACGGTTGTGTTTACACTTTCACATCAATAAACTGTACACGCCTGGATTTATTTATATATATATCTTCTTTTCTTTTCTATTTCTTCAATACTATACCATCTTTATTTATTCATATTAATTTTCTATCTACTTGGTCTTGTGTATGAACTGAATTTATATTTTTTATCATTGCATGCCACCTAAATTAGACCAGACTCCGCGTAAAACATCAACCTCATCTCGTTTTAAAAGAAGTAGAAGTTCTCCTGAGTTTAATATCAGTCCTATTAATAAAAAACCTTTAGTGGAATCTATAGATATGGCGAGTTCTGGCAATTCCCAAGACGTTTGTCAACTAAATATGGCCCAATTAATGGAGTGTATGTCGCAATTGCTCGACACAAAGCTTTCACACTTAGCCACTAAAGAAGACATTCTTAGCCTGCATAATGAAATAAATTTATTAAAAAAAGAAAACTTACAATTAAAATCAGATTTATTGGCTATCAAGAGTGCGAGTGTCAACACTGAGGATCTCGTGGATAATTTAGATAATAAAAATCGGCGAAATAATTTAATTTTTAAAGGTCTAAATTATAACACGCAAGATAACCTCTGCAAAGTTATTACTGATTTTTGCGGCGAAGTATTAGAAGTTCGATTGCAGCCTGATTTTATATATGCTTTCCCTCTGGGTCGAATAACAGTCCCTAATAGGCCTATTATGGTCTCATTCATGAGATTTAGTGACAAAGTGTCAGTAATGAACTCTCTGAAACGGCTGCGAAGAACGGGATTTACAATACATCAAGATTTCTCTGAAAGAACAAGAAAAAGGAGAAGTAAATTATTCTTAATTAGAAAAGAGATTAGACGTATAAATAATGGCATTAAAGCTGCAGTTAGTGTGGATCGTCTCATTGTATTGAATCAAAGATTTACTTGGTCTGAAAATGTTGGTTTGATGCTTGGAAAAGAGGATGGTTTAAGGAGCTTGAACGAATTGGTTGGCTCTGATATGTCGAATTTTGTATCTGCTGTTCGGACTAATTCTCTACCACGTGATTATTTTTCCTCGAATACGGCCTTGACTAAAAAGGTTACGGCTACATCATCTTCACCTAATGCTCACCAGGGATGAAATAGGGCAGTCTGCCGGCAGTACATTCACCAGGCCTCTTCTTCCGTTACAAATATTTCATTTATCGTGTATAATGCAGCTGGTTTAAAATCGAAACTAAATGACCCAGCTAGTTCTTTTTTACAATTTATTAAGAAATATGAGATTTTTGTATTATTAGAAACATTTATAGATAGTAAATTTGATTATTACAGTAAATTCTTTGATGGATACTGTTTGTGTTGGATTTCTGCAACGAAACAAGCTCGGTTTGGTCGTGCAATGGGTGGTAAATTGTATGCAATCAGATCTAATTTACCTCAAGATCAGGTTAAATTTCTTGATATTGATGATGTCAAGGTGGTTTATATTAAAAGTCAAATTGAATTGTATATTTTGCCTGTATACCTGTGTGGTAACTCCTGGAATTCAGATTTTGGTAAGTTAGAAAACTTTCTTGCAGAACATTCACAAATTAAATTTGTTTTAGCCGGTGACTTCAATGCTAGAATAGCGGCTTCTCAGTCTTTTCCCTGTGATATAATTTTAAATAACCCTACATGTAATTTGTTTAGGAGGTCTAAGGATCAGGTTATTAATGGTAGAGGTTCCAAATTACTCGGATTATGTGATAATTATGATTATATTATTTTAAATGGTCGTTTTAATGATGTAGAAGGTGAATATACGTTTATTAATAGTTTAGGTAAATCTGTAATTGACTTCATTTGCTTTCCTGTTGATTATATATCTTGTATTGTTAATTTTAGAATTTTGGCAGAACCTTTTTCTGATCACCTTCCTCTTTTTTGTGAGATCTCATTTATTAACACTTTACAATGTAATGTTTTACCACTTCTGCCTCAGTTAGTTTGGTTAGATAAATATACAAATGTTTATAAAAATTCTTTGAAACTGGCTACTGAAACCATTTCTTTTCTCCCCTCGAATTCTCAAGAGTTCTTAAATATTTTAGTTGATTGTATTAAGCACTCTTCCTTCTCACCTACTACATGTTCTCAATATGTTAAAAATATCCGACGAAACGATTGGTTTGATGGACAATGCCTTCGTGCAAGAAATAAATAATTTGCATTATTAAATCTTTTTCGTCGAACTAGATCTATTTTTGTCAAACATAATTATTTAGAAGCTAATAGGAATTATAAGGACTTATGCTTTAGAAAAAAGAGAGAACATCTTTATGCCGTAGTTGAGAGATTTAAAAGGGTAAGAGACTCGAAGGAATTTTGGCACCTAACTAATCATTTTAAAAGAAAAAATTTTACTTGCGGTAATATTGATCTTTCCATATTAGTCAATCATTTTCAAAACTTACTTAATCCCCCCGATAATGATTTAGTTGTACTCTATGCAGAACCAATTATATATTCTACCACTCTAGATCTCCCCTTTGGCCTAAGTGAACTGCAGTCAGTAATAAGTAACCTACAAAACAATAAGGCCCCAGGTATGGATAGAGTACCATACGAATTCTATAAGTATGCTCCCGATATATTCTTGGTTAAACTTTTGTCTCTTTTTAATCAAATTTACGAAACAGGCAACACTCCAGACTCCTTTAGCAGATCTATTCTATTTTCTCTATTTAAACGCGGCGACATCAATGATGTGCAAAATTATAGGGGTATATCCTGTCTTGATGCATCTGCAAAAATTTTTACAGGTCTTCTTCTACAACGATTAGAAACTTTCGTAATAGAAAATGATATCCTCAGTCCATTCCAAACAGGTTTCAGACGTGGATACTCCACTATCGATAATTTATTTGTCCTGTTAAACATTATCAAACTTAAACTGCTCAAGAAAGGACAAAAAATCTTTGTATTTTCTGTGGACTTCAAAGCCGCGTTTGATAGCATTTCTAGAAATTCTTTATTTTTGAAATTATATAATTTAGGAGTTTCCACTAAATTTATCAATATTTTAAAAATATTTATTCGAAATCTGAATCGGCTGTTAGGGGTACTGAGGGAATTTCTGAGTTTTTTTCTGTGAATAGTGGTGTACGCCAGGGTTGTTTACTCAGTCCACTTCTATTTTCTTTGTATTTGGATGATCTTCCTCTTGCTCTTGAAGGAGGAGTTCGTATAGGAGGTACATGTATCAGCATTTTGATGTATGCTGATGATATCGTGTTGCTTGCTGAAGATAGGGTTACATTGCAGAGAAATATACACCTTTTGGCATCCTATTGTGATAACTGGAATCTGACAGTTAATCTCTCTAAATCCAAAATTATGGTATTTAGAAATGGTGGTAGACTGGCCGCTGCAGAAAAATGGAAATATAAGGGGCTGCCAATAGAAGTGGTGAATACTTATAGATATTTGGGCGTTACATTAAGCTCCCGCCTTTCTCTCAGGTACCATTTGAAAGAGCGCATATCGGCTGCTAAAATGGGGCTAAACAGAAATTGGTCAAGTTTTATGTCTCATGATCTAATCACTCTCTCTGCTAAAAAACATATTTTTGATGCTGTAATCCGATCTATAGTATGCTATGCAGCTCAAGTTTGGGGTTATCAAAGGTATGAGGAGTTGGAAAAATTTCAGCGCTTTTTTATTAAAAAATTGTTCTCTTTGCCACCTGCTACGCCAAACAACATGGTTTATTTAAAAACAGCTACCGACTTGCTTGAGGTGTTTACCTTAAAGTTACATTTTAAGTATTGTCTTAAAGTGGTGAACGCAGCTGACGACCGTCTTTCTAAAATTATAGCGTTAGAAGTGATTAAGCGCAATATCTTTTGGTTTAAAGCATGGTGTGATTTGGCTGAAAGATACTCATGTAGGTTTGAAAGCACTCTGGATAGTGTTTCGTTATGGAAAGACCAGTTAGATGTATTATTGACCGCTATCAAGTGCCATCATAGGGAACAGTGTGAACTGGCCGCGATGAATTCGAATAGGTTTCTTTTGTATAAAGAATTAAATCATGATATCACAATTTTTAGGTTCAAAGATGGCTGTTCTTGGGATCTTACTAGGAACGATTTATGTTGGATGTTTAAACTTAGATGCGAACTCCTTTATTTAAATTACACCCCATGGCTTGATAGGGAAAATACGAATAGCCAACTTTCCCGTACCCGTAAAAGAGGACCTTTTTCATTTCCTGGCAGAGTGTTCAGCCCTCAGTAACATCCGAATACAGTTTCTAGGTTCTAGTACTGTCCATACTACTTTTTTAATTTCTCTCCTTAATGCCCCCACTGAAAAAGATTGCCGTAAAATTGTAAATTATTCTCGACATGCATGGTCCCATCGCTACCACTTAATCCATCCAACATAGACAGAATTCATCTTTCGTTTCTTTTCACTCTTTATTTTTATATAATTTTTTATTTTATTATATAGTAATATTTACTTTATTTTCATTTCTTAATGCTTTTATATCTTTTGTTTTTGCATCCCTTACTTAACTTGAATTTTCTTTTTTAACCCATAATCAGAATTTGTAGTAATTTCCTTGTTTTATATTTGTACTTTAATCAGAAGAATCTAGTTCTTATTGTTTATTTTTATTTTTTATTTATTTATTTGTTTTTCTTTATTACTTTATATCTCTGTTTTTTTTTGTTTTTTTTAAATTTATTATTATTTATTCACTGTACCAGTAATTTTTGTTTAAATTTTTTGTATAAATATTCCGGCAGACGGATTTCCATGCCGTACAATGTTTGTCTCTTTTGTGTATAATTTGTAATTATTATTATTCAATAAAACATTATTATTAATTAAGCGAAACACTGTGCGTCGTGATAGATAAATGTTGAAAAAAAAATATCATGTGCGGTGCGCGCATCACACATTTACTTACTATCCTCCTTTCCTTGATTAAAAAAATACATTATTTTTGAAAATGGACTAGGGCACTTAAGTGCTTTCGGAGAGGGTCAATCCATATGAAGTGGTCCAAAAATAAATTAATTGGCTCATTCAATATTTTTATTTTTTTTAATATTTTTACCATACTAAGAACAATGCATCAGAAGTACAAAAGTGTAATTAGTCTATTTTTTGAATTTTTATTTTTCCGATGTTGGCCATATTATTTTCCAATAAACGCGTATTTGTAGCTATTTCAGTGCTCTGCTTCAAATTAAATATCTCCTTTTTTATTCACCTTAGAACATTTAAATTAAGACCAATCTCTTTAGAAAGATCCGACCTTTAATGAAGCATATTACAACTATGATCTTAAAACTAAATATTACGGTCCCTTCAAAGATCCAAGCGGTAATTTAAAAAAACAAAACGGGTTTTCAAAAATTCTTTTTTATAAGAAGGCAGATGACTAAGTGTTCGTTATTTTTTCATTTGATAGATAAAGGTACGCACTATAAATTCACAAAGTTTCAAGCTGTGCAAGGTTTTTTTAATAAGCTTTTTGGAAATCTTGAAGTATCCAAAATTTCAAAAGTATAAAGCTTGATATCTCTTTTGGGCAAAATAATAAAAAATTGAAATTTAGCCCAGATTGATCTGTCGAAATTTCATTTTGTAGACTCCTCTAAATGCAAGGATATAAAACATCGATAACAAGGAATCTTAATAATAAAACAAATAATATCTTATTTATATATATAAGATGTGTGTGTGGAATATATTTTTCTGATATTATTAAAAATATATCAGTACAGTTCATAAAGCTTTACTATGATTTTCTGAAGTTGGCGCACGTAAGCCTATCGCGTTTAAGTGCATTCAGGAATCGTATTAAAGAATCCTTTGCAGTACAAATGACATTTTTTTATATACCACAACTTAAAAGGTTTTATTTTATTTTTTGTTTTTCCTTTTTTTATTTTATGTCAGTAACTCTAAAACCTCTACAGTCTGAGTGCCAGTGAATTTACTTCACGGACAAACGTGAAGGTACTATACTGTAGCTCGATATTCCATATCGGGTAAAACTAGGAATGGTTAGCACATCGGGTTAAAGACTCTTCGATTTAAAGGAAGTGAAAACACCAGCAATTATAATTGTTTTAAATGATGTTCAAAATTTATAGATTGTAATTATAATTTTAATGGAAATTGACTCATCATATCTGATCCTATCATGCCAGTGATCAAATGAATCGGTTGGGCATTTTTAAAAAAAAATCATAACCATAAGATATTAAAAATCATTTGTGTAATACGACCAGAAGGCTTTGTTTCCATATCTTCGTTGTAATACCTTAAAATGCGATCATTTTTAAATCGTTGAATATTTAAGATATAGGTACTTAATCTTATGCGTTTGCCGATCAGTAAAATGGGATTGTAAAATAATTAACAGCAAGTTTATATAAAACTAACAAGGGGAGGGCACAGCTATGGGGTCGTCGATCGGGCCCATTTTTTTTCTGGTGATTCTACATCGAAAAATAGTCGACACGTGTCAGAGCGTTCCGTCCAATGGGCCTTAGGTTTTGAGAAATAAAATAAAATACCATGAAAATCCTTTATTTTTTATCTTGAGTTTGGAAAATGATATCGCCATGATTCTTTCACTAATTCATTTATTTTAGAGAGTAGATTAAAGGAAAAATACAATCGTTAAAGAATTATTCATATTTCTTCAATTTAATTTAAAAAAAGCTTAAAGTTTTCAAGTAAACTAGCTTTATAAATATGGTCGGATTTTTGGATGTTTAACGAAATTGTAAGGGTCTAGCCTTAGCGAAACTTTTAATGCAATTTTTAATTTTTTTTTTTTTTTTCCCAATCTTCCCAAAATTTACTTAAAGGTTGTTATGATTGTCCTCAAAACGAATCTGAAAACTGTTATGAAACAAAAACAGTTTTGCACAAAATGATTTTTTAATGTCAGTTTTTTGCCAGAATATTCCATCAACATAACTCTAAAAAAAGTAATTATTTCCATCCTTTTCACGATGTTTTTATCACTAGTAAATTTATTTTAGGGAGCCTATTTTGTTTTTCTTGGTCGGAAGCTAGAAGAAAATGGGTTCATCCCGATTGTTTCACGTTCGCCATACAAAAAATGATTTTGAACTTCAAACGAACTAAAATGTTTAACGAAATTGAGGGTAGGTGGGGGATTTTAAAACTGGTACGATGTGAATCATTCCTAATTGTTATTTGTTATTGAAAACTCTTACAAACCACTCTCTCAAAGTGATCGACTAACTTTTTATTTTCATTCATTCTTGGATTTTTTTAAAAATTATTAGTATTGTTTTTGGTTGTTACTCGGCTCATTTGTTTCATAAAAGTTTTCAGATTCGTTTTGAGGACAATCAAAAAAACCTTTAAGTAAATTTTGGGAAGATTAAAAAAAAAAAAAAAAAAAAAAAATTAAAAATTGCATTAAAAGTTTCGCTAAGGCTAGACCCTTACAATTTCGTTAAACATCCAAAAATCCGACCATATTTCGGAGAAAATTCTACCGATTCTCATCAAATTTATAGGGTAAATAAAGGCTCTAGAGTTACACATTTTTACCTAATCGAGATATTTTTACGTGTTCAGGAAACAACATAATATAAAGAAAAGTTTGAATTTAATTTTTATTTTGAGGACCATTTTTTACAAGAGCTTCCCGAGATAATACAATAGTTATTTATTTACGTTCTTGAGCTCGTTGCATAGAAGAAAACTTCCTTTTTCTAACCATATAAATAACTATTGTATTATCTCGGGAAGCTCTTGTAAAAAATGGTCCTCAAAATAAAAATTAAATTCAAACTTTTCTTTATATTATGTTGTTTCCTGAACACGTAAAAATATCTCGATTAGGTAAAAATGTGTAACTCTAGAGCCTTTATTTACCCTATAATTTTGATGAGAATCGGTAGAATTTTCTCCGAAATATGGTCGGATTTTTGGATGTTTAACGAAATTGTAAGGGTCTAGCCTTAGCGAAACTTTTAATGCAATTTTTAACTTTTTTTTTTTTTTAATCTTCCCAAAATTTACTTAAAGGTTTTTATGATTGTCCTCAAAACGAATCTGAAAACTGTTATGAAACAAAAACAGTTTTGCACAAAATGATTTTTTAATGTCAGTTTTTTGCCAGAATATTCCATCAACATAACTCTAAAAAAAGTAATTATTTCCATCCTTTTCACGATGTTTTTATCACTAGTAAATTTATTTTAGGGAGCCTATTTTGTTTTTCTTGGTCGGAAGCTAGAAGAAAATGGGTTCATCCCGATTGTTTCACGTTCGCCATACAAAAAATGATTTTGAACTTCAAACGAACTAAAATGTTTAACGAAATTGAGGGTAGGTGGGGGATTTTAAAACTGGTACGATGTGAATCATTCCTAATTGTTATTTGTTATTGAAAACTCTTACAAACCACTCTCTCAAAGTGATCGACTAACTTTTTATTTTCATTCATTCTTGGATTTTTTTAAAAATTATTAGTATTGTTTTTGGTTGTTACTCGGCTCATTTGTTTCATAAAAGTTTTCAGATTCGTTTTGAGGTCAATCAAAAAAACCTTTAAGTAAATTTTGGGAAGATTAAAAAAAAAAATTAAAAATTGCATTAAAAGTTTCGCTAAGGCTAGACCCTTACAATTTCGTTAAACATCCAAAAATCCGACCATATTTCGGAGAAAATTCTACCGATTCTCATCAAATTTATAGGGTAAATAAAGGCTCTAGAGTTACACATTTTTACCTAATCGAGATATTTTTACGTGTTCAGGGAACAACATAATATAAAGAAAAGTTTGAATTTAATTTTTATTTTGAGGACCATTTATTACAAGAGCTTCCCGAGATAATACAATAGTTATTTATATGGTTAGAAAAAGGAAGCTTTCTTTTATGCAACGAGCTCAAGAACATAAAAATCGGATCAGCTCAACACGAGATTCAGACTTTTGAAACTACACATACAATTTTGCTGAAACATTTTTAAGCTGCTCCTGACAGGAAAAACAATTTATTTTTTGTTTTAGATGATATTTAAGACATCAGGGTTTCTTGAGGTGCTGAACTCAATTCTGCTATTCTTTTTTATGTGAAAAAATTTATAAAGCTAGTTTACTTGAAAACTTTAAGCTTTTTTAAAATTAAATTGAAGAAATATGAATAATTCTTTAACGATTGTATTTTTCCTTTAATCTACTCTCTAAAATAAATGAATTAATGAAAGAATCATGGCGATATCATTTTCCAAACTCAAGATAAAAAATAAAGGATTTTCATGGTATTTTATTTTATTTCTCAAAACCTAAGGACCATTGGACGGAACGCTCGGACACGTGTCGACTATTTTTCGATGTAGCATCACCAGAAAAAAAATGGGCCCGATCGACGACCCCATAGCTGTGCCCTCCCCTTGTAAGTAAAATAAACACCTATAGGAACGATTATATATGAAATTCAGATGTACAATAAGTTGGATCTTACTAGATAGAAAAGTAAATAAAATAAATAAATTTATTTATTTGGACCACCAATATAAATATAAATGATTAGTATTAATAAGATCTATTTAAATTAAGTTATTACATTAAATTATTACATATTAAGTTATAACGAATTTAAGTTATTACATATTAAGTTATAACGGAAGTATTACAAAAGAAAATTAAATCATTTAATATCAATTAGGCTAAAGTTTTTGATTGCTATAATAAAAATAAAGAAATATATTAATAATATACCCTAAAATATTATTTACGCTCACATTTAAGTTTATTTTTTTATAGTTTTTTTCTTTTTCTTAAATATGTATGAAATGAATTTGATAAAAGATATTCGCAGCTGTTGCCATATTTATATGTAATTTTGTATATTTAAAAATTTGTTAATTCCAAATCTGTGTATATTTCAATTTGAAATATCAGGATAATGTATGAGGGTCAAATAAATATATAAAGGTCAAATAAATATTTTAACTGTAACGGATACAACAAGTGTTTTAGAAGCAATGAAAAAAACAAGAACTCATCATCAAGTGATAGCAGAAATAATTTGTGTTTGGAATTGTATAATTAAGAATAGTAGGATTTAAAGATTAATATAGAATGCACCAATAACCCGTAGGGGGTACGTTAATTATTAAACAAATATTTAATTTGTTCCATGATTTTCTATATTTCAATAATACTTATTTCTCCCCCTCTCTCTTAAAATCATGTTAATTATCATTGTTTAAAATAAGGAAATAAAGTAATTTAACCCAAGGAAATGAAGTAATTTAACCTTTAACTTTAGGCTAAGTATGGAAAAATATATAAAGTTTATAAATATTTCAGAGGTTATTTTGTGGTGTCCGCCATCTTATTTATTCCTTCTCAGGCACTTTTCTTTTTTAATTATCCCATCACTATTGGAACTTGGCTAAGCTCTCGGTTCATGATTTATGAACATCTCCAAGTTATCAAGAAATCCCTTAGCGACATCAACTTGCGACGCTTCTTAAATTAAAGACTTCCCTCTCGAGATTCAGCCAACTTCAAGCTCATGAATTCCTGACACATTCATCGGGTCTTAATTCACTTGACTTATTCGGCTAATTGTGTCAGATAATTTGAGTAAATAGATTACACACAGTCCCGCATACAGAGGCAGTTTCGTCCCAACCCCTATCTTTCATGAAGAGGGGTAGATTTGGTCTTGCGTTGCAACTCCTGGCTGATTAATACAGGGATTATGGTTTATACTAGTTTATTTACCCAAATAGAACCAAAAATTTAGAATTTACCAAAAATAGAACCAATACCTACTACTTACTTATTCCATTGGAAATTGATTACAAAATATCATGGAAAGAAAGTCGTTCTAAGGCTGATATTAATTTTTTTACGATTGGCTTATCTATCATAGTCCTTACTGCCCAACTGTTCATCTGATGTCTGGGCGGCTGAGATAATACAATTTTTGAGGGTTTCAGTAGGGAAAAGGGATTTGTGGATTTCGTTTGGGATTCCACTTGTCAACCAGGAATATATAATTTTTTTCCCAAGAGAAGATTTACTAAAAATAATATTTTTAGATAACTAAATTCCTATATCTCTCTATATATAGTATTTTATTTTAGGTTCTCGCATTATTTGAATAAAGTATAAATTAGTATAAAGTTTTGAAATTCATTTTTACTTCCACTTATATAGCATAAATAAATAATTAAGTATATTAGGTTGTCTTCGAACAGGACTGCAACTGTCTTAGCTGTAAGTATATTGGACGTTCAAAATTTCGGCTTTAGATTCTTAACGTAAAAAAACCTGGTTTGCGGTCCGAGCCAAATGGTCTGTGTGTCTTCTCGTGAACAGACTAGCACAAATACAATAAGACTAATGAAATTTAAATTAGGTATTTGATGTAAATGGAGTACACCGAAGTACACTTTCTTCTTGTTCGTGTTAAACATTTTTTTCGATTATCCTCCAAAACGGGTCAAATGATTTCTATTAAACTCCTCATTTGTATTAGGAATATATTTTATCATGATAGAAATCTTTGATTTGGCCTAAATGGTGGAAGACGAATTCTTCCTATAATGTAACTTTAATGTTCTTTTAATATATTAATTAATTTCTATCTTTATATGATATCATATATAATTTAATCCTTGTGGTAATAATTTTGAATATATATTGTGAAAAAATCGTGATCAAAATACTGAACAAATATTTTCTCAGAATGACAATTTCTAGTTCCGTTGATAAGAGTGTTGTGTATTTCTATTGATGATGACAGAAAATTAATAATTTCTACTTTCATATTATTTAACGGAAACTTTTGGTTTCTATGGTAATGTAAGGTTATTGATATTGAGGAATTTCAGTCCAAACTTTTTCTTTATAATAAAAGACACACCTTGTGGGTCTTCATCAAGGCTAGATGAGTCGTGAGTGGTTACAAAGAGACTGAAAATCATTTTTCAAGTATAAGGTTTTTAATGTTGTTATTGTACTGAAATGAAATCGAAATCCATAGAATTACAAATCATAAAATAAAAAAATAAATAAAAATTGATTTCGCCTTACAATAGAATAATACTAACCTCCTCAATATGTGCCAACCATTTCTCTCCGTCTATTGCATCGGCAGCCTAGATCTTCAGTTGCCGTACGTCCTGGACCGCTCCATCCCTCCATCGGATCTTCGGCCTACCACGAGGGCGCTCACCATCTGCAACATTCTTGCACATCCCATTGGCCACTCTCCCACCGTTCATCCTCATAACTTAGCCAAATCATTTCAGTCTTTGTATTTTGATGAAAGAGGAGATACTGAGTTCTTTTTAGAGCCGAAACTTCCTTTAAAACTTCCTCATAATTTTAAAGATTATAATCAATAAAAATATACATTTCTTCTAAGAAGAGGAGGAAATAACGATCCTGTTTCATCGAGGTCATCATTAATATTTTTATGAAATAACTAGATAAATTCGGAGTTCCTTTTATGCTCATGAAAATTTAATAAGAAATAAAGAGTGAAATTCAACCGCTAGGTTTTTCCTTTTCAAGGTGGATTCGCGGAGCTCTCAGAGGAAAGGACTTGTTATCTTCCTTTTTCGGTCCTTCGAAACGTCTCTAACACAAATAAACTTATTCTTTTCACAAAAGAAAAAAATATTTAATTCTTCTAAAACTTCCCGCAGAGGATTACCATTGTTTTTTGTTTTATAAAAAGCTATGAAATTCTGTTACATTTATAAATTTCTTACGGTGCACAAAGGTCTTATATTTTAAATTCCATCGCCATTGTCTATACATAAATTGTTATATATGAAAATATACATGTCATTTCTTGATTGTACATGATCCACTTTTTATTATAAATTATTCATGGTTCTGGATTACTTCATTCTCACTGAACTAATGATAGTTAAAAAAAGAAAAATAGTTAGAAAAATAAAGAAAAAATTGAAATTATAAAATCCTTCTCCTATAAAAGGGAACCACGTATGCTTGTATTTTAACGCATAATTTAAAATTTGTCTATTCAAAAGTGCTTGTTAACTTGGATGTTAGCCATCATTGGATGGCTTTTTTAAATAAAGATGATTATTTGTTGTTTTATTATGGATGAATAAAACAATCTCAGTTTTGGGTAATTCTTTATTTTGCATTTTTAATTGAATTTTTCAGATTATCGAAATCGTACTATATTTTGGTGGTTACGGTCCAATAGTCATAAATTTCAGCACAGTTAGATATGTATTTTTCCTAATTTTTAAATCTGGGGATCCTGCTTACCTAAAATCAGTATGTACACAAGTTATATCATATTATTATTGCTAAAGAACTTAGCTGAAATATTCTTCTTATATGAAGAAATCCTTTACATTATTCTCATTCTTATCAGTCTCGCCTTGAGAAAGGTTTATGGTCGTTTGAGCATAATCACCTCCGCATGGATCACATAAACATGGATCGATCATAGATGAAAATTAAGTAGTACAAGGTGGCGTGATTGACAAAGGCTGGCTCGGAGCTTGTATTGAAGCAGAACTGAGATGTTAGCACAACATACTGAACATCATTCAGCACGCGAGATCCCGGCACGCGAAGGATTGCAGAAAATGGAACTAGGCATATAAAGGCTGGGAAAGCAACTGGGCTTCAAAGAAATATTGGTACTAGTATTCGTTTCATTGTCTAGATATAGTTTATAAAAGAGGTCTAGGCTTCCCCATACACGACATGGGTACTATTCTTTTTTTCTACATAATTAATATTTAGCATTGTATAACTTTCCTTAAATCTAATTTAAATTTTTATCTTCTGTTTAGAGGTCAATCAAAGGTCACGAAGAATGGAAACTGTCAAAAATAAAATGATTTTTTTCCCGGTAACTTGAATGTCTACAGTTATCTTAAGCAGTTTTCTTAGTTATTTTTTTTCTTTTGATCAATTTGAGATTTTTATCTTTTTGGTTTTAACTATCTGTATCTTCAAATTCTTGGATATAATCAGTATTAAGGATTTTTATTCCCCTGTAACAAGTCGCATCAAAACTGCGTTGAAAGTGAAGGATCTAGCGATATCTTGACAACTATATCAGCGCTGGTATGACTCTCAACCCCATTTCTTTTTTTTTTCTTTTAGTTTTTTTTTCTCATGATTTATCTTTCCATTTTCCTTCACTATCTGTTTTCAGCTCAGAGACCGCGATCGTTATGATTCCTGAAACATTTTAACAACCGGATAAAGATGGCTACGAACATCAAAGGAAAGAAAAAGGAAACTTTAAATGGCTTTCACAAAAAAATTCTTTTTTTGAGTCAGCCCTTTCCTGTATCACACGAGCGATATATAGACTACTACTTAATTATTTCTTTCTAATAATTTGAACCTTCATCAACTATCTTATATTCCACAAGTGCAATAGTATTGTGTGATAACAATTTTTAATAGTATGATAACAATTTTACGGTGCTATAAAATTAATATATCAAAAAAGGACCAGAATATTTAAATAATTATGAACTAACTGTGTATATTAGTCGTTAATTAATGTTATATTGTATTCAGAAATAAATCAGTAATGCAAACTTATATTTTCCCCATAATTTTTGGTCTTGCGCGGTCCACTAGTATACATGTCGAAAGTCTTAATTAAAATCTACCAGAGTCGCCAGGAATTTATTCCTACGCAAACCATTCAACGCCATACCCGCTATTGGGCAAGGCATGGGAACGCATGCGCAGACTGACATCCTGCTTTAATTCAATATTGCATTTTTGTAGTTGGGTAATTAGAATTATTACGCGAATCAGAATCTCATGAGAAACCTGAGCTTTCCTAGATCTACGGGCGGCTTTCGACCATGTTCCTAGACAGGGAATATGGAATGCATTGGAAGATAGGAGAATCCCACAAAATCTCTTAAGTGCCATAAATTTAGTTTATCAAGCCCCAAAGGGAATAATAAGGCTAGTCGGCACTGTATCCCACCCAGAGCAATCGTGGGATGTTGGAATATGACCCCAGTGTTGGCACAGGCACTATTGTAAGCAGATGATTTAGTATTGGTTGCAGATACTGCAGAATCTCTCCAAGTCGCTGTGGATGAGTGGTAAGAAGAACTGAAACCCAAAAGCATGCAGATCAATGCCTCCAAAAGCAAGGTTATGTCTGTTGGACGAAGGAATAAGGAACTTAGAATTACTTGCAATGGAGAGACTCTTGAGCAAACCGATACCTACTGCTACCTGGGAACAATGATCTGCAAGGATGGAATAATAGACTAGGAGGTCCTGTATAGTGTCCAATGGAATATTCTACCAAATATCCATGACACTCATTGAAAAGCAGGGGTTGAGTATGAAAGCGAAGATCCTGCTACTCAAATCAGTTTTTCTCCCAGTGTTACTATATGGATCGGAAAGCTGGACACTCTTGGACCGCTATGCCAGCAAAGTTGTATCTGCGGAAATGAGATTCCAATGGAAAATATTGGGAAAAAACAGGGGAGAAGAAGAGAAACCTGATCAAGTTACATTGACTATAAAAAAATTGTCTGTATTAATTGGATAAATTTTATTCAACTTTGTTTGTTTGTTTGTTTAACGTCCATTTTTATGCTACTTAGGCTAATCGGACGATGCTACTGTGGGAGTCCTAAATTTTGCCTATCCAGGTATAATTAGGATAGGGATCTTTAACGAGTACCTGACATCGTACAGGCTCGGGACCTCCATTTTACGTCCTATCCGAGGGACGGCATAGCTAAGGATTTTAATTTTATTCAAGATTTAGCCAAATCAAAGAAGATGCAGAAACATAGGTAATAAAACCTGTCGATTTTAAACCCAGTTATGTGTTTTCCATCATTTTTACACTGACGTGGTCCAACAGTAAACGTGACATTAGTCATATTACGAAACAAAAATTTGTAGATTTAAGAAATGACATAGAAGTAATTAAAAAAAGATCGATTATTGAACTTTTTAAAGGATTATTTTCCTTTTTATTTAAAATCGTTCCGGAAAGGCATCACTTGTGGCACCTTCACATAACAAGATTCTACACTGCTGGATATAACTTGTAAGGAGAGGACCAATGAAAATGGCTTTATGACTCTGGAGACCAGTTATGGCGACTCGGTTCATCGCAAGTCATCGGGAAGATATCCGATCCAAAAATGTATTTTTTCCTGCCCCTCAAAAACCAGACCATGGAAGAGAAGGAACGGAAGGAGGAATAGAGAGGAAAAATAGGAGGAAAAGAGATGAAAGGAAGGAGAAGGCACTAAATGCAGTCATTTATTTGTGCCTTCCCATCGATCAAACAATGGTCAAATCATCTAAAAATATTTATGCAGTATTAGTTAACCATGTTAATTTTAATGGATTTATTTTCTTACATTCAAATCATTTTTTTTTTTTTTTAAATTTTCAAATTTCTCACAAATTAGGAACACACTATGCCATTCCTCCAAGCTATTCCATGCTTTGTAGTTAGTTCTTTTGAACAAACCTTGAATCCGGCCTGAACAGGTACAATATTTAGACATTTCATCGGTTTCAATATGAATTTATTTAGTAAATTTAAGGGGATGATTTTTCATGAAAGATAAAGGTTGGAAACCCCCATAACACTTCGTTGGATCTAAACTTTTTCACGTACAATTTATCACCCCTTTTACTTAATTTAGATTGGTAGGGGTAGATTTCACTCTAGGTAGAAGCTGTAATTACCGAAATGTAGCGGAAAAAATATATACATTATTCATCCTCCTGTAATCCCCTGTAATCCTGTTCTGGTGACCTAGAAACAGATATAAATCAACCCCTTCCGAGGACCTGTTGAAAATCTCCCTCCCAACTCAACTCATATGATGGATGAGACAAAAAATCTTTGTGATCCTTATTTTGGTATATGTATGTATATATCTTGTCTTGTATTGGAGGTGAACAATCTTTCTCCTATTGTGATTTATTGGATAGGTATAGGATACTTCAGAACAAAGTTCCGAGCATATTCTTGCCAAGGATCAGATTTCGATAATGAACGAAAGAGCTTCAATAATTAGCGAAATCTTCGTAATCTAAATTTGCTACTTTCCGAGCTTCTGAATTACACTTTCTATTCGCACTGTTTTCGCACTGTTTGCCTAATTCTGAAGTGCAAAAATATTTTTTTTAAAGGATTTTTACATGATTTAAAACTAACATTCTTGAAAAATATATTGAAAAAAAAAATAAATAAAAAAAAATACATGAGGTAGTTTATCAACAGTCATATCCGACATAAGTTACCATTGGTCAATGAGGGCCTGAACATTTTTTTATTGGGCCTGCAAATATAAAGTTGTAAATTGTAAGGGCAAATCTTAAGCAATTACAGCTCCAGGGAAATAGACCTATGATGGCATTGTTATTGTTTAACACTTGTACGTGTTTCGATTTGATTTGATCATGTCCTTTCATGTCTGGATTAGATGGAATGTTTTATTCAATTTCTATAACAACTTTTAAAATTAATTATTATTAATATGTATACATATACATCATATAATAATAATATAATATGGCAAAGTCAAACCCGCAGATCATTTTTATGCATTTTTATTCTAATTTAATTAGACTGCAAATATTAAAAACAAGGGTAAGGGTCATTTGGGGTCGTCTTGTAAAATTTGACTTTAAAGTTAATTGTACATCCAGTTAGAAAAAGTTTGTTCTTACCCATATCCCTTTCTTCCAAAATAAATCAACATTTACATACGATAAATTTCACTATTTATCTCTTCTATACAGACAGAAGACTAGATGAAAAGATTACGACAAAGCCAAGTTTACATCTAGTATTCACTTTCGATCTAAATTCCCTACTCCCCAGTGATATGAATAAGAAAGACAAATACTGTTTCGCAAATACTGTTTTTTCCGAAACATTTCTTAGATTTATTAGCAATGGCGTTAACAAAGTAGGTATATGTGAAAACTATAATTCTTGATCATTTACATCTTTAAGAACATTTTAAATGTAGCTGCAACAAAAAATAAATAAAAAATTTATATTCTGTCACTTGTTTGAAGCACTGTGCCTCGGTTCGAACTCCCATCGCATTCTTTTCAGTTAAAATGGAACTTAATCAGCTTTATTAGATACCAGGTTTCGTCCCCTGCTCGCGACGCTTTTTCCTCTGGGATACAGAACCATCCAAACGAGTACCTTTCATTTATTTTAGATTCTTTCTTTTTTCAATCATGGAATTTTTATTACATTATTTAATATTTGAGTATAATTACCATATTTTTTCGAAGGTATATTTCTTTTTATTCTTAGCGACAACCTATTTCACAAATCTCGTCAGTAGTTAGCCTATCCAAATAGGATCTATATAAGCCCTCCTTTAACAAACTTGCCCCAAGGCTATCATTGCCTAGTTGATTGCCCTGGCTATGAGCTCAACTTGATAGGAAGGTGAACCACCGAGTTTCTAAGCCAGTTACCGATAGCCTAGGTAATGGAGCTCTGACGTCAACTCGCCCCCATATTGTCCTGGTCATTTCGGTCTTAACCCTCCAAATCGAGTTTTTCTGTCCATTAAAAGCGTTCAGGGACAGTTATTTATTCACTCCAACTTCTACTTGAAAGGACGTTAGTAGAATAATATTTTTTTTTTTTTTTAAATCTTGGAATAAAAAGTAACCATTGATAAATATGTTTTTAAAATTATTTTATTGATAAAATATACCACGCTTGGGATATTACAATTAGTGAGGTAAAATGGAGAAATATAAGGATTATTTTAGTCTGATTTTTATTTTAAATATTGTTTAAAATAGTTTCCTAACTAATTTTATTGTAAAAATTTCAAAGATAGCCAATTGTTTAATGTATTCTGAAGATAATAAGCTACATCGCTTCAAACGAAATCTAACACTTCTTCATATATTGTCAAGACTTTTGGTCTAAGCACGTCTTGAATGATTAGTGGTTTTATAGCGTAGATAGTGAAAAGTTAAAAAACACAGAATGCGGTGGAATATCTCTGAAACGAAGAACTTTTAAAAAAATTCTATAGTACTTTTTACTTCTTTGGAAGTGTATAATGGATTCACAGAATTTGAAAATTAAGAACTGAGCCTTATACTGTATAAAAGGTTAATTTCGATGGATCTTCATCATTTTTCATAATATACCATCACATTTTAGGAATATTACTTCGTAATTTGCAATGCAATCACTGAAACCCCTTTAAGTCATGGCTTGTACGGCAATGTGTTTCAAAGCCATGTTCGCGTACTTTTTTGTTAAACGTGCTGTAGAAATGTACCTTAAAAAATTGTTGAAGCTACAGTCAACTTACTGTTTACACTCTATCTTAGATAATCTAGATCATCTCAAATGCCCTCATATGCTCATACGTCCTCATATAAATTTGAATTAAAAAAAGAAAAAAATGCGCTTGAAGAAAATATAAATAATGGAGGCAGATAGAGATGAAAGCTGGCATTAATCGAATAGGCTATTTATATACTAGATGTGAGTATGAATTTTATTGAAGTTAAAAATACCTTAAGTATTTGTAAATCGAAATAGATTGATAATAAACTGTCAATTTTTTTACTCTCAACTTTAATTTTTTTAATTCTCAACAGCGCTATCAAAAACAGTTGAATCAACCGACCTATCATGTTAAATTTCGGTCTCTTGGTTTGTACGCAAGTCGAAATCAAACATCCTGAATCGTTGTTTGAACTGCCTACAGCTGTTCAAATGCCGCTCTCATCAAATAAGCAGTGATATTAATTGGATTAGTGCTCTCCTTGTGTTTCTTTTTTTAAATTAATTATCAGTGTATGCTTTTTTATTGGATACTGAATTAATTGTGGAGTTTGTTTTGTCGATTCACATAAGTTTATTTTTCATTGTAGAAGGTTAGTTTCTTACCTTATTTATCTTATATCCGAATCAATTTTTGTGTTTGTTTTTGTTTTGGAATTTCATTTTTCCAATTAAATCTCTGAAAATCCGTAGATTCGATATTGACAGTACGAGTCACTACATCGACCGCCGTCCAATCCCTATTTTGCAAGATCAGCTTTTTACGAAAACTAAACTACCTCAAAAGATTATTGATCGATCGATCACTTCGATTTGTATCCATTAGAAATGTTGGATCGATCTGTAAGGATATGGCGCTTCCTCGTAACTTTACAGCGGAGAACTTATCTTCACCGTAGAAAGTTCTTTCAATACTATACTAAAGCTCTTTACCTGAAAATGAATTCAGAAAATAAACGCTGTGTCATAAGACTCGTTGCGTACTTATACAATACTTTAACCCTTAACTGGTACGATAGCGTTCTACCACGTGAATGGCACAATGAGTGAATTTTTCACCCATCATTTTAACCAATTATAATTTTGGATAGATTTATTTATTTTTTTTTAAACTTTTTGTTTTAAAAAGAAATATCTTTTAAATTTCAATATTGGGAAGGGGAAAAAATACATTTAACATTTAAATTTATTAAAATAAAATTAAACGATATAAGGAAAAAAATTGAAATTAATTGGAAAAAATTAAGTACCTATATAGTTTTTTTTTTATGAAAAAGAATAATAGTTCCCTAATTTTTATTGCAGTTTTTGCATGATATATCCCTGTGATCCCCACATACAAAATTTTGGCACACACTACACTTCACTGAATACTTCTAATCACTTTCCTTACAAAGTTTACATCTTCCTTGTTTCGGACCTTGTAAGTCTTGTGTTTGTTGATGAGTGTGTAGTGTTGGAATATTAGAATTGTTTCCAATGAGGTCAATGGTCAATGGGGAGATTCCGAATGGCGACACTTTGCTGCAGTTGTGGAACTAATAGATCAAGTCCAAGTTGGTATAGAAACTCAAATCTGTTGATTTTTGACTTTCCACTTGGTCTTGTCACATAAGACCATATTATAAAAGCGTTAATTCCAGCTGCATTTAATAACCCATAGAAAATGGCTGAAGGCCACCCCCTTTTTAGGAACCAAAATGTACTCACCTTGTCGACTAAACCAGGTAGAACCCTCTTTCCTGTCAGGACGGCTCGAAGTCAGTCACCGTTTTACAGGTGGATTTTCAGGTCCATTTACTAATACTTCACTGTCCCTCTCATTCATAATCATCTTCTTCAATAGAATGATAATCATCGTCATTCTCTGAAGGGAAATAAATAACATCATCTTCAACACAAAAATCCTCTTCCTCTGAACATTCATCGCCACTAAACACAACATTACCTTCGTATGTAACCAATCCACTAGCACTATATTTCTTTCCGTCAACAATAAACTTCTCCATGCTTGAACAAATAAAAACGTACTGAAGTTGGTAAACACACACTAATGGTATGACGGGTGAAAATACACCCGCATAAGTTAGATAAGCAAACACAGCTGATTCAAATCGAATATTCACTGCTACGGCTATAAAGACACTAACTAGGCAGGAACACTTCAGGACTATCAAGCGCCAAAGCCGGGATACCAAGCTAAAATGGAAAAAAGAAATTTTCGTTGGGTGAATTTTCATGCATTGTACCAATTAAGGGTTAATAAACCAAATACTCAAATGTATGGGCGGGCATTAAACTGTCAGAAATGAAAGACCAATGCAAAAAATGCAGGCCATCCTGAATGGAGGAAGTTATACTGTGCCGACTTAAGATCGGGCACTTCCAGTTCATTCAGGGATATCTCGACTGAAAACACCCATAAATAAGCAAATGTTGAAACATCCAACACAAACATAACCAGTGAAACACTTGCTTGAAGAACGTCAAGAGAGGAGAAAATAGACCTTCCGGTTCTTCAACAAAAATTCTGCAAGATAATGAACAAACAGACTCCATTCTTTTTCAATTATTTTTGTTTTTGTTTTATGAACAGTTCATAAAACTACTCATTTATTAACTTTATGGTAATAAAACGCTTGCAAATGAAAAGAATTTAGGGGCCGGAATATGACAGGTCAAAATCGATGGATCCAATCGGCTTTGTAGACACCTAATGGCGTTGGAACATACCGGTGTAGAAAGGACAAAGTGGGCCCAGAGTGCTTCATTCTCCGGCCCAGTGAGTATCCATGCTTTGATTATTTTTAAGTGTCCCATGCCACCCAGCACCCATTTTCTACCGAATGGCTTTTAAAGTAGCACTTGGTCTTACAATTTTTATCACCTTCTTCTGACAGTATATATTCAATTAAATTGTATTATAACAACTAATTATATTATAGAAATTATAATAACTATAATGTTATTTACTTTGGTATTTATTTTTGTTATTTGTTAGTACCATTGAGTAAGTTCTTTTAACAATCACTCGGCTTTTAAAATACGTTCAAACTGATAAATTGTGGGTTATTACTGTTTCCAATTAATTTATTATTGTATCAATTTAAAGAATTAGTGAATGCTACAGATATGAATGGAATAATTTTCAAGTGAACTCTTTAACCTTGTCATTGATATAAATATATAAAAAAAAAATCTTGTATCTTTCACTTTAAGTAAGTATATGGATGGATGCACTTGAAAGAAAATTTCATACTAATCATTAATTTTTTTTTAAATTGATATCTACTTAATTTACCATTCTAATAATTCCCCATAAAAATAAATGGATAATACATGTATAAAAGGGAAAGAGCGTCCAAAGTATAACCACCACAAAACGTATAGTAAATGGATAGGGAATAACTTCTCTATAAAAATAATTCAAGTTTGTTCTCCATGAGGCAGACAATTGTTTCTGAAAGCTGGAACGAAAATGTTATATAAGTTTAGGAGTAATGACTTTGTGACTTATTACTTTCTAAAAACAACTTCCAA
This sequence comes from Aelia acuminata, assembly GCA_911387785.2. NCBI lineage: Eukaryota > Metazoa > Arthropoda > Insecta > Hemiptera > Pentatomidae > Aelia > Aelia acuminata. Next base: position 74,766,790 of record OU426983.1, on the reverse strand, counting down.
CTTCTAACAACAATTTTAAACTACCCGCACTACAAGTCTTTTGTGTACTGGTGGAAAACAGCAGTTAGTCCGGACCATTTAATTCGGGAAGACATGGACCCTTGCCTGGACGAAAGAAGAGATGAAGAAGACCAGGAAGGAGGAGAACGCTTGGAGAGGAAGAATTAAATTCGAAGAAAAGACAAACATCAGGATGATAATTCCAGTAATTGTCATTAGCAACATTTGACCTTATCACCAAAGGGTAAGGGAGGGCGAAATAAATAAATTATGAGGGTAATGTTAACCTGTAAAGGTCTGCCCTTTTAATTTATTACGATCTATTTTGTAAGCATGATGAAATAAATATAAAACATTTTAATACAGAGGGGAATAGATAAATAACCTGATTATTTTCCTACTCTCCCATACCTCGTCTTTTCGGCTATAATGGATTTTTCCCGGACCAGGGAAGAGGGTGGGAAATTAATGACGAGTTAAATGACCCCTGTAACATGACTCTTTATCTTTGGTTCATCTCAGGTATTCCAATGGTGTAACCTACTCGGAAAAAAAAGTCTCCATATTTGTTTAGTTATCACTACTTGTTTAGTCATCATAGGCATCTAGATTCACTTAAAAGTAATGCGGTTTCTATTTTTCTATTTCAATTATTCCTTTCAAATATTCGTACTTAACTAAATAGGATAGAGGAAATTAGCATGACTAAAAGTTTCAAGAATATCATATTAACAACATTATGGTATTATAAAGATATAATGTTTGCTTATTAAAAGATGGCCCATCCCTTGCTACTTTAGATGGCATTAAGATATTTTCACCAGTTTAATAAAATTTCTCTTTTTCTATTTTATTTAAATATGTAAGTGTAAGGTATTTCAAATTCAAAAAATATGAACAAGAATTTCGGTGTTATCAGTGCTGGTAATATTTCAACAATGGCAGATAACATTTCAAGCATGTAGGCAATTACGTTAGCGCCAAGATATTACATTAAACTAAAAAACAAACCAAGGAAATTACCTAAAGAAATAATGATTTCAAGTTCAACTCCAAAAAAACTTAGCTATGGCAACTTAACTTTACTCCAATGAGTCCAATTAATGCCATTGTAATATACGAAATAAAAATAATTGTTTTTTATTTCATAGATAAAATTTTACTTTAGTACTGGTTAAAGCTTTGTATTTCCACATAGAAAGCATGAGTATTCGTAAGAAATCAATTTTATTAATATTATGTGTACCCTTAATTGATCGAATGCTGCAATATATTGGGACAAATATATACCAAAGAAAAAGATTGCCTTAATCGCTTAAATAAAAAATGACATTTGCATTAAATTATTTTAAAAGAATGTAAATTTAAATGAATTCCTGTATGAAGCATAAAAGTAACGTAATAATATTTTAATTATGTAGTTTAACTAGATCTATCTAGTTTACTAGATTAAGATAATATGTAGTATCTAGATATTATCTAGGTTAGAGACTCTATTGTAGCTTAGGAGTCGAGCTCCTTTAATTAATTACAAATTCTTTTATTTAACAACGTAATGAAAATTTAAGTTGAATAAAAATAAAATAATTCTTCTTAAACCTCAAAATTGACATTCGCCTAAAGGAATAAAACTTCACATTCCATGAAAGCAGGACTAGGAAATAAACAATTTTTACGAATTGCAATATTGTTTGATTTTAAGAAGAGGCATAAGAAGATCGGGACTGAGACGATTAACATTTATGACATTAGCATCATAATTCATCTACTTAGGGATAAAATACAAAGCAATTACCACAATAGTGGTTTATATGATCACATTTTCTCTTCTTAATTAAACTATTAAATTATAATAAATCATAATTAACATTCTCATGAGTATTAATTATCGTTTATTGATTATTAAATATCGTCAGATTGGAATAATATTTTAAACTCTGATTCTCATTTTATTTCTATAAAAGTTTGTTCGATCTATAGGATATTATGCAAATATGATCTTATTGTTTTAAGAAGTGTACGACTCTTGGATGGATCACCTCATTCATTTCCCGGATCAAATTTCCACAAACTTCATCTCTTGAAGAATTGATTAAATAACTTTTCTCATTCATTCATTAATACTGTCAAGTTGGACACTTGTGTCATTATTCTAGGGTCCCATTTTGCATCAACCCTTTTTTTAAGAGTAAATCAAATCACATTTTCTTTCGTGAGAGGACCCAGCTAGCTGTTTACACCGTCTAAAGCAAAAAAGTCAAGAAAGTAATACCAATAATTAATATAGCACCGCTATAATTAATGATATTTAAATTCCTTTAACATTTTTGTTTTATTTGTTTTTTCTTATAATTATTTTGTAATATTACAAACTGAACAAGGATGGCTTGCCACCCATATTAGTGATGTAAAACTATCGATAGTGCTATCAATAGCTTTTCCAACTATCGATAGTACTATCGAATACTTTGTTTTTTTTTAAAGGGAAAAGTGGCAATAGCATGTGCCTCTAAACCCCTATTTGCTATAAATTCATATAAATGTAAATTAAAATGTTACAGAGTAATTTTTTTTATCTTTCTCACAAAAAGTGCGTATCTACATAGTGTAGATCTAGAGGATAGTCCACACATCCACTCGAGGATCGCGTTCTGAATGTTTTCGCGTCTTGTACCTTGCAATTCAACTTTGTCGAGAAATGATGATTCCGGGCACGTGGTTTCTTAAAGATTAATATCTTCCTCTAAATCCATTTCCCTTGAATTTTTGATAGTTTTAATTTGTTATCATATAACTCGTACCACAAATTAACCGGAAAGAACACTTTAAGATACTCCCACAATCTACATGACCTATTACTGGCGATGCAAATTGATTTTAAAATACATATTTTAAATAAAGTTGCTTCAGCTAAAATTCAATTCAATTTTAATATAGTTACAAAGAATTAAATTTTCAACTAGGTGGCAACTATTATATTAACAACCACAGAAAACAGAAATTTATTAACACAATTATCAGACTTAGAAGTGAACAATTAGGCTTATATCACTCCATCGAGAGATCTGAAGAACAACTGTTCTGTTCTATGTGTAATTTAAAATAAATTGAAGACATCATTCATTTCATTGGAAGGTGCCAGGTACTAAAAGAATTTCGTCTAATTTATTAATAGCTCGTCTAATTACTTAATAGCTCTGAAGTAATTATCTTATCATTTTTTATTATATTATATTATCGTGCATTCAACTATAGGAAAATAATGATAAAAGAATTTAACTTTTAATATGCTTGTATACAGAACTTCTATCCATGTAAAAATGTAGATATAAGATACATTCCTACTGCATTTTGTATTATATGAGTTGTTTTTTTTTTTTTTTTTTTTTTTTTTTTTTTTTTTTTTTTTTTTTTTTTTTTTTTTTTTTTTTTGAACTTCAAGGATTCTAATGAAGCCCTATACTGCCCATACTAACACCCATGGCACTGGGTGACACTTCTCCTACGAAAGAAAAGCACCACCCAGGGCGGGACTCGAACCCGCAGCGCCGGCATGGGAGTACGGCGCTTTACCGCACAGCCACACCGGGCCCCAGAGTTGTTATATATTGTTGTTATTATTTAAGTAAGTTATAACTACTGGAATTATTTTATGGAATTTTATTTAGGATATGGGGACCGTGAACGTTTACTTTTATGATTCCCTAAAAGAAAATTAAATTAAATGCGATTTATAAAAAAAAAAAAATGCCAACCGGGCAGACGGGCAAATAGCCCATTGCCCATATGTGCGAATTGGAAGCAAAATATTGTATTGTCATTATTAGCACTACGTATGTCATGTTATCTATTATATCTTATTAACATTAAAAATCTCACATTTGTTTATTATAAAAATAAAACACATTATTATTATTAGGGGAGAGCGCGGTTGGTTGGCAACAGTTTTCACTTTTTTGATTGTTGAGTCGTGTTAAAGTACTTCAACTATTTTTTTCACCACATAATATTAATTACTAAGATCATAGAAAATTGAAGAATTCGTCAATCCAGACTATGCCAATTAACCCCCTATGTGTGGCAGGTTGGCCTAAAAGGTGGGGTTGTTTTTTCATCTCATTCAAGTACTGCCTGACACATATTATTTTTATTAAAAGCTGCACTATAATGGTATAATAATTTTGAATTGATTTTAACAGCTTTTAAGGGAAAATAGAATGACAATAGAAGAAGATAGAAGTTTAGACTGTCGTCACTTTTCGCATAAGAAAAATTGCTCTCATCTTCCTCGCTGGAACTAAAGACAATTGTTAGTTTCACCTTTGATTATGTTTACCTTGCTTTTGTGAATCGCTACTGCGCCAAAAAAAAAGTTGAAGAGAGCCAACTAACCCTACAGGAGAGATCATATGAAAGATGGCAGCCAGGACAGGGCAGAAAAATCAAACAAGAAACTGGTTAATCGAAAGGTAAGGTTTTTCAAAGGAGTTTGGGGCTATGTGAACAGAATCGGAGTCAAATGTTTTTCCATGCCTTTAAACCAACTTTACTGAAAATATAAAAATTTACTTACATGTTGTAAAATCAAACAATGAAGCACAGTCTTATCTACACTGTCAGCATCGGATTGAAAACTCAGGACAATACTCCCGAGGTCGAGCGGGTCACATGGTACAATGGTGGAGCCTTCACAACAGGTGTGACGGAAACTATAAGCCAATGGCCAACCTACCCCCTATGCCAACCTACCCCCTAACCCCGCTCTCCCCTATTATTATTATTTTCATTGAACTTTTTATTAACAATACCTCTGACTATAATGGAACCCATCCACCATTTACAGAAATGTTTATCTTATTCTCTAATATAATTTATAAATACCAGAAAAGAAAAACGTTCAATCAAATAAGGCATTATGGCTCCTATCGTTCCAAATCAAAAATTCATCTACCAATAAAACACATTCCTTCTGCTATCATTTTCAACACTCAATTTTCCTTCCTGTGTAATTACCAACCCCCCACCCCTCGTTCATACCTATATACTATCGATAATATCGATAATTTTATGTCCGATACTATCGGAACTATCGATAAGCGAGAATATCGATAGTTTTACATCACTACCCCCTAGTTTTCATCCTAGACACGCCTTTATTTTTTTTAATTGGGCAATCAAAATTTATTTGTTTTTCTTGTTTTAATACAGAACCGTTTTTCCAAGGCCGTATCATTACCACTGTGAGTTTTTTATTCTACTGTGGTATAAATGGGAAGAAGTCAAATTGAAATACGGCTTTGAAAGAACTTTCTCCATTAAAAGGGAATTCCCTGGTGCTTCAGCAAATACCTTAATCTTAATATCAGCGTGGATGGGATTGTGGGAATTAAAAAATAACATGGAACATTATGCTGTCCTATTTATTTATAATTTTTTTAACCCTATAAAAAGTAATTTTACTTTGTCATAAAACCACCGAAAATCGACGATTTTAAGATTTATGTTCTTTGCTCTTTTGGATATGTCTCTGCCCCTAGTAGAAGAATGAGCATCAGGACATAAGAAAATTGGGGGTGGTGAGAGGAGTAATTTTTGCCATTTGATCCGATTTCACAAAATTAGTAAAGGAACATTTCAAATGGTTGGCAAAATGATTTGCAAAAATAATTATGTAAAATTTATAAGTGATAAAAAAAAAAAAATGGTGATAGGCTCGAGAATGGCTCCTGGAACCGAAACCTTGCCTGGTTGAATAAAGTTAAGGCGTTTTTGGTGAAAAAAGGCCTAATTTATTTATTTCATCATATCAAATAAATCACAAAACCTGAAGGAGATAATTACAAAAAAAAATAAAAATTTCGTTCTCGGGTGTTAAAATAGTATAAGAAAATTAATTAATGGTATCATGGTCAGGTTTTTCGTGAGCGGGGCAGGAAGAATTATTGATTTTCAGCAGTTTATCCCATTTCAAAGATTTTGGGTGGCATTTTTACTACTATATTTTGCATCTGATTTAATTTTTTCAAAAATGTGTCTTCGACCCATCGTTTCATTGTTTTATTAAGAGTGGACGCGTCAGCCTCCACCCTCGGATTTGTTTGCTAGGGAACGGATATTAACAGATCCCCTCGTTTCGTTAACAGCGCTTAACCCCCTAGCGAGGGACGCAGGATGATGTGTTAAGTTAGCCAAACCTGTCACTAGAGATAATTCGGAGTCATGAATGTAGCTCATTATAAATTAGCATAGTTTAGGTGCGAATGAATTTTACATTTAAACATCATTAAACAATAACCAATCAGGGGACTGAAAAAAATAATATTATCAAAAACATGAGAGGTGTTTAACTTTTGATCACCATCATCAAATTCTCTTATCTATCAAAAAATTGTTCTTATTTTCCCTGTAAGTAGAGAGAAAGAAAGACGTTATTTCCGGGTAATTTATTGTTCACCTATTGAAAAAAAAAAAAAAACTAGAAATCGAATTTAGAACGGTAGGTTTTAAGCAAAATGTTGGTATAAATCTAACTATAAAATTAATATTTTATAAATTATTTTATTAGAAGATAAAAGATTCGACCACGGCCGGGAATCGAACCCAGGTCCTCTGCATCTGCGTCGCAGCGCTCTTACCACTGAGCTAACCGTGAGTCCGTTCCGATCGTGATCGAATCTTTCTCTTCGGTGATCCCTCCCTCCTGGTCTCGCCACATTGTAGCGAAGTACCGGGGGGCTGAACAATTGTCCAGACAGACGGGATCTAGTTGACATACGTCAAATATATACATTGTATGTTGTTATGTAGTAATTAGTTATCGTTAGATAATTAATTTATAATTTTTTAAATTATTTTATTAGAAGATAAAAGATTCGACCACGGCCGGGAATCGAACCCAGGTCCTCTGCATCTGCGTCGCAGCGCTCTTACCACTGAGCTAACCGTGAGTCCGTTCCGACTTTTTTTTTATCTTTTATCTTCTAATAAAATAATTTAAAAAATTATCGATACATCGAAAAATTCTAGTTATTGGATTTTGAACGGTTATCATTTTGGGGTACCTTCAGTAAATAAAGGAACAGATCTGTAAAAAATAAAATATATCGTCGAAATAGGAGAAAATGGTAAACATTACTCCCCTTAACATCTCCCTTTTTTTCCGATGTTTTAAGACGTATTCTGCGATAAGGGGCGGATACATAACCAAAAAATCTAAGATAAAAAGAAAGGTTAAAAAGGAAAGATGCGTTCCTGAAAAAGATGCCAGTTAACTAGTACTGCGGAAGAGACCTATGACATAATTTCCCCACTGTGCCAATTTTCTGCGCGTGGTGTGAGAGCAACGAGACGCATGAGGACAGGAAGTAAATTAGCTAACACGTTTCCATGGATAGGCAACAACTGTTCGGCTATTTGATGGTCAAATAACAGAGGGCAAACTGAAAACATTTTACAATACTCCTGCTCAATCGGCGGGAACAAAAAACTGAACCACAATGGAGTGACGAGACCCTCCAACTTGTTATCCTCTGCCATCGGCAGTGATATCGCTCGTTCGTTGCACCATTACTCAGAGATAACATCCCAATAACAGTCAGCAGCATCAGTGCTGCAGCTGGCATAAACCAATTGTTTTAATACTTGAGAATTAAAATCACTATACTTAAGGCAAAATATTATAAAAACCATATTATGACATCAGCATTGTCATCAGCACTTAGGCCCGTATCAGCATAAAGTGGTCTTCAAAAAGGTCTTAATTTGTTTTATAAGTCATTTCAGTCCAAGGAAGCTTGGTGATAGCTTACAAGATTCTTTTATAGTTTTAGGATTATATCGTCCAAAGACGAGTACACGTCATTTTGCATTGACTTAGTATCATATTTTATTTGCGTTCTTTTATAGTAATTAATGAAGGAATGATGATTTTACGAAAACGCTAAGTTGGGTTAGTTGCATTATTGTTCTCTTCATTATCTAATGATATTACACAAACCTTGGTGAGAATTCCATCCGGAATCATTAGTAAACGGACCACTCCTTAAGAAATGGAAAAACGGTGAGGGGTAAGGGTGTTGAAAAGAACGTGTAGGGGGCCTCAACAATTGTTAGAGGCAGAATCGAGTTCACTGCTTCCATCGATAAAACACTGGCCTAACGAGCTTCGACTTTTTGGCACGAAGTGATTTGGGATCTGATTGACCTCACTGTTCTCCACAACCTCGAACATCATACACTTCCCAATTTTGTAAAAACTATAATTTACAAAACACGTTAAATAAAATAATAATTTTAAGAATTTTAGAACAGTCAAATGAATCCTTCTTATGACGATCATTAAAATATTCTCGCGAACAATATCGCAAGGTTTAAAAAGAAAACCCTTAATAGTCTGATCATCATACTTATGGTTCATTATTATCGTACCATTATTCTTCTCTTATACGAAACAGTGCCTTAATGGAACTACAGATAATTTAGTTTAATAGATACGAGCAAAGCTGAGGAATGGAAAAAGGAAATCACAGATAGAAAGAGTTTACACAACGACCGTTCAAATGTCTGCTCTTTATTTCCAGGAATATCTTGGTGAATAGATGACGTTGGAAGGAATAAAAAAAAGAAAACAAAAATATTCAGGTTAGACGACATCGGACAGTCCCAGTTCATCTTTTTTATTTTGTACCCCATATCATACCCATAACCTCGAAGCTTTCGGAGTCATGGTATACTATTTTGGTGATTGAGATTATTTTAATGATATGGTTTACAATCATCGCGTTATGTAAAAGATGTTTCTTATTTTATTACCTATTACACAGAATTCCAGCATAAAATTAAAAATCACTCAATTAATTATTTCATAAATAACTTTAAATAAAAATCTTTCACTTATCAACCTACTTAGATTAGAAATCTACTTGTTTTCTTCAGACATTTCTCCAAATTTATTAACTTATTTTTGTTTGTCTCCGTACTTCCTGTTTGCTTGTTTTTTTACTGTGTATTGTTTTTTGTAAATATGCCTTGAAAAGGAATCGATAGAAAGGGTATTTACAGCTCGTAGTAAATCAACTCTTAATTTTCGAATATTGGTCTCTTAAGCCTTTCCGGAAACCGAAACGATTTCTGTTCCTCTAAAACTGCAATTTATTCAAAAATCGATTATGGAACTAAAGTTCATAAACTAAAATTCTTTCTGTTTACAGAATTACACACACCCACACATCACTCCGCAGGACTTGGTTATTTTGAAGTTTATAGTAACGATAGTCCCCAACAAAAATCAAACACTCACGGTTTTACTATAGATATCCTTTAAGTGCCAACATTACGATACCACTTAGGAATCAACACTTCTTTCGATTCGATACTTTTTTTAGGTAACGATAATTTATTTCACAGTCAAATGATTGGGCACGTCCCTAATTTTTACTTTCACTTACCTATATATAAAATATATAGTAAGTGGAAGTATTGCGAACGTGAATATTTTCGACTTCCGGTTTTCAACGGAAATACACGTTTTGGGGGCCCCTGAGCCCAAATAACCCATAACCTGTCAAACAACAAATAACCCAAGTCACACGAAATGGTCTGTGTGTGAACAGACTAGCTCAAAAACCATAAACCGTTCGAACCCGAAATTAGGTATTTGGTCTATGTATATGCCCGCGATGTGACAGCAAAAATTTCATTAAATGTACATGGGGAGGGGGTAATTTATTTCATAACTTTTTGCCCATTTTTAAGTTTTTCCGATTTTCTAAAAAACTGCTCTAACGATTTTGATAAAACTGGGTATTTGGTGTATGTATATTCCCCTCGATGTAACAGCAAAAATTTCATTAAAATTGGTCAAACGGAGGCGGTACTTTATTTCTTAACTTTTTGTCCATTTTTACGTTTTTTTCGATTTCCTCAAAAACGGCTTTAAAGATTTTGATCAAACTCGTCATTTTTAAAGTATTCTTTAATATCAGGTAAGCTTTATCATTATTAAAATGTTCTGAGGGGGCTTAAATGGAGAACGGGCCTTTTTTGTTTTCCTATAAAGTGCCTTTGTTTTTGTTTATACGGAGAAATTAACTGTCTCTCGTTACGCCTAAAATTAAGAAATGGCAAAAACTAAATAAACATATACAGGAGAAAAAAAGAAAAATATTCGGTCAACTCATAAAAGAAGCTGAGCCCTTGCATGTGCAGTACGCCTTTAATAAGAGACCATTGTTTATAAATTACGACGTTCTCTTCATTTAATGAAATTGTTTAGTTTATGATAAATAAATGAAGTTTTTAAAACTACATAGAGAATTATAAAATCAGACGCGATGGAGTATTATGCTTTGATTGCCGAATTAACACTAGTAAAAACTTTTATTTAATAATAAAAAAAAAAAAAATAGTGTACTTTATAGGGCAAATACAAACAAAAGTAAGTAAATGAATGTGGAAAAATGTGTGAAAAATGACTTTGCGAAATGGCATTTAACGAAACACATCAATTTTTAATCAAAGTAAGTTGGTAAGTGAAAGTTGTGTGTTACGCGCATCGCACCAGATTTTTTTTTAAAGAACCAAATGTGAATTCAGATACTAGTATTTGGAAAATCTCAAAATCAATAATTTGTCTCATACATCATTTTATATTTACACGCTTTAATTCACCTTATTTTAATGATTTAACACCTTATTTTAATTTTAATTATAAGATAACCACCGGTATATATAAATCAAAAGAAACCAAATGTGCTGATCTTTGACATGCCTGAAGATGATAATAAGCGTCCGCTAAATTTTTTTTTCCGAACTCCCTATGATAGTGTATACGAGGATTTTTAAAGACTATAGAGAAAAATCTGGTGCGTGCGCGCAACACGCAACTTTCACTTACCAACTTACTTAGATTAGAAATCAATGCGTTTTGTTAATGCCACTTCTCAAATGAACAGAACGGCTTTGATTATGAACAATGGTCTGTCATTAAAGGCGTACTCCGCATGCTTGGGCTCAACGAGTTTTATGAGTTGACTGAATATTTTTCTCCTCTTTATGTTCTCTTTATTTTTATCATATCTCGTATTTAGCCATTTCTTATTTTCAAGCGTAACGAGAGACAGTTAATTTCTCCATATAAACAAAAACAAAGGTACTTTATAGGAAACAAACAAACAAAAGAGGCCCCAACCCCCCCCCCCCCCAAAAGCCCCCTCAGAACATTTTAATAATGATAAAGCTTACAGTCATATCTCGGGCATATTAATACATCAAATACTCAGTTTAATCAAAATAGTTAGAGCCGTTTTTGAGAAGATCGAAAAAAACGTAAAAAGTTATTGAATAAAGTGCCCTCTCCTTATGACCAATTTTGATGAAATTTTTGCTGTCACATCGCGGCCATATACATACACTAAATACCCAATTTTAGGTTCGCACGGTTTATAGTTTTTTATAGTCTGTTCACACACATAGGAAACAGAAAAACAAACGAACAAAAAAGGCCCCTACCCATTTAAGCCCCCTCAGAACATTTTAATAATGATAAAGCTTACCTGATATTAAAAAAAACCTAATTTTCATTATACATGACGAATTTGATAATAATCCTTAAAGCCGTTTTTGAGATCATCGAAAAAAAGGTAAAAATTGGAAAACAAATTAGAAATAAAGTGCCCCCTCCGTTTGACCAATTTTGATGAAATGTTGGCTATCACATCTTTGGCATATACATACATCAAATATCCAGTTTGATCAAAATCGTTAAAGCCTTTTTTGAGTAAATAAAAAAAACACGTGAAAATGATACAAAATTTATTAAGTAAAGTCCCCCCTCCGGTTGATCAATTTTGATTTAATGTTGGCTATTGCATCTTTGGCATATACATACATCAAATACCCAGTTTGATCAAAATCGTTAAAACCGTTTTTGAGTAAATAAAAAAAACACGTGAAAATGGGACAACATTTATTAAGTAAAGTCCCCCCTCCGGTTGATCAATTTTGATGAAATTTTTAGTCATATCTCGGGCATATAAATAGATCAAATACTCAGTTTAATCAAAATCGTTAGAGCCGTTTTTGAGAAAATCGAAAAAAACTTAAAAAGTTATTAAATAAAGTACCCCCTCCCTTTGAGCAATTTTGATGAAATTTTTGCTGTCACATCGCGGGCATATACCTACATAAAATACCCAATTTCAGGTTCGTACGGTTCATAGTTTTTGAGCTAGTCTGTTCACACACACACACACACACACACACACACACACACACACACACACACACACACACACACACACACACACACACACACAGACCATTTCCGGAAGTCGAGGGAGTGCAATTTTTTAATTGTAATTTTAATTTTGTTTATATTTTGATGATCAATGAAAATCGTTTCGTATGTACTTAATAGATGTAGTTTTTATTTTCTTACCAATTCCTTAAAATGTACTGGTTTAGTTTTTTCTGTTCTGTTAAATTGAAACCGGAGAAATCGTGAAATGCAGGCTTAAGAACTTTGGACCCCTTCACACATTTTGACTTTCTTCTAATTTCATTTCTTTATCCGTATGTGACATGCAGTGCAATTTTTAAATATACCTAAGTCCTCAGCGTTTGTTGGGGCAACAAAGTCCTGTCCTGTAAAATTGCAATCAGAGAAAGCGCAAAATGCAGGCTGCGCTTTTTAAACTTGGTCCACCACACTTTCCTCACAATGCATTTATGCTGTTTATGATGTATGGCGAATCTTCAATTTGACTTTCTTTTAATTTCATTTCTATATCCATTTTGTTATATGTTATATTGTTTTTTATGTTGTATCGAATTTTTTAATATGTGTATTTTTTTGTGTTAAATAAAATTCGTTTCTTTTACATACATAATGTATACGGTTTTTATTTTCCTACAACGATTATTGCTTTATTTCGGTTCTTGGTATTTTATAATAAGGTTTGCATAATAGTAAGGTGAATGATTCCGGTTTTTCATATTTCATAATAAAAAGGATCCCAAAAATTATTTCTAAGAACATTTAGAAATGCTCATAAATAAAATTAAATGGAAACACAACGCTAATGTTCACCTGGATCGGAACGATTTTTTTGACTTGTAAACGCGTCTGGCGGGTATTAGTAAGAATTTTTAACCAGCCAGACGACCGAATTTCGTGTTTAGGAACCTTTTTGAATCAGTTGGCACAAAAATGAATCGTATGTTTTATGGGTGAGTTTTTGTGACTCTCGCGCGCGTCTGGCAGGCACTAGTAAGAGTTTTATCGCTGCCAGACGATTTTTCCCTTTCTATAGAAATAAAAACCTAACCATTAAGCCATATTCTAGCCGTATGTTTTATGGGTGAATTTTTGTGAAAAAAATAATTATTCAAATTAATTTTTAAGGCATTAGTAAGAATTTTATCGCTGCCAGACGGTCGATTTCGCACTTAACTCTGTTGTTTCTAACTATGCTGAAATTTGTAGGTGTATGTTCTGTGTGTGAGATTTTTTGCATCTGGCTCCTGTACTATCAGTCTTCTTTAATGAAATGAACCTACCTTTAACAATATTTGCTAGGGTTGTTTTATCTTTATCGTCCTTAAACGCATTCACCCCCACAAACACTATCAAGTTCAACTTCAATCAGTTGATTAATTTATGAAACAGGGATTTTAAGAATAGGAGTTTACTACATCCCTTACTACACTCAGGTTCCCCACTTTCTTAAACCATTTACTGATGGATATAGTTTATGTTTATTACATAGTTTCGTAATTAATAATAGTTTTAATGAGTAGTAGGTTCAGTGAAATTTGTTAAACAAAAAAAGTATTATTTATTATAATACGGAATTGATGCCTATTGGTCGAAAATCTAAACACTGCTGTCCGATATATCCGATCTTCAATATACCCTTTGCCTACGTAACCCAGGCCTGGTTTGACATGATTTAACTGTTTTAGCAGACGAGAGATAATTTTTGCTCCTAAGTTTTATTAATTTCATTATATAATTGTATAATTATATTAGTTTTTAACCTGTAATTCCACCTACACTATGTTATCTTCCATTTTGTATTTGAAAACGTTTTTACTGAATTTCGATGTATTTTTTATTAAATTAGATGTAAACTATTGCAATGTGTTTAAAACAGTTCTAGACTTTTTATTGGAACAATTGCCAAATGCTCTAGTGTATTTTCGTGACTGTTCGAGAACATTCTAGGCTTGTCTGGAATCATCTGGAATGTTCTAATTTAGACTATAATATAAGGAGCGATGGAGTGAAGAGTTAGTCTTGCTCCGAAGATCGAATCATACGGCTACGTTTGTGTAACAATGTCGTTACAAGTTGATACTTTTTGTAACTTGTTAATTATTTGAATTTATATTGCTTGTGTGGCATTGCAAATTATTATTTTCGTTTAATAAAATTATTTTAAATGGGCGGGACACGTGGCAAGAAGCAACCCATCAGGCTCCCTCAACATGACGATGAACGCAACAGTGGTCGGTACCCGACCGCGAGGGAGACCCAGAACGAGATGGGCTGACATAATCAAGAAGGAAGCCACCGAACATCGAGTGGTGAACTGGAAAGCCATCGCCCAAGATAGACAGAGGTGGAATAGGCTAGTTGAGGCGGCTAAAGATCTCCAAGGTCTGTGAGCCAACCGAAAAAAAAAAAAAAAAAAAAAAATTATTTTAACCCAAACATCTTTTAAAGTATTTTTAAACCATTAAACCATCGTGAATTTATTATAAATTTTGTTAATAACGAAAGGACCGCTTAAGCGTAAGTGAAAACGTTAGGATGTCAAATTTGTATGATTCATGACTTTGTTTAAGTGTATATTTAATTTAAAAATGTATCTTTAAAGTTTATATTGATTTCTTGCTCTGGTGTTATTTTATTAGTGTCAAATGTCCTTACGTTAAAATTTGTATATATTGTAATATTGTCGTAAAAGGGCAAGTTACGACAATAATTTAATTGATAAATCTTCCTCGAATCTGAAGAAGTATCTAGAAAACTAATCGTGTTAAGACCGATATAATTAATGTTAGGAAATCAGGGAACAGTTTGCCAAACTGATAATTAATTACACTTCGCCCATTTCCTCTCTCTAAGCATAGTATTAGTGTTAAGTGGCACGAAAATTAGATTGAATATTTAGCCCAAATGAGCGAAAAATATATCTCTTGCAATGAGCGTCAAAATTCTCTAATTAAACGAACTTTGTTTTTTAATCGACTACGTTTGTAACCATCCACTTCATTCCCAAATGAGGAACTTGAGAGCTTTCCTCTTCAAAAAAACTGTTTCAATTTCATAATAACATCATTAAAATATAATTCACTTCATCCTTTAATTTTATGACTAATAGATATAAAAAAAAAAAAAATATATAGAATATGAAACATTCACGGTTTTATACAAACACATATATTTATGTATACATATATAATTTTTTAGTATACGAAAATAAACTCGTTTAAGAAATAAATAAGGTGATGTGATTCGGCCAAATTTATCCTCCTCAAATTTATATAATCCATAATTAACTTACAAACAAATTAGTAAATCTACCAAAACTTGCAAAAATCTGCAATAGATACCATACATACCTTTTCCTTCCTTAACCTACGTACCTTAGTTCTGGAGAGCCGGTTCTTTTAATACACAAACACATATGTTCTTGTGTCTTATCTATTTATTTATTTGTCCAGGACAAAGTCTTATATAAAAGACAGTTATCTCTATAACATAGCGTGTGTTCAATAAAAAGATTTTAGATGCATAAGAATAGAAAATACTATAAATATGAACATACTAAAAAATATACATACATACATTTAAGTTGGGTTACAGATTTTTTTTTCTAAATAAAGATAATACTTGTGAGACACTGGTAACACCTACTTTTTTGTCTAGGTTTTTCAAAATTTAAATAATTTAAAAAAACAAAAAAACAATTACTAATAAAATAGGAAGCACATTTAATTAACTTTGGAACAGCTTCTTGGCTTGGACTGTATCGATGAGTTAAAAATCGCCCATCGTTTCTTTATGGTGGTTAAAAAAGCCTTAATAATTACGCCGCTCATTCTCCATCGTATTTAAGATTACTGTACATAGATATAAGATATAGATAGCAAATTTAATTGTATTGTCAACATCAAAAAATCTTAACTTTTTCCGTAAATACCTATGATACGTATAAAACTTTCCAATATACATATAAATATATTTTTATTGGCATACTTTACGCAATGCCATTTTATTGCCAGTATTTCTTATTACGCTATTCACAATATCAGAAAATCTCCCTCGTTAGAAAGTTATGAGGCAGTTGTTTACTATCATCCAACCTTGGTGAATTCAAATCAGTTTCTCCGTGTTTGTGGTTTATTTACATTTCATCAGGGAATCATTGGAAGTTTCTGGCTTAGTTCGTTGTTAAGCAACACTTTTGTTTGAGATCCCGATTTTCCTCATTCCGTTATGTCAGCAGCTTCTGCTGGAAGACCCACTTTGGTTTTATAATTAATACTGTTCTATTGTATAATGGACTAAGAAATGAGAGGAGAGTCAGATCCCACTGTTTACATATTTCATTTGATAAAAGTTTTGCAATAAATTAGCAATTTTATCCACCCTGCATTAAGTAAATGAATGCATACAAATCAATAGTTTTGAGACATTAAATTTTTCCCTAGCAACTTCACAAATCAGAAATCTGAAAAAAAAATAGCCTTAATATTGAATAGGGTGAATTCTTTATTATAGAACGTACACTTGTTGACTATTTCATCCATTATTGATCTTTTTTTTCAATTATCCGAACTCATTTGGTTATTAACTTTAAAAATTATAAACCATAGAGATATCGGATTAATATATGATTTTTTTTACTGTTTACTTGTGGATGATAATAAAACAATTACAATATTCCGTAACTAATTTTTCGCCCTAAAAATGGCTGTTAAATCTTGTTTTCAATACTTTCTACAATAATGAAAAAAGAGGTTAAAAAGTTTTGGGGAAATCAGCTGCAGTAAATTTAATATTTACTTACAAGAAAATTTACTCATGTTATAATCTGAAATAATAACGATTATGGCAGAATTAGAAGAAAATACGTAATGTTTCATTAATTTGCAGATGAGAATTTTAAAAAAATGAGAGAGTGGCAGATTGATTGGTTATATTCCGAACATACGTTCTTAATGTAAATGTTTTCTTACAGTCAATTAATTTGAAATGAACTAATCGAGGCTTTCAATCGAGATTTTTTCTAAGTGGACACTTAGCTTTGACTACCTACGTATGACGCAATATGTAGGCGATAACTGCTCGCTTGTTGATAGGAATGGGACTAGAAACAAATAATTAAAAATAAAAATATATTTTTTTAGTGCTTTTTATTTTATTTTTTTTGTGTTTTTGTTTTTAATTTATTCTTCTTCCATTAACCGTTATTTTATCTAGGACGGGTAGGTACTACTTCTGAACATTGTGTGCCCTAGAAAATATGAGAAAACTAAAGCTTACAATTTCGTATTCATTTGCTATAATTATTCTGTACCGTTAAGTGAGGGCCTACCTAACCTAGGACGGGTAGGTACTACTTCTGAACATTGTGCCCTAGAAAATATGAGGAACTAAAGCTTACAATTTCGTATTCATTTGCTATAATTATTCTGTACCGTTAAGTGGGGGGCTTTTTTTTTATTAGTGCAAAAGATAATTGCTTCTATACAAGTTACTAACAAAGTAGAAGAACAAGAGTCAGAAGACGAAGGAAAATTAACAAGATCATTCTTTGGAACTTTTATATATATATATATATATATATATATATATATATATATATATATATATATATATATATATATATTCAGCCAGAGACGGCAACGTAGTAACATCGGATCCGTGAAAGTCGTTGTGAAGTGTTGCTTATAGTCAGAATCGAAGCTTGAATTTTTGTGTGCGCTTAGATAACATAGTTTAGGAATATCCTTGAAATTTGCAGGTTTTAATTGTAAGTGTAAGTTTTGAAAACTGATAAATAAAATAAACCGAAACTAGCAATAACCAGCCTTATCTTGTGATAAATCAGTTCAGTGTTGAGTAGGGATAAGCTGCGCAATACGGTGCGCATCCAAACATTTAAATGTCCAAGGAGCGTCTTAACACAATTGACGATTATTTGGTCACAAAGTTATTAAAATAGGTAATGAAGAAATGGATGCACAAGCATTGCTTGAAAAATTCAGTGCTTTGCTGGATAATAAGTTAAAAGATTTACCCAAAATGTCAGATTTTGAATTATTGAAGCAAGAATTTACAAGAGTCGTAGAAGAAAACAAAAAATTGAAAACCCGTATTGAAGAATTAGAGAAACATAAGGTAGAAACAGAAAGAAACATAGAATACTTAATAGTAAAAACAAAACAGAGAAATTTAGTATTTTCTGGGGACTTGGGAGAAGAACAATCTATTCAATTAACAGAGTTAAAGATATTTGTTGCAAGATTTTTGGGCTTAAGGAAGAGATGCTGGTAAAGATTTATAAAATTGCGGAAAAAAATGTGTTAGTAGAGTTTGTAGATGTCAAGTGTACACAGCTGATTTTGGAAAATGTGAGAAAATTGAAAGGCACGGATATATGGGTTAATAAAGACCTATCCAGAAATCAGCGGCTGGTCAGAAGTAAACTTTTATATCTAAGAAAATGTATTAAAAAGAAGAATAAGGAAGAAAAAGTGTTGGTAAGAAATAACTATCTGCTATTCAGAAATAAAAAAAATTACTGGCAACTTGATAAGGGGTACATTACACAAAATGCAGAGGATTTGGAAATCATAAAAAAATATGTTCAGGAGGCTGCCCAGAATGTGGATACAGGATCTTCAAAAAACTTTTAAGGGATAGCTCCAATGTAAGTTGTAAAAATTCTGTTATCAGTATCATAGCATATAATATAGATGGTTTGAAAAACAAAACGTCCAATCCTAGTTTCTTTAAATATTTAAAAGAGCACGATATTTTTATTTTGATTGAAACTCAAGTGTGTAAAAAATATTACACCTTTTTAGGTCAGTATTTTAATGGTTATAAAATAAAATGGGTAGAAGCGCAAAGAGTTAGTATATATGGTCGGGCAATGGGTGGTTTTTTGATGGGAATAAAAAATATCAATAACTTAAACAACATATTACATTTTGTCAATTTAAATGAGCATTGTTGCATCAGATGCATATTAAATGATTTAGAATTTTATATACTACCTGTATATTTAAATAAATGGGACAAAGATTATCATGCAGTAAATGATCTTTTAAATGACTATCCTAATAAAATTTTTTTGATAATTGGGGATATGAACGTAAGAATTTCGGATAGCCAAGAACTTCCTAAAGAGATGAATATTTTAAATTTAAAAAATAGAAGAAATTCTAAAGATATAGTAAAAAATGGTCGGGGTGATAGATTTCTGGAAATGTGTGAAAATAACAAACTAATTATATTGAACAGAAGAACACCTGGAGATAGTTTGGGAGAATATACCTTTGTTGGTGCCCAAGGTAATTCTGTCATTGACCTCTGCTGTGTTTCTCTAGATTTAATAAAAAAGATTCAGGATTTTAAAGTAGTCCCGAAGATTTTTTCTAATCACATGCCGATAAATGTCAACCTCTATATCAGTAATGATAATAGACAGGAATTATTGCCTCTCTTACCGAAAATAGGATGGATAAAGGAAGATTCTAAATTCTATAAAATTAAATTACAAAAATATACAGAGTGTCCAATTGATCTGAAAGATACAATAGAAGAAAAAGTGCATTGTCTTACAGACTTAATTAAAAACTGCGCGTTCTTAGGCCAGAAGAAAAACGTTGAACTTAGTGGCTTCCAGAAAACTGAGTGGTTTGATAATCACTGTAAGCAAAAAAGGAAAAAATGTTTTGCTCTACTGAAGCTTTTCAGAACTACGAACCTAGATTGGATTCATCGCCTCTACATTAAAGAAAATAGTGAATATAAAACTATATGCAAAAGAAAAAAAGATGAATATTATAATTTATTAAAAGAAAGATTTCGTAATGTTAGAGACTCAAAAGACTTCTGGAATATAGTTAAGACATACAAGAAAAAAATCGGAATTACTAGTAATGCAATCTCAGCGACTGATTGGGTAAATTATTACGATGAACTATTAAATCCTGTAAGAGAAACATTTCCTTTCATATATGCACCACCTCTTATTAAGGTTGATACTTTAGATAAGCCTTTTCACTTTAATGAATTGAAAACAGTTATTTCGAATCTGAAGACTGGAAAAGCACCGGGGCTGGACCGAATCCCTGCTGAATTTTATAAAAATTCTCCAGAAAGTTTTTTAGAGATAATGCTCAATGTTTTTAACAGTATTTATGAAACAGGAGAAGTTCCTAAATCTTTCACCCGAGCGATAATATTTCCAATATTAAAGAAAGGTGACCCAAATGTAGTTGATAATTATAGGGGAATAAGTTTCCAGGATGCGATTTTGAAAATGTTTACAGGTCTCTTATTGGAAAGATTGCAAAATTGGGCAGAAGATAATAAAATATTGTCTGAATATCAAGCAGGTTTCCGGAAGGGATACTCCACGATAGATAATTTGTTCAATCTTATAAGTATAATCACCTTGAAAACTAAATTGAAAAGACGAAAATTGTATTGTTTCTTTGTGGATTTTAAGAGTGCGTTTGATTCCCCCGACAGAAACGCCTTATTTTATAAACTTTACAACTTAGGCTTATCAACTAAATTCATAAATGTCCTACAAGGCCTCTATAACAATACGAAGTCCAATGTTTGGACCAAGAATGGTTTAACTGCTCCATTTGAAACAAAAGTAGGATTAAAACAGGGTTGTTTATTGTCCCCTAGCCTCTTTGCATACTTTATCAACGACATTTCGGAATTTGTGGAAGGTGGGATGGTCATTGAAAATATCAAAATAAACTGTTTGAAATATGCCGATGATATCGTGTTCTTGGCAACGGAACCTCGTGCATTACAAAAAATGATTGATAAACTAAGTGAATATTGTTATATGTGGAATCTCAATGTAAATTTACAAAAATCAAAAATTATGATTTTTCGTAAAGGCGGAAAACTCTCAAAGAAGGAGAAATGGGAATATAGGTCAGAAGAAATAGAAATTGTTAATTATTATAAGTATTTAGGTATAGGACTTACACCTCAGTTGTCATTGAAACAGCACTGGAAAGAAAAAAATACTGCTGCAAAATTCGGAATTCTTTCAACATGGAATAAACTAATTGGTAATAAAAGACATTCCCCTATCGACAAAATATACAGTCTTCGATTCCGCGGTGAGATCAATCATGACGTATGGTGGGCAGTTCTGGGGCTATAATTATTATAATGATATTGAGCTCCTCCAAAAGTTCTTCATTAAAAAATTGTTTACACTTCCGCCCAATTGTCCGGACTATGTGGTATATCTTGAAACAAATAGAGACCCATTATATTTCTACACTCTCTCTTTGTTGTTAAAGTATTTAAATAAAATTTTCAAAATGCAGGCTAGTAGGTTACCGCGTATATTAGCTTCATGTATTATAAAAGAGAGACTGAGTTGGTACGAGAAACTACAAGAAATTACAAGGGACGCTAATTATGAAAACATAAACTGGATTAAAGAGGGAAACATAAAAACAAGGGTTAAATTTATAATAGATAATTTAAAAAATGATTTTAGGATAAATCTCATGAAAAAAGTTGCAAATGCTAAATTCCATTTAATATACAAACAATTAGAGTTCGAATTAGATAAAAAACACTATTTGAATGATGTTAATAATTTAAACCTGATGCGTGTTATAATGAAAGTACGCTCCGAGTCATTAAATTTAAATTATGCAATAAACCGACAAGAACAACAGCTGATATGTTCACTCTGTAATATGAATGAGATTGAGGACGTATATCACTTTGTTGGGGTTTGTCCTGTTTTAAGGGAAATTAGGATAAAGAGTTTTGGCTGTGGTCATTTAGATTATGAGTTATTTTTAAATTATTTGAATGGACTCAATTGGAATAGACTATATTACGTATTAGTTTACGTAGTACAGGCAAACCGTTATAGGAATGAACTGATAACGGAATTTAATCATTAAAGCTAAATGGATAAATATGAATAATATTTTTAGTGAGAATGTTTAGGTAGTTTTGTTTTTGTGTATATTTATGGTTAAAATTATCTACAGTCTATGATCTACAGATAATAATTTCAATAGATAATGGAAATCATAATGTATAATAATGTATTTTTTTATTTTATTATATTTTAGTCAACATATTCATTTTATTTCAACTTTTGTTCTCTTAGGCTGAGCTTAGCTGAAGGACCTAGTCCAAGCTTATGTGTATATTTGTGATAATTTAGTTATTTTGTATGTATAAAATATTTTAATAAATGCACATTATTATTATTATTATTATTATATAAATATATATATATATATATATATATATATTTATATATATATATAAATATATATATATATATAATATATATATATATATATATATATATATATATATATATATATATATATATATAAGAAGAATATATATAATTTTTTCATTAAATTTGTTCTCAAATATAATTTCTTTTGTCTAACCTTATTCTTTTAACACCACAGAGGGGTAAGATTTCCCAGAAGGCAAATCTCTGATCTCTACAAAGGAAAAATTATTTACCCCTAGAAAGTTACACCTTTCTCGGGTCATCTTGGGCCTTCTTCCATTTAGTTTTTTAAAATTAAGATAATCCCAGTATGAAAATTCAAATAACACTGATGCTATCTATTAAACATGTTCGCGCAAATAACAAAATATGTTTCTTTAAGACTTTTAATCGAAAAGTTTGAGAAATTTAAATAGTGGGCTAAGCCACTACCGCAGTTGTCGTTATATGAAAACTTTTTAATTTTAAAATATCAATTATCCGTATTTGAATAATTAATTGATCCTTGCAGAATATAATATTTATTTCCGCTACAACCATAACTGTAGAAAAAAATTCTTCAGACCCTAGGAGATTGCTTTTTAAATAATTTTAATTTTATAATTCGGTTTGTTTAGTGAAACATCTTTATAGTTTTTTTAGATGAACAATCATAATTAAAATAGGTACCTATCATGTAGTTTATCAGCTGATCCACATATCCACATATTTGTTTCATGTTAAATAAAAGGTTTAATCTTAGGTATTATTTCAGAACTGAAAGTGGGTCCGATAACGTAGAAAATAAATATAAACTGTCTTATTTAATTTATGTAAACAATGAGTACAAATTAAGTTTATTTGTTAATCTAATAAATCTTAAATTAAGTAACATCCTTCGTTTAGACGCCTATATAATTAAAAAAAATATATTTAAAACAATTATTTGATAAAAATTTTTTTCTAAATAAATATTTTTTTTTTTTTATCCTTAATTATTATTAACTTACTTTTTCTGTCCCATAGATCGGACGGGGCTGAGACCATACTGCGCGGCCACGTTCGACGGCTGGTCCTGCTGGAACACGACACCCTCCGGAGAGATAGCGCTCGCTCCATGTCCCAACTTTGTCACAGGCTTCGACACCAAGCGTGAGTTAAAAAAAGAATTATATTGTACATTAGATAGTCGAGCCTGATCACATTTTAAAATAATAGGTTGGCTGTGATCAAGTTGTAAAATATGTAATAAAAAAATTTGTTGAAGGCTTTATTTTAAAACAATAATGCAAGGTGTTTAAATATCTGGAAAGCAAGATATAGCGTTACCAAGTCTATTTAAACGTTCTACAAGTCAACTGTGACCTTCCACAAATCAAATGGAACTCTTTCCAAATTCAAGAAAAAAAAAAATAAGGTTTTGGGCTATTGGTGGATTCAGTGCCTCTGGACTTTGTCCAGGATATTTTTTGCGTAGTAAAAGGAACTAATGTAGGATTTATTGATCTTCCTTTAACAATAATTAACTTAGAGGTACCAAAAAACCAATTAAAATGGAAACGGATACTATTGAGAAGGAAGCTATACTACCTTTAGTAATAGGTGACGATTGAGTTGTAATGAGTTACATTTGCTTTGGGAAGGGTTACAGCTCATTTGGAATGGGCTACGTTTGTATTGGAAAGGGTTGCTTTTAACTCTGAAAGTGTTCCATTTGATTTATAGAGGGTTACAGTTGACTTGGAAAAGGTTAAAATAGACTTCTAATGCTATTTGTATACAATCATACAGTTTGCCAATAAAGGAAACAATAAAAGAGGGTCAGACATTAACATGGTAATTGATGATCGAATTATTATATAGATGTTTTTGTGTTAATTATTTAATAAAAAGTAGATATATAGAAGGTAGCCATTTTACTTATTATAAAATTATGAACCTTTTCATGATAAGTAATGATTTAAGCGTGACTAGAAAGCTATTACATAGCTATTTAATTCAATTTAGTAATTACTGATTCTTAATTATTTAATAGTATAAAACTACTTATATTTAATTTCCACATCACTATTTAAAATCTTGGCTTGATATACAATGCATCCTCCTTATCAAAGAAAGGAAAGTTTTTTAATTAAAAATTATATCCACAGAATCAATCTCGTTTTTTAATTTTTTTTTTTTAAATTCAATTAAACCATTCTGGTTTTATCTTAGCATGTATTAGTATTTTAATAATATCTTCGTGTTAGCCAAATCCTTTACTTAAGTTTATCCGATTTTTTTTAATTTAAACTAAAACCACTGCAAGAAAATGGGACCATTTCATTAAACTTAGAATTTGATAAGCACATATTTCAAATGATTTAAATATCAAATTATTTTTTTCTCTGTTTAGTGAATATAAATAATAAAATAAACTATACTGATTTACTATCCAGTCGTTTTTTACGTCTTGAGGTTCAAATTATAATATAATAAAAACATTTCTCTGAGCTGCTTTAATTGTTTCATAATATTTTTCATTTCGATGCTATTCTCGCTTCACCTTTTTCTCATTCCTACTATTATTATCTTTTAAATCTTAAACCGTACGATAGTAACCGGAATGATAAATATAACCACTTTCATAGTATTCATAACCATAAAGACTGTATTTTTACCCTCGCTGGTTCCGAAAACTTCCTTTCAGAATTTCCCAGTTGAGACCGGACTTAAGCTTCTTTATCAAAGGTAAAAGCCCAACCTTTTTTGTTACTCAGAAAAAGGGGGGTTGAGGATGTACTCTACATTGATAATTAACTCGAAAATTTCTTGAAGTTTTCCTTTTTGTATAACGAACTTTTCAACGGTATAGAGAGTGTTTCAACGAAGTAGGAACCATTAGGGACAAAGTATTTATAACCAATGATGATATAAGGTAACTAAATGTTAATAATGTTTTTTGTCGAAATGTGAAATTCTTCTGTGAACAGTTCGAAGCTTTATGAGTGATTTTGTTTTGTGTGAATGAGAAAATATAAAACTATTTGGAATAAAGTGTTATTTACATAGGTTTGGCATAGAAAATAATTTTCATACCTAAGTGAGGTGTTCTTTAATGAAATATGTCCTATCGTTTTATTCTTTATTTATTTATTTTTATAAATGTATTTAACACGTTGAGCGCCAGGGAAAAGATGATGTACTTTTGCCTGGGGCCAAAGCAATTTTTCCTAATTTATAACTTTAATATGATTAGAATGATACAAAAATTGCAAAAGAAATAAATAAAAAGTTTAATTTTGGCAATTAAACAATAATTTTGTGAGCGGTACGTATGTACCGCCCGGCCCTAGGGTAAAGCCCGCTACCTATAGTAGTACGGGGGCTGCCCGGTTATGACCGCGACGTCAACCCTTGTCCCCTTAAAATATGTTATTTTAATAAATAAGATATTTTGTTTTGTAAAAAAATAAATAAAATTAATTTATTTTATTTATTTATTTATTTATAACCCCCAAATTAAAAAAAAAAAAAAAAAAAAAAAAAAAAAAAAAAAAAAAAAAACATTTGGGCCAATTGCATTGGCGAATTGTTCGGGGCCGGAGCGGTCCAATATGCCTTGAAATCACGCTCGGCAGGCGGTCCCCTGGCCCAGAACAATCTTTTAGCTGGCGGGAGCGGGCGGTACCTGGGGACCGCCTCGGCCCCAGCCAATAGTCCAACAGCGGTACGATCGTACCGCTTGGCGCTCAACGTGTTAATATTATTTTATCTGACATAACTCTTTTACAGTGTATTATTATTGATTAATAAAGCATTATAATTTATTCAATAGAGTTTTAAAAATATTTTTTCATTCCTGTTTTCTTTTTTCTTTAGTTTTTTTTTTTTAGTCCTTTTCTTGTAAATATATACATTTTTATAAAGTTAGTTAAAATTTGAATTGCCCGTCCTTATTTACTTATTTAAGTCAAGTAGGAATCATTTGTATACAAACATTAAATTAAATTCCGCCTCTGTTAAATAATGAGAAAAGCGTCTATTCAAACTATATTAATAGGATACAAGGTAAACACGAATATATAAGGGCTGGGAGGTCGATACCAAAGTACCCTTAACTTGAACTATAAAAAAAGCTTACGTACACTTAAATCCCTTAATCAACTCGTTTTCAGCCTTCTTCTGGTGTTAGTTGTGGCCAGATTTGTGCAAATCTATTAGTATGTCCCGGAAGGTAATGAAAATGAACATAAAATAAAATAAAAATAATGGAATATAATAGAAGAAACATGATGGAATGATTGTATTGCCTTGTATTGTAGCATTCGTTATTAACAGGATTTCGTGCTGGGCTAAATTCAACAATAATAAATTGCAATTATTATTTTTGAAGTGATGGGTATATGTTTGAACCTACACTGAATCGTTGGGGAAGCCGTTTGATGGTCACACATGAAATTATTCGCCAATAAGAAACCTTGTATTATAGTGCGACGGAGTTCGAGCTTTTAGGGCAAAAGGTTAAAAAAAAAATCCAATAAATAAAAAGTAAGAGAAACATGAAATAAATAAAATAAATAATTCGTATGGATGTAAGGTGGATCCATTATTTACCTATGTACAAAATCAACATTTAGTTGAGGTTTTGAGTTTGATTATTTCTACCACTCTTGCAACCACACTAAATAATGCACCTGTCACATCCGTTTCCAGGCTGCTCCTCCACAACTCTTCTTCATCTCCTGGTCTGGTATACTTAGCACCCTTTCATAAAATACTCATAACCCTTTATTTAAATAATAATTATTATTCGAAACCTCGGTCCATGATAATAAATGGTGTGTCAGTTGGTATTTCTTTTCATTAATGATTATTATATGCAATTTAGATTCAACTGCTATTATTATATTTGTATTTTTTTTTTAATTTCTAGCTAATCCTTATCCTTCCCGATTTCAAGTCCTAATGTTATTGGAACTCAGTACTGTTTCTGATTAATGATTTAAAGTAAAATAAATGACGACTATTCAAAATAATCAGATACTTAGTGCTGAAATTCGATTAATAGACCGAACAGAAGTAGAAAATTTAAACTAATTTTGTTCAATATGTTTTTTCTTTCTTTATTACATCGTAAATTAAA
This sequence comes from Aelia acuminata, assembly GCA_911387785.2. NCBI lineage: Eukaryota > Metazoa > Arthropoda > Insecta > Hemiptera > Pentatomidae > Aelia > Aelia acuminata. The sequence continues at coordinate 74,739,133 of OU426983.1, read as the reverse complement.
CATTTATCAGTAGAAATTGAAACGATCCCGCCTATCAAACTCGGTGAGGTACCAATATTCATAAAAATGAAAAACCATTCATGCATATGATTGGATTTCTTTCGCCATATTCACCCCCCGTTCAACTAGTGTACTGGTAGCCTAGCACTTATCTCCATAGTGTATTTATGAGGAACGGAAATTCGATGTCTTTCAAACAGACATGAATAAATTATCTTTTCCATTCCGAATAGTCTATGGCTCATTAGGTTCTTAACTTGTTTTACTTATTAAAAAAAAAAAAAGGAATAGTCTACGTTTTTTTTAATCTCATAAATAGCAGGATGTTATACTGATCAATATAAAGTAATATATTAGTTGTTCGACAAAAATACATAAGTTTATACATACATACTATTCAGTTTATTCTTCGATGATTCGCATTCCACAATTGATTCAATAAAAAAAAGTTTTAATAGAAAATTTCCTGATTTTTTTTTCTTTTTAAATTGTATACGATATCAGAAGGCATTAAATGTAATAAACTTTCGATACACAATTTCCTATTTCATTCTTCAAATATAATAAAAAGAAAGACATTTGTATTATTATTTTATCTGACATAACTCTTTACAGTGTAATTTTATTGATTAATAAAATATTATAATTTATTCAATAAAGTTTTAAAAATATTTCTTCATTCCTGTTTTCTTTATTTATATACATTTCATATACATTTTATATACATTTTTATAACGCTAGTTAAAATTTGCATTGCCCGTCCTTGCTTACTTGTTTAAGTCAAGTAAGAAATATAGTTTATTATTATTTAAAGCTGATATAATTACCTTGTCATTATATCAGTCAGGGAGTTTAATGAACGACCCTGCTGCCCCTATATTCTCTAGTGCAATGGGACAGCGCTGGTCGATGTGACGCTGGCATCCACGATGCTAGCGTATCAGCGATTGGACCCTCAGATCTGAAACGAGTTCCGCCAATCACATGATAGCTTTTAAGCTAGAAGAAAATTTAGATAATTCCCATGGCATACTCAAGGTTAACGTAACTCGTAGATTGGAGAGCTTTCCTGTCAGCGATGCAGAGTAGATTAATCGCCAAAGAATTTTGGGACGAGTTTATTACCGAAGAGTCATCAAAAAATCCTTGGGGTATTCCGTAAAGAGTGGCCATGGGTAAGTTCACTCCGCAACAGGTCATAACCGCATTAAATTGTGGAACTGACCAAGCAACCACTCTTGAGGGGACGGTGAAGATGTTTTTAACAGTTACCCACCCCAGGGATGGTCCACCCCAAGATAATGAAGAGGAAGAGTTCGTGATGCGCACCACTGTATAAAGGTACAGACTTGTGCCCACCATGGGACATATGGGATCTCCGTAGTGATGTGGATAGGCAAAAGACTGGTCGCGACCCTGGTTTGGACTCCATTGACGCAGCAATTCTTAAGAATAGTATCCCCCTTATTGAAGAAAAGCATGTGGTATTGTTCAATGAGTGCCTCGATAAGGGAAACTTTCTTAAAAAATGGAAAATTGCTGACCTCTGGCTTCTTTATAAGAGAGGAGGCAAAGATAAGCAATTGATCAAGTCTTATAGGCCTATATGTCTCCTCCCAATAATGAGCAAAGTGTTAGAGAATTTGCTGATGATAAACCTGCGACCAGTCTACTTAAGGGATTCGTCCAAATGAGTTTGTAACCTACCTATGCATCAAGTTTAGACGGAAGTTTAATTCAACACCTCATTTGGAACACTTAAGAAATTGGATGGCCTTAGCCCTTAATGAGCTTTGCCGCATTGGGGGTTCCTTCGGGTCCTCCAGGTTCCCAGCCACACTGACCATTTACAAAAGAGTGATTCTGGGTATCCTGAGATTTGCGTCCCCATTATGGAGTCACCACCTCTCGCACCAACAGAAGAAGAAGTTGGCGACGATTCAGCGGATGGCTCTGCTGCGAGTCACCAGGGCATACAGAAAAGTGCAGGTCTTAGCAGGTGAAATCCCTATTGACCTCCTCTTGCAAACTATTACTTTAGAAACAAAGTGATATGGGAAGGCATTGCGGATTTACCGGTAAACCTTCGAGTGAGGACCCATGAAGATGGAGAGCGTATTATTCGGGGGAATACCTTAAAAAAATGGAGCCAGCGATGGGTGACGACTATAAAAGGGGCTACCCTTTTATAGAAGGGAAGAAAATTCTTCCTCACCTAGAAGCCACATGGGTTGACCCTGACTATTTAGTCTTACAGTTCCTCAAGTAGAAAATGGTAAGGACATAGATTGCCTATGTCCAACTTGTAGGGAACCGCTGAGCATGTCTTATTGACCTGTGCTGCCTAAGAGACACCGAAAACCAAGCTGCTGAGGGAGGCAGGACTCTACGTCCTGATTGCTAACGATCTCCCTCAGCTGATGGCGAAAGAGAACTACCCATACTTCAAAGCCTTTGTTTACGGGTGGAAGGAAGCAATTTGCCAAAACCACTTCAACTTGGGACGGATAGATGGGCCTGCTCCGGGAAGACAGCTTTTTATACTTGTTTTGTTAGAGTTGCTTTGAGTTGCCATTGATTAACATTGGTTCAAATCCTGGTATTATTATTTGTTACATCTTGCTGTTGTTTCTTATTGTTAAAAAGCGCTAACGAATTTCGGAGGTAGGCACGGGACAAAAAAAAAGAAAAAAACAATTCTTAGAATCATAAACCTCTCATAAACGACTAATTTTCTATTCTCCAGTTTTTATCAGTTTCGAGATCACTGATGTTGCATTTTTAAATTTTTATACCTTACGCTAATTTATCAGATAAAAGAAAATGAACGGAAACTTGATGAGAAAAAAAAAAAATATTTAGATTATTTTCTCTTTGCAAGTTAAAAATGATGTGGCAGGCAGGATATTTATTTTTCATCGAATTGAACTGCGCCAATCGTTTAATATTTAATTGAGTTGATTTTGCTTAGTTTTCTACTTCTTCAATTCCTTTCGGACTTAGAAACTTGAAAAAGTTTTATTTATTCTGTCAAAGGTCAGATTCGTTTATAAAAACAAACAATTTGTGCTCTAGATAAATATTTTTTCCAAACTTTTTTTTTATAAACACTAGAGATCATTTTAGATTTATTCTTGAACAAGAATCCGAATTTATTGTAATGAGGTAGGAAAACTTCTCCCTTTTGGTTTAATAAAATTTTTAAAATTGCCGTTTGCTGCTAATTGGTTTGAGTTATGATCCGTAAATGGTCAATCAAAAAAGATTATAACTATCTCTCTCAGTAGAATCCTCCATGTCAAGAATTTGAGCAAATTGCTTTAAATGTGTTGATCCTGTCTTAATTTTTGTCCACGCAATTAGGGTTAATACGCCAATCTCCCGACGATTTTTTTTTTTAACTGTCAATATAGAAGCATTGTTTCGCTTTCTGACATTTTTCTGATCCATTGACCTTTCCACCCTCTTCTCTTCTTTGATTTCGCCAATTATTTTGGAACCTGACGAGTCAGCTTGAGTAGACGATTATTTCTGAATTTATCTCGGTTTTATGTTACTCTTATTTTTTACGTCTTTTTTTTTTTTCATTAATATGAAAGATAGCCACAAAAACATTTCTATTGATACTCTTTCCAACCTTATCTTCTTTCGTAGCAACCGCTCCTGGCTTTTCTGACCTGTTTATGATGTAAGGTGTTAAATAAAAATTAATAAAAACAATTATTCAGACTTTTAAATCTTTCAAAATATTTGTATTTATTAAACATACTGGATTTTTTAGCATAATAATTTATGTAATGATATTGCTGAAACACGAACTACTTATAAAAATAACAAATAACTAACTAGGGTTTATAACCTAATAGCTCTCAACACGCATTACAGACAAAACCTTTAATAAAATTTGATTCTCCTAAAATAAAATGTGAATAAATAAAATTAAAGGAAATATGAAGAAAAGGTAACCACAGAAAAATATAAAAACGAACCAGAAACCAAAAATTAGATTAATATTACTTCTAATTCGATATTAAACAATATATCTTACTAATGAACTACTTATTCATTTTAAATAAATCTACACATCAAATAAATTTTCCCCCTACCTATAAAAATTGGTAATACCATAAGGTCTGAAAAACCCATGAACCTTTTACCGGATAGGTAGTGATCTATTCCTTCACAATCCCGTAATTAGCGTTGAACATTACAATGTAGTTATTTATTATAACATAAATAATATATTTTTAAAATATAAATATAAATCAGTTTTCTTACTGATTTTTTAAAATATAAATATATTTATTGGTTTATAATCTATGAAAAAAGTATTTTTCATTTTGATGATATACCAAATATAGAAGGGTATAAAAAATGTATCCCTTCCAACGTGGATAGGAATTGGGAAGCTGTCATGTTTGATATGAATCATATGAGGAACGACTTATCCTATTCACCTGGCATTGGCATTGAATTTATATTTATACTACTCAAGTATAAGTAGTACTATGCCTATTTGAACAAACATAATAATATTAAGATCAAATACAATACTTGGATAGCCAAAATCAGAAAATACAACGCGGAATTTCAGTAATTCTCTCAATAAAATACAATATCTGGATATTCTAATAAGATGAATATATCTTTGCAATAGTTAATCTATTTGCAATAGTCAAGTTTCTAAATTCATCTCACTTCCATTTAACACATAAATTAAAGAAAACATTTTAAAACAAAATGGAAACCCCGGAAAAGGATATAAAAAAAGAATAACCTAAATAAAATAAAGTTATGGTCTCACAGTCTTAGTTATTTACAATATATAAATTCACATTCGCTTTTTCAATTCAACAATATTACAACCTAAAAACCACCTCAACATTCAGCTTCCCCCTATTTTAATTCTGGGTACACCCTTGATTTTCATGACTCTACCGTCCCTGGAAGGAATCGTGCGTCCTCCACTGCTACTCAACCCACCTTCACGAACACTCAGACACCTCAGATCCTCTTCCAGCTATCGTGGAATGAAAGACAGTATTTGTTTGTTGTTTGTTTGTTTAACTTCACTTTATGTCACTATCCATAATAATCTATAATTTTGCCTATCCAGATATAATTAGTTAGGATAGGGATCTTTAACGACTACCTGACATTGTACAGGCACGGGACCTCCATTTTACGTCCTATCCGAGGGACGGCATAGCCAAAGATTTCTTACTTCCATTTAAAAATCCTAGGGCCACCGCGGGACACGAACCTGCGACCTTTAGTATTGTAGGTTGCCATGCTAACCACTATACCACAGGTGACCCCTAAGACAGTATTTAATCCGTCATTCTCTCACTTGTCCTATCCATCATATACGGGCACTTACTGTGTAATGTCGGGGTCCAAAAAGATATCCAAAAGCTCATTCATCCCATTCCTTTTTCTCAGAATTTATTTTTGTATGTTTTTTTAATAATGTTTTGTAAAATGGTTTCAGGTTTTGCATTTCGAAAATGTATGGACAACGGTTCCTGGTTTCGGCATCCAGATACAGGTCAACCATGGTCTAATTACACCACTTGTGTGGACATGGACGATCTTGAGGTGACATTAATTTTATTATTATTCCTAAATTATTTAAAGAAATAATAATAAAATATTATTGAATATTGTTACATTTTTTGTTTATTTGTTACATTTATTACCATTATATTAATCGTAATAATTGGTAATTTAATGAGTGTAATAATGTATTTTTTTTTTAAATTAAATGTACGGTATAAAAGGGAGGTAGAGGCTGTCGTACCCAGGGGCAAGGTTTGGTTTTGATCTTTTTGTAGCATTTCAAACGGAATTTTTTTCCACCTGTAATTTTTCACTGGTATTTTAGATTAAATAGAAAAAATTATCAGCTCTAGCTTTAATAGTTTACTAGTCATGATTTTTTTTTTTAATTCCTAACCTATCCCTCGATACAGCGTAAGGACACTATTTTTGTTGTTGGGGGTTGAGTTAATTGTTAAGTTGTTGGGGGTTAAGTTAATTAATTGTTAAGTTGTTGGGGGTTAAGTTAATTAATTGTTAAGTTGTTGGCTAATCGAGTATACTGAAGTATGCTAAATGACCTGGTGTGGAGCTGAAAATAGAAGTTTTTGAGAGCCATATTTAATGCGGTAGGTTACGGAGTAAAAGGACATTCATAGGTTCATAAGCATTATGTTGCTATGTACTTCACTGCACGGGATTTTCCAAATAGGTTCTTAAAATTTTTATGTTAGGTTTTTATAGACCGAAAAGTAACCATAATTAGCTAATTAAACATTTATGATATATTTAAATATGTTAAATACTTCGAATTAAATTAATCCATTATTACTCAATGAAAAAAAAGGAGGTAAGAATAAAAAATCCCTTTCACTGTCTAAAATGAAAAATTCCTTGAGAAAAACGAGTTGTCTTCTTGTCTTTGTAAAACACTTCCATGTGAGAAGGTAAATGTCAGAGAACCAGTTTAGCCCCTACAGAAAAACTAGAAAAAGTAGAAAATCTTGAATTTTAGGCATAAAAAAAAAAAAAAAAAAAAAAAAAAAGCAAAGAGATAATAATTACAAATATTTTCTTCAAAATGTTTATATCAATTCTGACCTTTTTTTTTTTTTTTTCAGTTTCGTAAAGTCGTCAACATCATCTACGTCGTCGGTTATTCTGTTTCATTAGCTGCCATCGTTATATCTCTCATCATCTTCCTCACATTCAGGTATTATTTTACAATTCATGATAAAATCTTAATTCTCATTCAATTCTTACACTATGATTTCCTATTGATTAATACTTATCATAAATATGTTATGGATGGTTACTATATTTTAACTTATGTATATACCACATCCAACACTTTGTGTGATCATTCATTTATCGTGAATAGAATAGAGATGTGAAATATTTCAAGAGTTTCGATTTAGAATTGTTTTAAATGTAGCTTTTAGACGAAGAACAGAAAGTAAAAGTGATTTTAGATACACTTATTTTTGTTTTTTAGTATAATGATATGGTAAGTACTTAGGTTTTAGCAAATCTCCGGAAGGGATGCTATACCCTATGTTTCTTATAATCTGACACAATACGAACACTGATGAGGCGGTAGGCTAGTGTAAGACAATCCCCGTTTATCCCGCGCAGATAGCGGACGTCGAAAGCCCTAATCATTTTCTATAAAATTTTAATTTATAGGACAAAATATCTTAATCGTATAAATCAATGTATCAGTGAGGGTATATTAGTATAAAAACAAGTTACTGTTAATAGATTATTATAAATATAAAAAAAAAAATGTTACTCTATTAATTTAATATCGCAATTATCAAAAAAATTAACTTCACAATAACACCGAAATAAATTTAATAGACAAAATTTAAAAAACAACGAGGTAAAAGGGTGGTTCCCTGGGGACGCTATAAGTGAGAATAAGTACCACGTATTATGAAATTCTTAAAATCTTAGTTTTCACAATTAATGTTAGACCAGTTTGAACTTTGTCAAACGAAGGTAGCCGCTTGGTAAATCTGTAGAGGTTAATTAAATGATACGTGAGTTGTGGTCTGAAACGTAGCCACATTTCCGCAACCACAATATGGTCTTAGTTCTTATATAACCTCTCTTCTTCAATGACTTAGTGCCCTGTTATAATATTTTTTTGTTTAATGTTATTCTATCTATTTGTTTCAAGGTATTTTACACAATTCTTAATTTTCAACGTATTCACATGTTCATACACCAAATATGAGTAAAATTGCTGAAAAAAAAAAATAGTTATTGTTGATAAAATTGAGTTAGTGTTTAAATTGATGAATAGGCTGTTATCTTGCTTAAATTTCAAAAAGCGACTACGAGTGATTAAGATAAACTGTGTTGCAAAGAAACTTGCCGATATTTTTTTTTCTGGACTAAAGTCGTAGGTGGATCTTGGCCTCCCTTGCAATTCGAGCACAAGTGTCTCCTGTCATATGCGTCACTCCGAAACTTAACTAGGTCCCCTTCCATATCCCTTATCCAGCATTTTCCAGGGCCTCCTCTATTCCTTTTTCCTGGGAAATTTACTGACATTACACTCTTTGTCTTCATGTTATCCATCCATTCCTTTCCACGTTGACTGACGCGTCAGTAAACCTATTTTCTAAGCGTTTTCAAATGCTGAAAAAGGAAAAATCGTTTATCCATTGAAATTTCGGCACCACAAACAAAACAGGACACCTTCACTGTCGCGTTTAAATGTTTCTTCTGCAAACTCCGCGACGACTAAGTTTTTTTTCTGTTTTCCTTTCTTTTTTGGCATTTCACACATTAGGTATGAACTCATCCATAAGACTCATATCACATTATAAGACCTCTAAGGCAATATAAGCATTGTCAAGGATGAGGCATCTATATAACAAAAGGAGATGATCAAAATTTCTGAAAACTGTCGATATTACATTGTCCCTTTTGATTTTTCAAGATTTTTTCTCTATATTAAGATTTTAATCTCTACGTTCATTCTCTGCTTTTACACTTTATTTATTCTGGGTATGGATTGAATATATGTAAAACAAGTAAAGAAGTCCCAATAATTTTAAAGTAAATTCCCTAAAAGTTTTAAAATATGGACAAAAATGTGTAATTATCGAATTATTTAAAAACCACAAAATATGGGGGAAAAAATGGTTTATATCATGGTAAAAGCCATTTAGAACCTATATACGTTTATTATAGGCGTTGATGGCTTTAAACATTTTACGCCTCAAAACAAAAACAAACAAACAAACCTATATACGTGCATTTTTAAGCCTTAGAAGATAATATATAAATACATGAAAATCCCATCCCTAATAATCATGAATAAATAAAAAAGAAAAGTCTTAACTTACACAGACGATATGAAATTGAAGCTAGTTTCATAAATATAACTCCAATTAATGTATCTAGAATTCCATGGAGTCTCATGCCGATTTCGATGAAAAAGGTTTTCCAAAAACAATCTTAATCAGCTTTAGGTGCTCATTAATTAAAGAATACAAATGAAATAAATAATTACGTAATAATTGATTACGTGATGAATATAATGAGGCATCTTCGTGTTATTCAACAATTTATCTTATGAATAAATAGTCATTGGTTATGCATTAGTATCAGTCATTATTTTGCAAAATCGATAAATGCATTCGCGTGGAACAAAAAGGTTCTTTAAAAATAATATAAAGATATGTAAAGTTAGCAGTTTTTCATCCTTGTAATAAAAACTCTTAAAAGCAGTTGCACCTGGTGATTGATTTATCGATCACTAGTAAAAATCTTAACCAATCATCTCAACAATTTTTAGATGCATTTATCGTAAAATCATAATATTTTGCCTTGTTTTAGTCATAATATTATTTATTTTAGTTGCTAATTTTTAGTTTTATTCATCATACGTTTTTCAAACTTAACGATTTTCATGTATTAGCCTAATTATATAAAAGAAAAACAGGGGTCACCTTTGGTGTAGTGGTTATCATGGCAACCTACTATACTAAAGGTCGCGGGTTCGCGTCCCGTGGTGGCCCTAGGATTTTTTAATGGTGGAAAAAAATCCTTAGCTATGCCGTCCCTCGGATAGGACGTAAAATGGAGGTCCCGAGCTTTATTAAAGATATATTATATTCGTTATATAAGATTAAAGATCCCTATCCTAATTAAACCTGGATATGCAAAATTTAGGACTCCCACTGTAGCATCGTCCGATTAGCCTTATGGCATATAGCGACGTTAAACAAACAAACAAACATACAAGAAAAACAAAAGAAAGTGAAATTAAAATGGAAATTCCGCTGTATGATACGAATAATGTAATTTCACTCAATTTTTTTTTCTTAAAGTCATCAAGTTTTCATTGCTTTGTTATGTACCTTTATATCGAAAGTATACGAGGTGAAAACTGAGAAAGAACGATAAAAGTGCTACCGTGGCGAACGTATAAAATGGAAATTCCAATCGTTTATGAACAAACTCTACGATATTTGACGTAAGCCTAAATTCAATTTAAGAATTCTTTTGTATGGCATATTTTTAAATCAAAACATTTGAATTTTATGTCTCTTTACTTATAGAATAACAATAATTTATATTTCCAATGGTTAAAAAATGCTTAGACTACAGAAAAGCAAATAGCCCTTCATACCGTGCTTAGGAAAGCCGTTATGATCGCGAAATCTTATCCATCAAAATTTTATGTTTGATACACAATTAAATATAATTTATTATTATTTTTTTTTAAATTTAGTTAGGGGTATGAATAATCTGTTTTGCTGACGAAGTGAAATGATTCATTCTATATGTAATTTTTTTCCAGATCCTATATAGGCGGTTTTGTTGAAGATTTATTTAACAGGTATCTTCCTTCTTTTGTAGCATGCGGTCGCACTATAATAATGTTTTGATAAGTGTTTTCACATAAGTGTCGCTTGTTGGTTGTTGTTTTTTAAAGATGTTTAACTCTTTGTTTAAAACAAGTAACTCAATGTTTCATTTATAATTATGTTAGGAAAAGAAAAGGATTTATTTTAGTTACTAGTTACTAGAAGTTATTTTAGATACATATATACAGAGGCTGATTCAGCACGATCTGTGTGGGGTGTCACGAACCCCTTTTTTTATGATGACGTGGCTGACAGCACCATTTTTGTGTGGTATTATTACATTTTATTAAAAAGGACTAAGATAAAACAACCAAAAGTGTTTTATTTAGGGAATAGTAACTACCTAATTGCATTATTTGTTTAAAAAGACAATACAATACAATGCAAATACAAAAAAAAAAATTGAAATAACCAAAATATTTAAGAGGGAGTCAGGATCCCTGTGACCCCCTCGCCCCGTATCCGCCCATGGATATTATCTGTGTTCCGTCATGTGTAAACCGTTGTTAATATCGCTCTACACGTGCGATATTGTATATTTTACACCTTACATAATTTTTCCATAATATCTATGGCCACAGGGAGTAGCTAGGTAAGTTGGAAAACACGCCACATGAGTTATGGTATTATTTCAGAAGCCTTCTGCAGACTATAAAAAAGTTTATAACTTCGCAGTAAGCATGAAGAGCACCTAAGCTTTTAGAGCTATGCATAATCAACTTCTTCATAGTATGCAGTATACATAACTCATGAGAATTATTTTCCAACCTACCTGGTTATTCCCTAAGGCTATAAATATGCCTATGCCACCATGTTTAAGTAATGAATTTGCTTATTTTTATGTAGCACATTTCATAGAACACTCGCTAACTTTTACTAGTATGTAATGGCGATATTTGTATGTAGAATAATACATACATTATTTATGTATTTTTTAACCTTGTCTCAGAATGAACTTTATTTCCTGTTTTATATTTTCTAATTTAAAAAAAAAAAAACTTACTACTGTGTTGACTGTGAAAATTGTTTTCTTTTAAAATATTGCTGTCAGACACCCATAGCTATGTTTATAATATTCATCTTGCATTATTTTGTATATATATTTAAAAACGCCACAGAATCCCATTACGAATAATATTTAATTTCCATAAGTAAATTAGGTTGCCGTTTCTTTATTAATGTGTTCATTTATAATATTCATACAACGCCTCATAACAAAATAATGATTCAAATAAAGCATAGTTCTTACATAAATAGCTCAAGACAAGATATAATGAATATTGAAATTTCCCCTATCATGAAGTAGGAACTTTCCCATGATTGAATAAATTATACAAAATAAATTATTCGAAAGCGGGGGGGGGGGATGTTTAAGATATTTACTGTTTCTACCATTAATGAGTTCATTAATTGTAACTACGTTTCGTGGCCGGCGATATCTCTATTAAACGAATACACCAAGCATTAAACAGCATTAATAATTATTCAGATTGTTATCATAACTTTAATTGGTTCAGCAGTAACTCGAACCCCGAAAATATTGAAAACAACATCACGTTGCCTAAATTACCGATTTGTTGCTTTAGCAATGTGGTCCCCTCTCTCCCATGTGATCACAACAATGCGCAATTATAATAACTTTACAATTGACAACGAATGAATGTTACATTAATTTATCTTTATATATATAAAAATTTCGAGCCCCATGTTTGTCGGAGGTAAAATCAGAAGCTACTCAACCGATTTTGATGAAATTCGGGTCATTGTGTGTAGTTTCCTCCAACTTAAAAGATAGGATAGTTTTTATTTCCATTATTGGCCTCAATATATCTTTTTTTAGCAAATTAAATGCTTATTATACTACAATTGAATGTAATTACTTGTAAGTTTTATAAATTTCCAACAGATGGCGGTGTGAGTTGATTTATTGACATAACACTTCATTTTCTTTCGATATTAAAGGAGGATAAGCATAAATCTATTTTTTCCGGCTTGGACTTGGAAAATCCGTGTTTTTCCCATGGCAAATTATGTGTCGCCTTTTCTCGTGTGGGGAAAACATCGAATGGATTTGTTTTTGAAATTACAAGTTAACCAAAAGTACCTTGTTAGTATAAGATACGATAACTCATATCATCATGTGTATTATGGCAAAAGATTAATTTGGTATGTTTTTGCTAACTGTCTATTGTGATAGTACTAAAACCTGTTCCAATTATATTCTTTATTAGTTCCTTTTACATATGTCATTCATTAACACATTATGGTCAAATATAAGATGTAAATAATAAAAACTTTAACCCATCTAAATTGTTTACCAAACTATTTTAACTTTGGCGTAAAGTTTTATTTTAAATCCCGTAGATTTTTAGATTAGCTGATCCGTTATTATCTTTATCAGTGAATTTCGATTTGGCTATAAAAAAGAATAGGATATAACTAATTCAACGCATTATAGCTACTAAACCACAGCAACGCTTGGTAGGTCTGCTCGTTTTATTATATAAGTGAATTGCGCACATGTAACTACGAAATCATCCCTTGTTTATTACCTAGGAGGTTTACAAAATAATAACCTACCTTTTTAACCAGGAATCAGGGTTAGTGCTCATAACCAAATCATACTGGAATCAAAAGCGGTTTAACATTTACCTTTTCGAATGACACGATAATTTATCTCTTAATAATAAGCTATCTACAACATCGCGTTGACAATTACCGATTTAGGTCAGTAAAGCAAGAATGCGGGAGAGTTTAAGGTCAGACGTTATAATTAACCTGCCGACGACAGCTCATTAACTAAGGCTCGGCTCTTTTTCATGATCGATATCTCGTGAGAAGGTAAGTTTGCTTCGGGCTGCTTTTTTTTTTACGAACAGCAATTTACAGATGAATAACAGCTGTTATAAGGTTAACTTCTTTTATGATAGGTATAAGAAAAGATAATCTTGGATGAATCTTTTAGTAAAGATTTTTCAAAGAAATTATTTATTTTATAGCGTTTACTTAATTCCATAGTCTCATTGTTAAAACAGTCCTCTCAGACTTTCCAAGCTATTGATAAACCACTGTTTTCTTTTAATTATAATTTACAATAAATACCTACATACTTAAAATGTTATAAATGAATTTTATCTAGTTTTCTAATACTAAAAATAAACCAGAGGAACACAAATCCATCGGTGATGGGCAGCGAAGCAGTAAGCTAATTCGGCTGAAAGTAGCTTTGGAATTAGGTTCTGTGCGGATACCAATTCCACGCAGGCCTGCTTTCAATTAGGTCTTTTCCTTCCTCATTCGTTTTTTTAGGGCTCTTCTCAAATCAATGTTGGTTCTATCATTTTTATCAATCTTACTTTATTCACTATTTCTTCTTTCTTGATAAAATAAAATGTTAACATGTTAAATCCTCAAGGTTTGTTTTAAATTATTTTTGTTGTACCTATATGGCTAATGTTTTATATATACTTGGAGGACCAGTGAAAAGAGAAGATTGACTTGGCTTAAATTTAAATCAAAATTTCTGAACATGTAGGATTTGTCAGATGACTTTTCTAACTGAATACGAATTTGTAGCTTGGCTATTTGAGGTCTGGGGTTGGGAGATGGACATACAATAGGAAGAAGTGGTGTGGATAATGGCAGCAATAGCAGGACAGAGCTTGGCTAATTAACTGCGAGGTAATTCTCTATGTAGGTTTAATTATCACGGCCCGATTACTTGCTGGGGCATAACAATGCGTCTAATTGAAGGGCTCAATAGAAATCGTTTAGTCATTTGTCAAGCTCTAACATGAAGAATTGCAGGATTATATGGCAGGATATGAGTCATAGCTTGATGTGAGTTTCAGTTCTCAAAGAATCTATGATCAAGTATGCTTCATATCTTTAGTACCATCCTGTGGTCCACAATTAGCAAGTATCTTAAAAGGCTTCCTCTTTTCTCGTTTTTTATTAGCACTGTACTTCAGATAAATTTCTCAAAATTTTAGTAAATATTGGGTCTTCGAAAAGTGTCTAGGATTAGAATAACTCCAACGTCAATTTTTCAACTTATCAGATATTTAGGGCGAAAAAATTAAAATGTATTTTAATTTATAATTTATTTAATATTTTTATATTATATTATATAAATTATAAATTATACCAGGTATTTTTACTTAATAAAACAATCTGTATTATATTTCCTTGCGGCTGCAATAACTATTTAATGATTTCTTGAGAAGCAATAAATGTGTGTTGTCTTCGCATCCTCGACAGTAACTTCAAATATGCAATAAAATAAAACGTAAAAACAATTAAATTAATAGTCTTGTAGAGATTAAAAGGCTTAACTGGTGGCAATTAACGCTAGAATAATTAAATTAAACCCTTCTTTATTTTGATTCTCTCTCCGACCTATTCTATTATTATATAAAACGGCTCTCTTAACTGGTAGTAGATAACGATAATGTTAATATTTTGCAAATGATTCCGTGGATGACAGGCATTATGTCGCATGCTGTTCTCAATTTCTTTACGTAATTCTATGAATATAGATGTCATTTTACAATTCCAATTTTTTTCATCGCTCTGAGATTATTTTTAAACATATTTTCTTCTGAAGTATCCAAACTTAGACTCAAACAATTCCTAAGAATCCGTTTTGCCGGAAGGTTGCCGAAGCTGAGAGGATTTCCTTAATTGTATCTTACTCATCCTTTAACGTTAACACCGTCACCCCTGTAATTAGGGAGTTAATCCTATAGATGCGTAATGAGGAAAATTATTTTTAAGCCTACTAGCAGTACAGCCCAGTACAGAGCCACTGAGTTCAAGGTAATTCAATTGCCATTATGAAATCGGCTTGTTGTTTTTATTTTTTATTTTAACGATTCATTGCGGATGGTCTATCTCGTGTTTTATATGCTCTAATGAATTTTAGTTGCCATTTTGACCCTTTGATCCCGGGTTAAATGCATTTGCTTGTGAACAGATCACTACCAGGATACACCTGAGTATAGGATTTAATTTTATTGAACTCAACAAAATCTTTGCATTCTACTCATAGGCCAGTTGTGTAAATTCTCTAATTAGAAATTATATTCAAATATTAATTATTGTTAATAAACTCCAGTATAAAATATATTGGAAGGGTATTAGTTGGGTTAGCATAGCATATGTTTTTTAAATATGTTGTAGCATAGTATGTTTTTTAAATCTGTTTTTGTTTCAGTTTACAAGTTTTCGAGAAAAGGAGATAAAGTAGTTTGTCTTTTTCAAAGCGCCGTTTGTTCATTTTAACATGCTGACCCCAGGTCTTACTTTCTGGCATAAATAAATAAAATGTTAAATCAATAAAGCAATAAATTAGATTGTGTCATAAATTAGAATGTTACTTACCTGTACGATGGATTTAAAAAAATGTTTAGTTAATAAATTGCTTACGCGTTAGTGGTTCTCTGAAGACACGTTGCTGATATTTTTGGATTAATAAATGTCACTTCAGAAAATTGACAGTCTGATGTTTACATATTTCGTTGTCAAAATGTGAGCTATTGTGATTCATCAAATGTCCAAACACATTTTTTTTTTCATTAAAAAGAATATACACATTACAATTTTTGTTTTGATTCCTTTGATCGATTCACCAAAATTTTTTGTGGACTAATATCTTCCAGATAAGGTTAAACCCTCTTCACACCCCCTACGTTTTTGAGTTGAACTGTCAACTTTTCTAATGATGTTCCTGATGATTAATGACGTACGAGCGGACCCGGAAAATGATATGGAAATACATTTACCGGGGGTTACGCAAAATATTCAAGAGCTCCGTTGATGAACTGAACGCCTGCCCCCTTCTTCATTCCCTTTACGTACTTCGGATCCTTCATTTGATTTGGTGATAGCTACTAACAAGTTTACTCACGAAAAAATTATTCCTTTTAGGTCAAATTCCAAGTATGCCTTTTTATAACCATCATATTCTTGAAAAACTAAGATCTTTTTAATTTTTATTATCTTCATACAATAAATACTGTTGGTTCTTCGATTTTAATAAAAGTTCGGAAATTTATTATTTTATCTTATATTTAACGAATAAATTTTAGCTTTAGATGGTAACTATGTATTGCTGATATTAAAATACCGACCAATATTCGTAAAATTTATTTCATGGCTCAGGGATCACCTCTTGAGCCTCCAAAATTCCTGTGGCTTAAAACCAAACACTTTGTTAAATCGTTAGCCAATGCATGGTTTTAGCCTAGACATGCAGTTATTATGTAAATATCCGTATGGGGTGGGGGGACTGTCCGTGGCGCATGGAACCTTGTCCCTCATTAGCGGACACGACTTCAATCTGCAACCAGCCCTATTGCTCATTACCTCGCACATTCCCCCAAGATTGGCAATCTCTACCTCAGATCGAATTAGCTTGTAGTGTAGATATCTCCAGTTTTCACCCTTCCTCCATCAGTTTCTAGTCGATCCGTTCAAGTTACCGATTTATTTGTTCATTTTTTTTAAAGTTAATTCTAAATCCCGCTATAAACATTTTACTAACGGTATCATCACCACTATGCTCGTGCCTGTGGTAAAAAAAATAATTATTGTCATAATTTTAGATATGAAGGAATAATCTTATTCCCTTTTCTGTCTGTAGTCCCTCCTTTCGCTTGGTAATGATGCAACGGCAAGTTCAGTTTGGTCCAATGCTCGGGAAAAGTTAGAGTTGTATTAAAACATTATCAAGTAGGTACCAATTTTATAATATTTTGTCTCCTACTTAAACTTTTGATATTTCCACTCATCCATCACATATCACTCTCAATGGATTAAATTCCTTGAAGGAGTCATGTATTTGATCCTAACTCAAAACTATACTACAGAAATGGCCAAGATCCCAAATGATAATAATAACCAGATGGCCAATCCCATCCAAGAAAAACTATATACCCTATTTGATTGTACCGAAAATTGAACAAATAGAATAGAGGTACTAAATCTTAGGATAGGGATCTTTAAACCTGACTTCGAAAGACTCGTTTCCTACATTTTACGTCCCATCCGAAGGAGAGTTTAGCCAAGGATTTTTTACTCCCTTAAAAAATTTAATAAATACAAATCCTCGACCTACTGGACAGTAGTTGGCTCTGCTAACCACTACACCACAGGTGACCCCTGGCTATTTAAGTTATGAAAGAAATATGAGGTTAGGTTAGGTTTTTGTGTTTATGAACACACAACGTCTTGGGTTATAGAAAGTAATATGATTTACCTATTATATGCAAATGAATGAAGAACAAAATTGCTAAAAATAAAAGTATTTATGTTAAATTTGTGATTAAATTTTCTAAGCATGTCAAAAGAAAGAACGCAACTAGGGGATACCTGTAGTGTAGAGGCTTGCATAACATCCTACAAAGCCAAAGGTCACGAGTTCCCCGAATGTATTAACTGCGTATTGCCTAACAGGTGATAAAATGGATTAAAAAAATGTTTATGGGTATTAGCCTTCGTTCATTTTTTCCTGTTCGAGTAAGTTGATAATTGGATTATTAACGGCAGGTTTCCCAGTTTCAAAAAAAGGACCACTGACTGCTGTTCGACGAAAATCAGTCCCTTTGTTTGAATCAATTAAAGAGTAATTTACCATGAATTCGTTTCTAATGCCCAACAGCATGATTTTTTTTCATTTGGCTGTTCGATGGAAACCGAACCATGCTTCGCCTGTACAGTGTTCCCACACAGAATAAAGGTGCCTGAAATTTGCTGTTTTAACACGATCCAGTTCGTTTCCGTTCGTTAATTTTTCCCCATGTTGCTATGTAATATTTAGCCTATTAATTATCTGTTCAATGAATTTGTATAATGATAGGGTTCTTGTTTTGTTACAGAAGCTTACGTTGTACTAGAATC
Source organism: Aelia acuminata (assembly GCA_911387785.2). Lineage (NCBI taxonomy): Eukaryota > Metazoa > Arthropoda > Insecta > Hemiptera > Pentatomidae > Aelia > Aelia acuminata. The sequence continues at coordinate 74,720,810 of OU426983.1, read as the reverse complement.
GCCATTCATGTTCAGTTGTTCTCATCCTTCGCAGCCAATGACCTCATGTGGATCGTCTGGTACAAAATGGTGATCGGCAACCCTATCGTCGTACAAGAAAACAGGGTAAGTGATTGCAAATATAGCCTCAATTGTTTTCTTAATATAAACTTAAATTTATTCTGCAAACTATTCCTGATTTGCTATCCATGTATGAGACAAAAGCTTAGTTTTGTATTCCTTCCAGAATTATCTAAATATTGAACATATGTATGAATATATCAGTATGAAGAAAACAATTACACCTAGAAGCTTATATGAGCGGGAAAATAATTTAGGGCGAACTGCTAAAGTTGAAGAAAATTTGTATGAATAGTTCGTCAAAAATTAAAACAAGTCATCCCTAATTACTACAGGAATCCAACTGAGTAATTTTATTTAAAAATCATTAGTTAATGTCAATGTTGTTAATAAACCCTGTCATTAATATTAGAATCTTACTCCTTCCACTCATAAAAGATTTGTTTCTGCTATCCAAATGAAGTGAAGATTTTTAGGTTTTCATGGTTAAAGGGTTTCATAGCTTTTTATAAAAACTATTGTTGAAACATATTTCCATAATAACTGTCTTGCATTAACTAATTAAATAAAGATTTTTTTTTCTTGATTACCGAAATAATGTAGGGAATGAGAAAGTAAGTAAGTGCACGTGGTGTCTAATGAACGCAAAACTAAGCTCCACTGGCAGCCATGATTGAACTGTGTTGCTGATGTTGACAGGCATGATTGAAGTATCAAATTATAAAATATACCTTACCCAGCTTTTGATGGCAGGTTTAAAAAAGTTTGTATAGAGTGAGAAAAAAAATGTGTGACGAGGCCTATCAAATGAAAATTTAAAGGTTTTTGTTGCCATTCTCTGCTCGTAGGGAAGAGCACTCAGGAGTCCAAAGTATTGTTATATTTATTCAAGATATTCTTAAGTGTAACATGAAATACCTTCTTTTTTTAAAAGCCCATCATCATTAATAGTAATATTTTTTTATTTATTTTATAATTATATTTTATTATACATAGGGGCTGAAACCTAACTACGCCACCTGACGACATTACACCTTCAGTACATCTTACGTGTAAGGCCTTATTAGTATAAGTAACCAATACTTTTTTTAGGTGACAAATTTGAAGAATTAATTTTCACTTCTTTCCTGCAATTAAACTTATATTAAACCATAGTTATATTGTGTCTGTTTGTAATCGGATTGTTATTCAATTTTTTCAGATGAGTATTTTACTGTTACAATTTTTTTTTTTTTATATATATATGTATATAGGTAAATACTTATTAAAGACTTACGTATATACGAAAAATTCTGTTGTTTAGTTGAATGTTGTTGTTCTGTTGGAAGTTATCAGTTTAGTTTTTCAAAACACGGTATTATATAGAAACCCTAAATATTTTACTTTTAAAATACCGTAAACTTTTACTCTTAAAAATTAATTAGTTAGATATGACGAAGGTTAAATCAGAATTATGAAATCAGCTATTACGTAAATGATTAAAACTTTTCAAATAATTTTATTATGAATTCTGGACATTGATACAGTGGGTATTCCCATAAACATGGCGATGAAGTTAAAAAAGGCGTTAGATTACTGATCTCTTTCCTTAACTAACCAGAGAACTGGGACAAGCCAGGAAAGAGAATGGATGAAAAAAAATGAAGATAATATCATATATATGGCACATCGGTAAGAAGATGGTTGGTCATAACTCAAAAAACTGCTTTTTTGAAATAACATGTAAAGATTCAAAGTTCAATTTTAACATGTACATACCTACAGGGACTAGGGAAAATAGTCTTTGATCATAAATAGTCTACCATTAGGGTAGTTATAACACTAACTCTGGTATGGTATACTGGTACTAACTGTAACTCATAAGTTGCCCTCTACCTGCAGTAACACCATCATACCCTCCAAAAAAAAAATATCGCCTTATGCGAACGGAAATCACAACACAATTGTGACTATATTTTTCCATTTTAGGTTTTTTCGTTCTGATTCCAAGGGTATGCATAACCTCAAAATTGATTAATTTCGAGTTGTAACCATCTTCTTGCCGACGACTTGCGATATATTTTTCAAAAGTATATTTCTTTTGCAGATATGTTTTTTTAGTCGAATCGACTCACAAAAATGTTGATGTTTATCCCCCACGCTGATATCATAAATGTTTCATTTGTAGCCATTTGAAAGAAACCTTTCGTCATAGGTTTTCGAAACTTATAGTGTGGTGTATTGAAGATAATGAATGAATGGGAGCAAATCAATCAGTTGAAAATGCGCCTATTTATTTCATGATTCAAAAGTACTTTCTTATTATTCAATATTTCCGCCTGGCTAATCCTAACAAATCATCATACTATGAAATGCCGTCGACGATATCTCGTTTTATGTTTTGTGTTTTGAAACAATGTCAGTTAAAATGAATTATTAATTATTGCAAGAAATGTCTTTGTTGATTTAAAGGTTTATATTTTTTTTAAATTACTCTTACCGTGATATTTTGGTGTTGGTTATATGCCGTGTTCCATGTATAAAAGATCTAAATAATATAATAATTATAAATATTATTTGATTAATATAAAATTCTATCTCCTGGAAAAGAATTTAAAAATAATTAAATTTAAAATAATTACTAATTACCCTCTCATTACCTTTCTACTTTATTTGCTGAATTGCATATCTAAACACATCAAAATCGTTTTAACAGATCTTATGATCTGAAATATTGGGGTAGTTTTCCTTTTTTTGGGGAGGAGAGGGGGGTAATAAAGTATACTGCAATTAAGTACATTCACTGTAATGAATGAAAGGTTTTCAGATTAAAAAAAAAAGTGTTCTTCCCTAAATAACCCTTAATTGGAATTGCTTAATCCTCTCCCAGAGGCAATTCTTGCTACATTTAACAATTTCTATAGAAATAAAATCGATAGAAACCCCCCTACCCTCCCAAACCAGGGCACATAGACCACAAATTCATGCATAGATAATGACCACACAAGCAGGGTGGTATAATTAAATGCTTTTGTTGCATCCAAATGGAAGCTTTGTTTGTAAATATTTGCTCCTTACAAATAAATAAATTTAAAGTAGAAGGTCCTCATTACAAAGTATGAGAGTATTTGAGTAAAATTTTTCTATTACCCTATGACATTTAAATTTTAAAATCGCTTATTAATTCAAGAACTTTGAATAATTTCGCCTCAATTATCAGCCACATCCAACTTTTTAAAATGCTAAAAGGGTTTAATTATTGTGTAAAAATAGATCCTTACAATTTCAGCTATCATAGGCAGCTAGCTTCTTTTTTTAATTAACCCATGATTTGTTGTTATTATTTTTTATTTTTGTCGAGAATACGAAAGATTAAAAGACAAAGTTACAGAAAGCCCAATTTAACACGGCCCAGCAAATAGATGTGATATATATTTATCTTGCAGAGGTTATGATTAAACACGTGGGTTCAAGAGGCAAAAAAGAATTTTTTTTTATTCCTTACATGAAATATTATTTTCTTATAACTATCTGGGTTCCGTATAATTCTAAAATCGCATTTAAAAAATTTTTTTAGAGATGATAAGAGATAAGTTAAAAGGTAATGAGAATTTTGAAAAATCCCAACTTCCAACCTAAAACAACTGAATACGCGCCGCACAGTGGTCCAACCTGGGAAAAAACCTCATAAATGAAAGTAGCCCAAACCTAATTTTTTCTTGGTTTTCGAATACTTGAATAGTTGTAGAACAATGGAAAGAATATATTTTTTTAACTAGTTCAAAATTAAAATGTGTGTGTACCAGTAAATTTGAACTTTTTAATGATTGAAAAAATCGTACTTTTCTACCAACATAAAAAAAAATTTCTACTCTGTATAAGATTTATAATAAAATATTCCCCAATACATCAGGAGTGTCTCATCTGTATGTGCACTGTTATGGACTAAACATTTTTAAATAATATCAATAGTAAGAGAAGAAATTAATTTTCGAAATCGTTGCTGAAATAAGTATGATTTTTTGTCTTTGTTGGTTTATAAAACGCTTGCGTTACGGTCGCAATGGTTTAATATGTAACTGTATGTAGTAGAGAAACTGTGGTAAAATTTGCAGCGCCAACTTCGGCCAACTTTGGGATTTATAAGGATTTAAACCTTTCGTTACGGTTAGCCCAGGCAATGAAGGTTTTGTGTCGGGAATAATTAGAGACAAGCTGAATTTTTGCCAGTTGTTAGTACTTACTAAAAGCAGTATTTTCTCAAAAGTCCCCGACTCTCCGCTTTGTGCTAACTTGGGGGGGCTCCCTTGAACATCCGTTCCGGGACTCTTTTTGGTATTAATCACAACTCCGCTATTTTTCATTCGATATTGATATTGCTTGTATCCTTTTATTCCTCATTTCCGATTCTTCAAAAGTGGTCATGTAATGTTTCTTCGAGAAATTAACCCTTTTGCTATAATTCCCTAAAATATGCCAAATTTTCGAGGAAAAATTAGTATCTTTTATAGTTTTTAGGGAACAGTTCTTTGTATTGAAATATTATGAAAAAACTTCACAAATAAAAGTTTTTGCTCGTTTTCCACTCTTTAAAGATATGTAGCTAGCTTTACATTTTGGAGATCGCGAACACGAACAGTGTTACGTATTAGTACGCGTCCGACACTTACCAAGCAATAAGGCGGGACCGGTAGTTGTGACATTTATTGCTTATTTGATTTTTATTCATCATAGATAACTCTTTCATCATGCATTAAAACCGATAGCACAATGTTACAAAAAAATATTATTTATATTTAAAAAAAAAAATTAAAAAAATGTATTCATTTTGATAGAAAATACTTTAATTATCATAAAAATGTATTAAATTTTTTTTCTATGCATGTTTTGGTTCAGGGAAGATTTTTACTCCTGATCTATATACTAAAGATCTTTCCATAATCTACCAACAATGGACCCTACGCATTACGGACTTGCAAAAAACGGCAGCTGTGAACTTTGGAAAACTGTTTTTTTGATGTTCCATCAATTTTAATAATTCACAGCATTACGGACTACCCTCACACTTTATATTTATTTTCATTTTTAAAATTAGATACCATTGTTATTTATTAAAAAATATGTCTCACAATAAAAATAATCTCACTAATAACGCATTAATTATATATATATCAATTTATAATTGATTATATAATTAATTTATACTATATGATTAATTTATATATATCATTCATCATCGATTGTCTCTGGTTCTTCATCCATAATTAAAGTGTTGTGACAAAATAACCACTGCAGTGCTCGCACATATTTGTACAAATGCAGACCTAACTTCCTGCAGCCACATTTAACTCCACAAACAGATTTACAGGAGCATGATACTATACGTTAGATCTTCTGGAGCAAATGACTTTAATGAGGTTACAGGTTGAAATCAATTCCTCTCTCTTACACCATCAATTTCTTCCTCTAACATCCATCCCCAGTCTGTAGCCGGTATACGTAGCCTAACCATTTTGGCACTTGCAAATACACTCTCAATATATGTTTATGACATGCCTCAGTTGTCGGGGGTAATTTTGCCATATCGAAATTTGCTCTGAGATTAGTTTTTTTTGTCAGGTTCATGAATTCGAAATATCGAGCTTCATTTAAGTTTGCAAACCTGTTTAGTCCATACAGCTCAAGTGCGAATCTTTCCCAATTTATTAGTAATTGTTGTTTTGGTGCATTTTTCAGCAGAAATAAAGAACCGTGATTCTTAGCTTCAGGCGAAGATTTAATTATTTCGTCGCTTTTATCTTTCCTAAACCATAAAAGCTGGATGTTGTATGACATCCTGTCATTGCATGGGCAAACAACAAACATTTTCTAATATCATTATGCTGCTTGATCAAAATATCAATATTATAATATTGTTTGGTCGGAATATTTCCAATTTTATGTTTACAGAAGTAAATATCTTGGTTTTCTGGTGCAAGAGCCACTAATAGAATTATTAAGTCTGTATCCGAACCTACTACAACAACTTTAAAGCATTCCTTCAGCTTTTCTATAGCAATGGTTACTACATCTAAATCTGCGTCTTCTTCAAATGTGAAAGTTGATATTTTTCTTTTATTCATTTCTGAAGTCACTGCTCGCATTAAATTTCGTTTGTTTCCTACATTTCCTAAACAGATATCCTTGGGTGTTGTACATTCTGTGTTTTTTTCAAAATTGATATCACAAGAATTTTTCCCTTCTACTATTTTCTTCTGTTTTTAACCGTCGGATACTGAGGATATCTATCGAAGACCATGGTAACATTAGTTCTTCAGATTCTTTTGCAAATTGATTATTTTCTTGAAGGCAGGATGTAAACTTATGAATATCTAATTGATCTCTCTTCTTTCTTGAATCTTGAACTTCAACATGCTGTTCATTAAACGTTATTGATGTTCCTAAGAACTCTTCAGTAGCTTCATGTACTTTTAAAAAATAGGGAGTTCCAAGTACCCACTTTGAAAGTGTGCTTTCTGTAATGCCTCTACCATGGGTTAAACCTCCAACGGATTTCATCGGCCTCATTAGGCATTGCTCAATTGACATACCTTCCAAAGTGCCCGACCAAAATTTGCCGGTAATTGTTACTGTAAAGCAACCGTTATTTTTAAACATCTCTAGGTCTCTTTTTTTTAGTTTTTTACATTTGTTGTATGTATAAGTGGGCCGATTTCGCATAAGGTAAATGTCCAGCGAAATGGAAGTAAGGAAGCATTTTAATTGTTGTTGATGTGTGCAAATTCCAATCACCAGTTCGTTCGGCATAAATAAATTGAAAAATAATATAAATACATTTTAGTAAATTAATCCAAAGGTTTGAAGTTCTACTTCATAATTCAATATTTTTCAATGAATCATTTATCATGGAACAAGATTTCAGTATCTCTGATTCTGTTGTTAAGTCTTCTGGGTTCATCTCATTATCCAATACCTGAGTATGATATTTCTCTAAGATTGACATATTATCTTGAAACTGAATATCGTGTTCTTTTAGTATGTTTATTAATGCGGCTGCGCTTAGCATGCATGCTCGGATACACCGTGCATAAGAATGGCCATTAAGCATACGTTGAACCGTATTCAGGACATAAATTGTACCCCACAAACTTTCTAGCCCACTATCTTCCGTTATATATCCCTTTGAACCCATAAACGACATCAGAAGATGAAGCCCTCCAAGCCTCAACACGATTTTCCCAATTTCACTATCACTTTCTGCAGAAGCTACGATCTCGGAAGCTTTTAAAAACAAAGTCTGTTACAATACGTGACTGATTTTGTTTCCTACTTTGTACCTACAGCAGCAAAACATAATGCGGTATAAATATATATTAATATTATTTAATTTATTTTTTCTTGAAAACAGTAATAAAATAATAATAGCTTAAACGCCTCTCTCTATCAAAATATAATTTTTAACTTTGATTATACTTAACTTTTTAATTAATGAATTTATGAAGTTAAAAAGAAATCATGAAATGAATTTAATTATTTATTTATTTTTAAATTGATTAGGTTTATATTACTCAATAAATTATAAAATAGTATATAATAAACTTATTAAATATAATAAAATAGAAATAAAACAGATATGGTTAATAGGCATGCCCGCTGCCGTACGGATGCCGGCAGCAGCACATTTTTTGTTATACATTAGTTTTGTTGGCGTCCCTGTGGTGGGAATCGGTTTTTTTACATATCATATTAAAGCTTAATTCTTGCGCTAAAAATTTTATCTGAACAATTGTTATGAATCACCATTAGGCTAAATGTTATAAAAGAAAGTTGTAACTATGAAATTTATTTTTCGCGAAAAAACAATGTATTTTGACAAATAACTGCCAAAGTATGGACTTTAGGAAAAACTTCCTATACATTATTTTAAAGGTTAGCGTGTATAGAAAAAGATGTCTTAAAAAATTTCTGAATTGGTATTAATAACGGAGGTGTGAAGTAAAACCTGAACAAATAGAAAATTACAGTAAAATGTTGGTGGGGGGGTTAGCACAAATGGCAGGGGCGGGGACTTTTGAGAAAAAGCTGCTTTTAGTAAGTACTAACAACTGGCAAAAATTCAGCTTGTCTCTAATTATTCCCGACATTCGGTCATTTTTGGCCTACATTGCCTGGGCTAGGTGCGAGTGGCAAAGACTTGGGGTGGATGAAAGATGACCTTGGGGAGGAACTATTAGTTAAGAAAAATCCTCCTATAGGTCTCTAAGGGAGGAGGGACTGACTTATAATTAAAATAAAATAAATCACACGTTATTTTCATTTTATTTCTAAAATACTAAAATAAAGTAAAATTATTTTTATTTTAATTCTAAAATACTAAAATAAAAAAAAGTATTTTATTTTGTATTTTAAATAATCAAATAAACTATAACTACAAATAGGTTGTTTGAAGTTGCACAGTTTCTTTATAGTGTCTGGTGGTCCTTTGCACTAGAGCTCTCACCCCTGAAAATTGAGGTGGTACATTTATTTCACTTTGATGCTGTAATTGTTGCAAGTTTTTAAAAATCCTTCACTAACCGCGCATATTCCAGGGATAAATAAAGAATTAATTGTGAGATTAAAAACAGTACTAGATGTGAATTTGCTCTCTGTACCCGATTGATTCTGCAGCATTTCGCAAGTATGCAGCGGAAACGGCTGAGATGGCAGTGACTCGGTACCCCTGGTACTATCTCCCATCGACCGTCCGATACCAAACACGAATTTTTTATATTTTTGACTTTTTGGCCTCAAATTTGGACTTGATCTGGTGGTCCCATTGCACTGATTTTGGTTTCATTAGATTCGGCACCTCAAAAAATCAATACACGGGACGTTCCATGCCGTTAACAAAGGTAATATAATAGATATTAGGTTTTTTCCGATTTTAGCTGTTTTGGACCACTATGCGCCGTTGTTTGTATAAGGGGTTTAACAACTCTTTGGCATGAGCAGAACGCCTATACTATTAAAAAATTCTTATCGTATTTAAATTAGTTGCAGTAGTTGAAATATTCTTCTTTTTTTCTCCTGTAGTTGATGATAAAATTTTTTCATATTTCATATTTAGCCATTTCTTTAGGCATAATGAGAGTCAGTTAATTCCTCCATTTAAACAAAATCAAAGGTACTTTATAAGAAGAAAAAAATGTTCGCTCGTCATTTAAGTCCCCACAGAACATTTCTATTATAAAACCTGCCTGATATTTATGAATACTTGATTCGCATTGACCATGACGAGTTTAATCGTTAGAGCCGTTTTTGAGAAATCAAAAAATGAGACAAAACTTATGAAATTAAATGCCCCCTCCGTTTGATCATTTTTGATGAAATTTTCGATGTCACATCGTGGGCACATATAGGTAAGTGAAAGTAAGAACAAAAGTGACTTCTTAAAATTATAAAAAAACAGATTATTATATGTTCATACTATTTTGAAGAAACTAACTTAAGTCCTTCTCGATAGATATTATATCTATATAAATTATTCTTCTTTGATTAAAATAATTTAAATTAGCCATTCTATTAAAAAGATTTTTTGGAAAATGTAAATGACAAAAGATTGTATTTTTATTTTACTCCCGTAAGTCTTCTGCCAATGTGAAAGTAGTGAGTTTTGTGGAACATTTAAACACATAATATATAGTTCCTAAATATTACTGAAAAATAAATAAATGTCCCCTATGTAACAAAACTGCGAAGAGAACAATAGTGTAAATATCTAAGTGCCTGATGTTAATTTAATTTTATGCTTTATGAAATAAAATAATCAAATAATTTTCACGACAATATTATTTTACTCTGATTCTACTAAATGTTCCGAAGCCAATGGTTAAAATTACCTCTCCGATATGATCCATTTCCGTTGAAGGTCAACCGTGATGAACACCAGAATGAAGGTTGTTCCAAGTTTCCGCTTAACAAACAGGCCAAGGTCAGAAGTCAGGGGGTGTGCCGCGTTTTATATAATAAGGTGGTTATAGCTCTTAGTTAGTTGTGGCGATTCGAGGGTAAATTGTGGTTTCTCCTGGGGCATAATGTACACAACGGATGCATTACTTTTTTTTTTATGAAACCAGACACACATGAAATAATAAGTTGGTACTTAGGTATATGTTAAATTTAAATAATTATCTATTCAGATAAAATTATTTAAATGATGAGAATTAAAACTCCAATTAATAAATATTTAATATGACCGTCTGTCAGTCCAGCTCCTAATGGTTTCACTGCAATGTGGCAATATCAGTTAGCTAAGTGTTAGGCATACATTTTATCTGAATAAGGAGTAAATTTTTTTTCTAATATCCGGAGTAAAATTTGTGCTATAGCAGAGGGTTTGTTTCTTAAATCATTGTTCTCTCAGCTAACCGACAGGTTAGTACAGTAAGGTTAGCACAGCTAGAAGTTAGGTTAACACAGGTCCATTCACATTTCGGCTGAGGGAAGGACGAGTTTGTGGGAAAGATTAGGTACTTATAGTAATTTGTAGGCAGAGTGGAAATTACACCCACACCCAGCTCTGAAATTAGCAGCGGGGAATAAATTAATTGACCACTGACTAGATCAGGTGTGAAAACAGGTCTTGGGCATCTCTAATTAGTTCAACTTTGATGGAGATGGAGAACTAGTCAATTCCGCTGATTGCACAGACTGTATGTATTTAGCTATTTGCTTAAAGACCCGTCTTGTGGGTATTGTAAAAGGACCTCCAGTTTGTTCTTCAAGCATATTATAGGTAAATTAATAATTCAATTATATGTTTATATAATTAGCAAAATAATTTAATAAATAAGGCTTTAAAACATATCGTAAAGGATTATTTTGTTAACGTAAATTTTCTCTTGTAATTAAAAAGGAAATGCGATAAGGACATTAAAGAGTTCTTTGCTTTTTAACAAATTAAATTATTTCAAATAGCAAATTATTTCAGTAATAATCAATGGAGGATATTACAAAAAAATAATAATTTATGTGAAATTATTTTTATTTTATAAATAAAATAAATTGATATATAAAATAAGACTTTTCATACCGAAGAAAAACACTCGACCGGCATATTGTCATGAATAATAACTCAAATGATACCTCTCATTTATAAATATACTACTTTACATAGAGTTAAAAGCTGTAAAAGATACACAGAGGGAAAAGCTGACATCTGTCAGTAACACGGTCTTCCTAATGTATAGGGAGCGAATTGCAACTTCAAAGTTTGACGAACGTGAGAGTCTGTCTTCAACAATGTCGCTTGTTTAGCATATGTAAATTAGTTCTGGTCGGGAAGGAATTTAGTTTGTAGCATTATCAAGGATTAGATAAAGTTACTTGCTGGATAGGGTTTAAATATGCAGATCCCTTTCATCGAATTGGTGCTTTATTTTAATCAACGTCCTCTTTGAAGAACGTATCCTTAAAATGATATTGATGTTGATGGCAAATATGATGTATTATTTATAATTTTATTATTTCATTTCAAATTTAGAGTTGGATCACCATATCTGTTGGTAAACTGCCGATTTTCAAAGCTCTGTAGTATCAATCATAAAATCTCATAAAAAACATTTTTCCTAAACTTTTTTATTCGGGGGAATTATTCGTATAAATTACCATATTATAGCTATATCATAGGGTGTTATCTGGATTCACCGGTACAACTCAAGTATGCAAATAAGTTGGTTCCAGATAGGGCGGGGATTATTATTTTTCTTGAGAATTCTTATATTTCTTCTTCTTATTATTTTTTTTTTTAAATTGTGACCTGGTTTCGGGCCGAAACCGAAACTTATTTAGATGTTTATTTACGATCGGTGTGTGTGTTCAATTATGTATAGCTCTGCAACATGTATAGCTCTACAATAATATTAATCCCAATGTTAAAATGAGAGGAATTAAACTCACTTGGTCATACGATATGGAGCCTGTATAGAAGAGTGGTTAAAGAAGTGTGCTAGTACCACCTTACTAGGTTTAAATCCCCTGATTCATATCACGGCTTCTATGATCTACGGGAAGTTAGATCATACCCCATAATTAGTGGAGGCCTTAAAGTTTAAATATACCTGCAATAATAGGCGGATATTATTAATAATCCATACGATATATCTAACTAATAAAAAATATAAACGGGTTATAAATCCCTGAAAATTCCGAACCATCTCTCATCAACCCTAACTAGACTACAAAAAAACATTTCTGAACATTCCAAACCATCTCTTATCATTCCCCGCCAGACCAATCCAAACCGATGCTGACCATTCCTAACCACCTCTGACCATTCCTAATCATCTCTCATCAGCCCAAACTAGACCACAACAATCTATTTTTGACCATTTTGAACCAGCTCTGACCATCAACAGCCATACCAACCCAAACCATCTGTGACCTTTCTGAACCATCTTTGACCATTCCTAACCATCTCTGACTATTTATTAATGATTACGCATCTGCTCAATTGACATCACACATTTTGATGCAGCTTTTTATCAGGATCGGTAATTGGATCGAGTGAACAATGTTTCTAGAATGCATTGGTTCCATACATAGAGCCTCAATTTGGTTTTTATGCGAAATTTTAATACGCTAGATTTTTTTTAGTCCTCTTTACGGTCACAGCTAATTACATAATCGTTCATTGTAATGCCTTGAGCCATATTTTTCATCTATGATCTCCTGAGGGATTATGTGTTTAAGAAAGCTGAGATTTGGATATGTATTGGATAAATCTAAAAATTGCATCTCAAAAAGTTGAAGAGAGAATAAAATGACACCCTAGGTGTGCTTCCGCCCCTAGTCTTTGGCTCTTCAACCCTTTTGGCGGCTAGGAAGCTTAAGATGTTTCCGCCCTCTTGGCTATTGCTATCACCTTTAGCCGAGCTTAGAGCACTTTATCAGCTGGGGTCAGGTGTTATTCCTCGACCACTACCCCTTCAACCCGACACTTGGTAGATAACCACAGAAAGGTACAATTCTGTTCTGCTGCATTTGTTCTTTTATCACCGTTGAGATATTTACATAATTAAAAAGAGGTTTTTGGGTGCTTGAAAGTGAAAATAAATTTAAGTATGCAAAGAAACGCAAAAGACAACTTTCTCCTGCCTGTTTACTTAGCCCTTAATTATGTTAAACAGGTCACGAGAATTTCTATTGTTGGCTTCTATGAGGGATATTACATATACGCCATATACACATACTTTCTTCAAATTATTTTTTAAATATTTTTCCTTTCCTTTTAGTGATTTTTAAAACTGTATTTTTTTGCGCCTCTTATAAGACAATTAATTGATGAATTTCCACAGAACTAAGTACAGAACACATCAACAATCGTTTCAAATCATCTGAGGTCACAGCGTTGGAATCTAAATAAAAATCGTATCTCAAATGCGGTTAATTGAGAATCACTCCACTCCAACTGTCCCAAGCCCACTGAATTGTATTATTATTATTTTGATATTGTTTGGCTGGAACTCTAACGTTATATAAACAAGAACTGTGTGTGTCTGTGAAAATGATGGATTGAAAAAGTTAAAATAATTGCACGATGTTCTCTATTAATGTTCAATTTAACATAGAAACACGCTTTTATGACTTTAGAATTAAGGGTTATTATTATTAATTTAATAATAATATATTATTAAATTAAAGATTTAATTATTAATAAATAGGAATATTAAAATTATTTAATAGCTAGCTTGGGCAGTCAGTAGCTCATCACAATTTTCTAGCTCTTAATGTAATTTTCATAGATTTCAGCAAGACCGTTACATATCAGTGTCATGTCATTCGTGAGTTTTGCAAAAATAGTAAATTATAAAATGGAATAATTGTAACTGGGACCCTTGAAATAAACACTTTATGCTCTTTAGTCCATTTAGTGATGCCATAGCGGATAAATGAATGAATTATTTATTGGAACAAATCATCCATTATGATGATTGTTAAGTAATTTATCCGTTAACTTTACTACAAGGATTGGTAACTTTATTATAGCTTCAACATAAAACAATTGTTTATCCCACTATTCGTATCGTTCGGGATATTAGTTAGGTTCAATGGTATTTTATAGAGCGAAATTTGTTGAGTGAAGAATTTCAATCAACCGTGGGCCTATTGACCCTCCGCCTACTCAAGTGAACAACAAAGAGTGAACGGTGAAGGGGAAGCCTCGATGATCCACTTCAGAAAAATCACTCCAAGTGTGTTTGTCCTTCCTTTTTTCTTTCCCTTTTCTTTTAAATATTTAAATGAAGAATAAAATGGTTTCTCAATTCTCTTCCAAAGCTTGTCTGTTTTTTGAGCTTATTCTAATACACATTCAAGCACACTAACATGCATTCAGCAGCGAAATATTTTAGTTGATATTTAATCATACCCAGTCGGCTGGATAAATGCGATTACCCTATTTGTTTCATTAAAATTATTTCAAATTTGGTAATTGAAGTATTCTTATACTAAATAATAATTTAACATTATTTGAAATAAACGATTTTATTCAAGCACAAAGGTAACCTCCATTGTAACAACTGTTTTAATGAAAACATATGGTTTTATAAAAACATATGGTTAATTAATAAATAAACTAGAAGTCAAAACTATTAATAACAACTTAATTCTTTAACAGATATATCAGTCCTCCCCACTAAATTTTGATGGCAGGAGCTGATCTATATGTCTTCTCCATATCTGTCCGTTGTCCATTTTAACCGAGTAGTGTAGAACACCTTCCCGCTGAATGATATTGCCGAATTCCCACTTCCTCTTCTTCATCGAGTATGATCGCGCCTGAACTCTGTCTCCTATCTTCAGCGAGCGAACACCTTCTATTTCTTTCTTTTCTACTTTCTCCTGAGACCCTTCATTCATCAGGTCAATTTTAGTACGAATGTTTCTGCCAAACATTAACTCATATGAGCACCTCCCCGTTGAGTTTGGAGCTTTCCGTAGTTGGGTTAAAAGTTGTGAAACTTTTGAAAGTTCATCTCCGGGTTCTTCTGCCATAGCCAGAAGAGATTTCTTTATTGTTTGTACAAACCGTTCTACTTGGCCATTTGTCGCAGGATGATACGGTGCTGTCGTCTTATGAGTAATGCAATGATTTTGTAGAAAATCTTTGAACTCCCGAGAAAGGAATTGCCGTCCATTATCACTTACTATTACGTATGGAAGACCAAAAGTTGAAAATAATCCCCTCAGTTTAGATATACACCAACTGGCTGTAGTTGTCTTGCTAGGGAAAACCTCGACCCATTTAGAAAACGAATCAACAACTATTAAGAAGTATTTCCCTGACTCTGGTTCTGCAAAATCTATATGAATTCTTTGCCAAGGGCCTGTCGCTTCCTCCCAGGGGTGAAGAGGAACTTTTGCTGGATTGTTTCGATTCATGCAACAATTCATACATTTCTTCACCAAATCTTCAATGTCCCTGTCAATGTTTTTCCAATAGCAATACGAACGTGCCAAACCCTTCATCTTCGACATACCTAAGTGTCCAGTGTGTAATTCTTGTAGAACTCTCTTCTGCAATGCTTTCGGTATGAGGACCCTTGGACCCTTGAGCAAACATCCATCTTGAAGAGATAGTTCGTTGTCATGAAAACCAAACTTTTCAACGCTTTCTCCACTGTAAAGGTTTTTTAGAATATTACTAAGTTCAGCATCCTTTTTTGTTTCTTCCGAGATAACTTTTTTGCATACAGGCAACACTGAAATTTGGTTCAGCTGAAATTTTGCATATTGGTCAAGGTTATTGTCTGTTTTGGCCAATGCAAGGGGGAAACGGGAAAAATAATCAGCATTAACATGTTCTTTAGTACCCCTATATTCAATTATATAATCAAAACCTGATAGAAAATGTGCGTAGTGGAACATTCTAGTGAACATGGAGAGAGTTGGGAGTGTTTTTGAAGGGTTAAAAATTGAGATTAGAGGTTTATGATCTGTGACGATTATGAATTTATGACCGTAACAATAGTGCATAAATTTCTTAAGACCCCAAAATATTGCAGTTGCCTCTTTATCGATTTGGCTATAGCGCTGTTCACTTTTTGTTAGTGTACGAGATGCGAAGGCAATTGGTCTCTCACTTCCATCTCTTAATCGATGTGAAAGGACGGCCCCAAGACCGACAGGTGATGCATCTGTGGCTAGAATGATTGGTAACGATGGGTCGTAATGGCAGAGGACCTTTTCACTCATGATTTCAGACTTTACTTGCTGAAACGCATTTTCACAATCCTTGTTCCATAGAAATTTTGTATTTTGTTTCAATAATTTATAAAGAGGAGTCAAAAGTGTAGCAAGATGCGGAATAAATCTATTGTAATAATTAACAAATCCTAAAAATGTTCGGAGTTCACCTATGTTTGAAGGGGGTTTAGAATTTTTCAGTGCTTCTGTCTTTTCTTTGGTTTTATGCAGTCCATGCTCATCAATTGTATGACCCAAGTAATTAATACTTTTTTGAAAGAATTTACACTTTTCTTTGTTAAGGCGCAAGCCGTTCTGCCTAATTACTTCCAAAACTTCTTTTAATCTTTGAATTGCTTCCTCGTAATTTCCCCTTGAATGATTATATCATCGTAAAAGCATTGGACCCCTTTAATCCCATGAAGCATGTTATCCATTTGTTTTTGCCAAATTAACGGAGCATTTTTCACACCAAACATGAGTCTATTGACTTTGTAAAGACCCTTCGGAGTGCTTAGAGTTTGCATCATAGAACTTTCTTCATCCATTTCTAAGTTAAGGTAAGCCTCCCGTATGTCCAGGGTTGTGAATAGTTTTCCCCCATTCATTTGTGCAAATATGTCCTCGATCCGGGGTATCGGATAATGCTCATCTTCAATGCATTTATTAAGCGTGACTTTGTAATCGGCACAAAGTCGGACTTCCCCTGATGGTTTCAGGACGGGAACGACCGGTGTTCCCCACGGTGAGTGATCAACGCGGGTGATAGATCCTCGAGCTTCTAATCTATCTATTTCTTTGCCAACTTTATCTCTGAGGGCAAAAGGAACCACCCTTGGTTTGCAATAAATAGGTTTAGAACCTGGCTTTAGTTTGAAATGCCCCTTCACGTTTGGTATTAATCCAACTTCAGCTTTAAAAACATCCTCATATTCATGTAGCAAATCCTCTAAATTATTGTTCGACAAATTTAAATTTAACGCCTTAATTTCAGCCCAATCCAGTTTAATTTCGCGTAACCATTCACGACCGAAAATTGGATCTACCTCATCATCAATTAAAAATAACCTTCCACGAAACATTTGATTTTTGTAACTGCAGTTAACGTAAACAACGCCTTTTGGTTTAATTACTTCCCCAGTATAAGTTTTCATTTTTGTATCAGTTTTAAGTATTCTATTTTTAATCCCCATTCTTTTAAACTGCTTATATGAAATAGCCGATAATGCAGCGCCTGTATCTAATTCCATAGTAATATCAGTATTTTCTATTTTAAGATTCAATTCTATTTTGTCGTTTGAACTGCATAGAATTTTATTTATCTCAGAATAAGATTCACTATCAGAATGGCACTCTTCAACTTGCTTTTGAACTTTCCCCCTTGACCTACAAACCCTTGCTAAATGCCCTGTTTTCTTACAGCATCTGCATTCTGTGTTTTTAAACTGACACTGATTAGCTAAGTGTGAACTGCTACCACATCTATAACAGTTCCTACTATTTAATGGAACAGCTGATTTACTTTTAACCTCTGATTTTATTAATTTATAAGTATTTAATTCTAATTTAGGTTGAGTCAAGACCTTAGAATCAGTTAAAGATAATTCTAATAACTGGGCGTTATTTACAATTTCCTTGAAAGAATGTGTATCCCTTTCCTGCAATAGTTTTGTCTTAATATAATCTTCTCTCAGACTTCGGACAAACTGAACAGAAAGAAACAAATCTGCTACTGTTTTACCACACTCACAATTAAACTTGCAATCAGCTGAAAGACGTTTTAACTCCGAGGCAAAATCATTCACACTCTCATTAGACTCTTGCGTACGTGAGAGGAATTTATGTTGCATTGCCCATGTACTAGGCATAGGATCGAAATGTGTTGAAAGTGTGTTTACTAATCCTCATATGATTTTTTTAAGTGGGTTGTCTGGAGAGCATAAATCATACACCTTTTGGTGTACGTCTGGTGGTAGCCCACTCATGAGCGTGTAGGTTTTAACAGAATCATCAGTAATGCCCCTCAGAACCATATGAGTTTCTAATCTCCTTATAAAATTAGTAATGTTTTCATTGCCTTGCAAGGGGATAAAATGTGTACTCACGCCACCTTGTTGAGAATTGGGAGCCCCTACCGGAGGTGTCCGCTGCTCTGCCTTCTCGAAGTCCATCTTCATAGTGAGCAGGGTAGCGAGTGCTATGTCCACTTCATCTTCGATGGTGCCTCTCAGGTCATCAAAGTCATCTGATGCACGCTGCAGGTCTGTCAATATGTTGCTCAACTGTTCACTGAGGGCTTCCAAACGGGTCAGCTTCCGCTCTACCTCAGCTTTTGTCTTCAAGCCTCTCTCAATAGAAGAAAAGATTTGTCTTACTTGATTCACAATAATGTCTTTCTCCTTCTCAAGTTTTATCACTCCTTTTGATGGCATAGTGGATTCTTGAAGCTCGTCGCCACTGAAGTATTCTTATACTAAATAATAATTTAACATTATTTGAAATAAACGATTTTATTCAAGCACAAAGGTAACCTCCATTGTAACAACTGTTTTAATGAAAACATATGGTTTTATAAAAACATATGGTTAATTAATAAATAAACTAGAAGTCAAAACTATTAATAACAACTTAATTCTTTAACAGATATATCAGTAATCTAAACAATAACAATTGTTTTTTAGTAGGTACACATTATATTATATAGTAATGGCGAAAATTCCATTTAGAAATCACCCTCTCACTTTACTTTTATACGCTGTTGATTGAAATTTATTAAAATTCAGAAAGGTCAGAAAAATATAGTACTTTTACAATAGTTAGACTGTACAATGTTTTGTAATTAATTAAAGTAATACACTCTTAAAACATTCCATATATTTTCCAGACATTCATATATCTATAATAGGAGCTTTCGGCGCCATATTCATCTAAAAATAAAATATCTAAAATACATATATCTAGGGATCCATGTAGGCTATTCATAACGTATCTTCTTCAGTAAGTTGTCAATGTACAATCAACTTGAAATCATAATCAATATATATTATAAAGCAAAGTGTACAATGTTCATGCCGAAAAGGCTCAAAAACGACTCCACGTAGGATTAAGGAAGTTATGTCTTCGTTTAGCCATATGACCCCTTACGGAGAAGAAGGTTTCTGTTTTTCTCTTAAGAGTGTAAAAGTGTAGAGAAAAGGACTGGAATTATAAGCCTCTCGCACCATGTAATTAGCCTACCTGAGATTGAAATACGAGTTTATGAATGATAAATTTAGTTCGAGCTCTAGGCTACCAGGAAGCGCTAGGGTGCGTTTCGCTCAATGTTTATTGTCCATTCATTCAGTATGTAATCGTTCTATATTTTTTCAGCTGTTCTTTTTAAATTACTAAAAAATTAAAAGAAAATAATTAGTCTGCGTTTCAAATAAAAATACGTACTTTACACCTCAGCAATCAATTAGAAAACCAACTGGATTCCTTAAAAAAATAGTTTTCTCATAAGAAGGCTAATATATGATCAGCACATTACATTTAATCTATATATAATATATACTTAAGTAAATTTAATGCAATATGAGTGAACATTTCTTAGTAGTACAGTGAGCGAATAAAATTAGACATAAAAAAGGAGATGAATTGACTAAATATAAATCGAAAATAAAAAGTTTGAAGTGTTCTTATTGTATTTATGAAAAAGAAGTTGGTTTGGTTACTACGTATGATGAACATTCCAGTTGACAAAACGACTAACTCCAATAACAGCATCCAAGATTTTATCATCCCTCATAGTTCAAGATAAAAAGAAATATGATGAAAAAATGTGCCTTCAAGATTTTTGGTTTTCACTTTGTAATAGTAGTAAGATTCGAGATATGCAGAAATCGTTCAAATTACGGAGGGATATCTTAAGGGAGGTTAAAATGGAAGAAAGGTCTTAAAAAAAAGTTTCAATGAATCCTCGGTAGTTTCTATACTTCTGGATCAAATAGGACCATCATAGTAGTCGGTGCTTAAATTTTACTCGAAATATAATTTTTTTAACTGAGATACCAGATTTTTCAACAATAATCTAATAACTTATTATCTTCTGACTACTTGGAATGGGCTTATAAGATTCAGAATCACAGAAACCATCAAAACGATGCATAACTCGACAAAGTTGCAATTAATTGTTCATTTACAATTTTCAACCCCCTGTAAATTATACAGGGTTCCTTATTTGGGCGGACTCTGCAGATCTCAAGTTTGCAGAATATTGATACCAAGTTAAAACCGAATTTTCAAGAAGGTGCTAATTTTGTTCTATATTTCCTTTAATTTTAAAGTTTTTCTGGTATTAAAACTACCACACAACTACCGGAGCGAAGCCGGGCACCCTAGCTAGTTGTAATATATGAAAAAAATCCTTTGATATATATATATATATATATTAGTTTCTTAAAAAAATTGACGATTAAGCTTGTGCTTAATAATTGACCATTAATGCTTTGTGCTTGGATATGTAGTGACGGATGTTTTTAACAGGTACTTCATCAGTATTACAGTTGATAAGTCTCATTTATCTTGATAATTTTTATAATCATTAATGAAGTTGCTTAATTTTAATTGTATTTTTTAGATAAATATGGCACAAAGGCGCCAGAAGCTCCTATTGTAGATAAATTAATGTCTGGAAAATATATGGGCTGCTTTAAAGATGTATTACTTTAATTAAAAATATAGTATTAAATTTAAAACGTAAGCAGTGTATTCAAAGTTATTAATTTTTTTTTTTTTTAGTATCTTAATTATTCATTACTTTAAATAATAAGAGGCTCTTATAATAACAAAGGTACTTATAAAAGGCCCCAACAAGCCTGTATAAAAAGATTATATATATATATATATATATATATATATATATATATATATATATATGCTTTTCTGTGTGTGAGGGGCATTAGGAATAAGTTCACATTTGCTTATTTTGTTATTAAGTTGTTAAGTTTGTACTAACAAGATATTTTAATGGAATTATTGTGGTGGAAATGTTTTGTTAATTAAAGAAACATTTAATTAATATTAAGAAAAAGGTAATGTAATTGCTGTGTAAAATAATTAAGGAGTGAAAAATATGTGAGACGGTAAAAGTATTTCATTTTTCTTTTAGCTTTATAACTTCTTAGTGAGAAGGAAATAATAAATTTCTTTCTCAGAGTTTCATTGCAGGTTTATTTCTTTCTACGCTACTTTTATTCTATTAAAGCTGTCTTTTCGTCCGACAAAAGGAATGAGAAACCAAGAATGACATGCCATCTAGATCTTTCTTAGTCCTGATTAAAAAGAAATTAGAGGATTGTTTTTTGTAACTCTTGAACGATAACGTTTTATTTATTATTTTTTTTTTTTTTTTTAATTTGTTTTGATGCTTATTTATAGTGATATGCAGATATTTGAGTGTAATACCTATTTAGCGCTCCATTTACGGTTTTATCAGTTTTCGATTTCATTCACTCAAAATTTTCCTTAAATTCTAGAAAGCTCTCAGGACCTAACTAAGTTGATATAATTCCCTGGATCATTCTCTTTAGGTTTTCCTAATGATTTTCTGATTGTTTCAATTCCGCGATTTATCTTCTGAAAGTTCATATTGGTTCAATGTAAGCGTTCAAATGTAAACTAAAGCCATTAGCAGCTTGAATATAGGCTCTTTCTTTTATCCATTGCTTCTATTATTATCTCAATTTTCCAGCCTAATTAATGTGTTTTGAGGAAAAGAATTACTTCTATTTAATGTTTCAGAAGTATTAATTTTGTCATAAGGCAATTACTTTTTGTCTATTAATTTACAAATCAAATCAACACTTATATAATTTCGAAATCTCTCTTTTTTGTAAAGGGAAAAATGTAAATGTGGACGACAAATATACCATGCCAAATCTATGAAGATGAATAATTAACTTCATAAACATTTAACTCATTAATATCCCCACCCTCTTCTCTGGCCAGGGATAAAAATCTTATTGCCGACAAGCCGAGGTTAGAAAAACTTATGAAGGAAAAATTTTGGAAAAATATAATAATGGAAAAAAAAGGAATCTTTTGGAAAAATATTTATTTTAATAAAAAAAGGTAATTATCAATATTTGTATTATAAACAGGAATTTCTATGAATATAAATACCACTTAGAGTAAATTACCATAGAGATTTGATCTAACTTTTGTTTTTCTCCTAACTTATGTTCAAAATGTATTAATTTCAAAAGCCTCCATCCCTTAATTGGAAAATGGAATCAGTATCTATCCGAATGGTCCATCAGCTGTTCCCCTATCTCATAATGGTTTACAGTCATGATAAGAATTGATTGAACTGCATATGGTTATGGAGACAATAAGAGTTCATATGCTTTATATGCTGGGATCACCGTTGATTCATATGTATTACAGAAAATATCTGAGATGAATATATCGGTATAATTTATGTTCTTTTTCTTTGAGCTATTCCTTTTCCTTCTCTCTTTTGGCCCAGGAAAAATGTTCATGAAAAAGAGGGTTACTGTATATAAGGTATGATAAAAGATTTTTTTTTCCGTTATATTAACAGGTCGTCTTCCCCCAACCCGAGTTTTCTAACGAAAATTCCTTTGGAAAAATATTATTTGAATTGAAAAAATAACAAAATTTTTGGAACTTTTTAAAGTTTTTCGTTTCGAACAGATGACATATCTTGGTCTGACATAAATCGAGTTGGTCTTTTCGCCAAAATCGATTAAGGCTACTCCAAGTTAACAATGTTACAAATAATTGAATTGAATGGAATAAAGCTTAATGACTTAATGAGAAATAGATGTACTAAAAACAAAGAAAAAAAATCTGGTGCGTGCGCGCAACACACAACTTTCACTTACCAACTTACTTAGATAAGAAATTGAGGTGTTTTGTTAAATATCATTTCCCAAAGTCACACATGTTTCTACATTCGTATCTTATTTTTATTAATCGTTAAAGCCAATTTTGAGTAAATAAAAAAACCCGTGAAAATGATACAAAATTTACTAAGTAAAGTCCCCCCTTCGGTTAATCAATTTTGATGAAATGTTGGCTATCACATATTTGGCATATACATATATCAAATACCCAGTTTGGTCACAATCGTGAAAGCCGTTTTTGAGTAAATAAAAAAAGCACGTAAAAATGATACAAAATTTATTAAGTAAAGTGCCCCCTCCGGTTGATCAATTTTGATGAAATTTTTACAGTCATATCTCGGGCATATAAGTACATCAAATACTCAGTTTGATCAAAATCGTTAAAGCCGATTCAGAGTAAATAAAAAAAACACGTGAAAATGTTACAAAATTTATTAATTAAAGTCCCCCCTCCGGTTAATCAATTTTGATGAAATTTTTACAGTCATATCTCGGGCATATAAATAGATGAAATACTCAGTTTAATCAAAATCGTTAGAGCCGTTTTTGAGAAAATCGAAAAAAAACCTAAAAAGTTATTAAGTAAAGTACCCCCTCCCTTTAAGTAATTTTGATGAAATTTATGCTGTCACATCGCGGGCATATACCTACACTAAATACCCAGTTTCAGGATCGCACGGTTTATAGTTTTTGAGCTAGTCTGTTCACACACACACACACACACACACACACACACACACACACACACACACACACACACACACACACACACACACACACACAGAGACCATTTCGCGGGACTTGGTCATTTCGACTCAGGGGACCCCAAAACGTGTATTTCCGTTGAAAACCGGAAGTCGAAAATTTTCACGATCGCAATACTTCCACTTACTATATATTTCATATATAGGTAAGGGAAAGTAAAAAAAACTCTATTAGTTATATAAGGCTTGTTTAAACAAACAAACTGGTATCTTAACAAACTCAGCCGGGATTCGACCATTTATTTAATTGGGCTGATCATTTAAAGTTCAAATATTTTAAAGAGTTTATTGCTCTGTGCCATGTTTTGAGAGGTATTAGAACCAAATAAAATAAAAATCTGGTGCGTGCTCGCAACACACAACTTTCACTTACCACCTTACATTAGAAATTGACATGTTTTTTTTAATTGCCATTTCTATAAATAATATTTAAAAAATGACTTGATTTTGATTAAAAGTGATTAATTTAATCAAAATTATTAAAGCCGTTTTTGAGATATTCCAAAAAAATGTAAAAATTGGAAAAAAAGTTATGAAATAAAGAGCCCCTTGCGTTTGATTAGAAATTAATGCGTTTTGTTAATTGCCACTTCTCAAATGAACAGAACGGCTTTAATTATGAACAATGATCTGTCATTAAAGGCGTACTCCGCATGCGTGGGCTTAACGAGTTTTATGAGTTGACTGAATATTTTTCTTTTTTTCTCCTCTTTATGTTTTCTTTATTTTTATCATATCTCATATTTAGCCATTTCTTATTTTTAGGCGTAACGAGAGACAGTTAATTTCTCCATGTAAACAAAAACAAAGGTACTTTATAAGAAACAAACAAACAAACAAAAAAGGCCCCCCCAAAAAAAAAGCCCCCTCAGAACATTTTAATAATGATAAAGCTTATCTGATATTAATGAAAACCTAATTTTCATTAAACATGACGAATTTGATAAAAGTCGTTAAAGCCGTTTTTGAGATAATCGAAAAAAAGGTAAAAATTAGAAAAAAAATCATGAAATAAAGTGCCCCCTCAGTTGGACCAATTTTGATGAAATGTTGGCTATTACATATTTGATATATACATACATCAAATACCCAGTTTGATCAAAATCGTTAAAGCAGTTTTTGAGTAAATAAAAAAAAACACCTGAAAATGATACAAAATTTATTAAGTAAAGTCCCCCCTCCGGTTGATAAATTTTGATGAAATTTTTACAGTCGTATCTCGGGCATATACATACATCATATACCCAGTTTGATCAAAATCGTTAAAGCAGTTTTTGAGTAAATAAAAAAAAACACCTGAAAATGATACAAAATTTATTAAGTAAAGTCCCCCCTCCGGTTAATCAATTTTGATGAAATTTTTACAGTCATATTTCGGGCATATAAATAGATCAAATACTCAGTTTAATCAAAATCGTTAGAGCCGTTTTTGAGAAAATCGAAAAAAACGTAAAAAGTTATGAAATAAAGTACCCCCTCCCTTTGAGCTATTTTGATGAAATTTTTGCTGTCACATTGCGGGCATATACCTACACTAAATACCCTATTTCACGTTCCCACGGTTTATAGTTTTTGAGCTAGTCTGTTCACACACACACACACACACAGACCATTTCGCGGGACTTGGTCATTTCGACTCAGGGGGTCCCAAAACGTGTATTTCCGTTGAAAACCGGAAGTCGAAATTTTTCACGATCGCAATACTTCCACTTACTATATATTCCATATATAGGTAAGTGAAAGTAAAAAATTCCAAAAGTGCGGTGATTTTGAAGCCTTAGAAGCTTAGAAGCAAAATCTCAAAGGAAATTTTGTACTCACAAAACAAACTCGGTTTTTCCATGACGGCCTGGTTTCATAGAAGTTAAGGAGAAAAAAAATCTTTTACTCGACTTTTCGCAAGGTAAATTGCACATTTTCCCTGGATTTTTTTTTCTTTTTCATTTAGCTTCAGAATATTTTTAATATCATCATTCGTAGAAGCAATATGAGCCCAGGAATGCACTTTTGTTAATATCTCGCCACTATATAGCTGGGTCATCCCATAATAGATACCATCTCCGCCACTTCTTAGGAATAGGTGTATCGTTTTACAATCTTTAGTAATGATAAAATCTTTAGGGCATCCTGCGAAGGAAAAAGGATAATGTTCAAAAACATGGTCGTAATCCGATACGGTTATTTCTTAGTGCTGCTGTAATCTCAGTGGAACATAACATAATAGGGAATGGCTTATTGCCTTGGTAGTTTTTTTTTCTACTTTTTCTTAAATGCTAAGGCTAAAGCTTTATCTGAAAAAAATATCTGGAATTCCTCAATTCTTAGAAGCTGAGCATGTTAGGACATCCTTAGGCATATCAAAATTTCTGCTGTCTTCAATCCAGTCCGGGCGGTTTACAACAATTATCTTGAAGGATTAACTATAGGCAGAATGAATTACTAAAGCTGCAGTTTTCTAAAAATAACGAAACTTTGGAATAGAAAATAGTCCATGATGTATAACATACATAAATTCACTACTCAATTGCAAAATGACGCTTTTTTTAATTTTAGCAGACCACAGCTTCCTAACTTGCTATATTGTAGCTTTTGCCTTATTACTATTTTCCATCGCGTTTTCTTAAAAATCAATATCATAAAATTTTGCCAACTTCCAAACAATTAAAAATATCGAATGAACCTCCATGTGGTGAATATTGCCATTTTTATTAAAAGTGATCAATGTCATTTTGCCATCCGAGCATAAAATTAGGGTTCCCATGAAATCTGAATTTTAAAGTTTGAATGCTTTTGAAGTTTGAGTATTTTATTAAGCTTCCTATTCTTACCTGCGGGAGTACTTGTTTTGCTCATGTCGGTTTTCAATTTATGTTAAACCAATCGACGGAATTGGCCGGAGATGGAAATGCGGTAACGAGGAAATTGTCCCATTGTCTCCACTATCCCTCAGATATCTTCCCTCATTGGCTGTTAGCTGTTGCACACAATTTACACAATGGCTGATAGCATCTATCTTTGGAACTGGAATAACGATAAGATACCTAACTTCCAGTAATAATTTTGAATTATTCATTTACCCAAGTTTATGTCCATTCATATAAGACAGATGCATGGATTTTAGATTTAATCTAATTACAGTTAAACGGTATTTTAATGTAAATTTTGCTTGCTTCTGACAAAGGGCTAGTCCAATGAAAGATTCATGTAACGTCAAAATTCTTTAACCTTTTCGGCTTCATTGTAGGCTTTATCCGATTGTTAATATCTTTCACCGAATCATCTCTATCAATGCCTATAGATCATCTTGCACTGCGATATTATGGGAAAATTGGAAGATAATTCATATAAAGACACTTTAAAAAATGCTATTTCGAATTAGACTATTTTCTCGCATTGGACAAGCGGTACATACCTTGAATTATTTTAAATTATTTCTTGTGTAGTGCTCCTAATGCATCACTAAAATAAATTTTTGGCATTATCAACTCATATTCCTAGCTCACTATTTACTGATATAACATTTAGAATCGATATTTAGTTTCCTTTGCAATCAAGAAATTTTAATAGTCATATGTATTCTTATATATAGATGTATTATAATATGGGTCATTTTCCCAGAAAGGGCAAAACTCTTTCCTTGATGTATTCTGAAGCCCCCTCACCAATTAGGTACATAAAACAACCTCTAATTATGCTTCTGACTTGCTCTGTCGACTAAGCAGGGTTTTGCTCATATAACATTAAAAATTAAAGGTTGAATTTCAATATGACCTTGGGAAATGTCCTTTCCCCGCCATGTTACAACTCCAGTTTCCAATCAAAACAAAAAAACATAGTAACATAGTAACAGAGCACTATGTTTCTTCCTTATATATATATATATATATATATATATATATATATAAAATTTTTTATTGTATTAAATGACAAAATTTTTTAAATTTGTGAGTTTTATGAATTGTTGATGAATGTGCTTTGAAAATGCTCACACAGGAAACATCAGCCATTGAAAATTGTGACTATGACTGTATAAAAGTCAATAAAAGAAAATATTTTCGAGACCCTTATATAATTTCATCATCATATTAATATAAAATGTAATTAATACAGCTCGGAAGGAGCGGTTTGAAAAATTAAGTTTATTATTATGTTATCCCAGCAGATTAGCACTTTTGCTGAGGCGCATCGAGCAAATGGGATCTCTTTTGGTTTTCACTTTTAAGTTTCTTGATAATTTAGAAAGTTTTGTGTCTATTGCTGTTGAAGGTCTTTTGACCACTCTCGTTTCAACCAACATAGAGGCTTACTGTGAAACAGGGACGAAGTGAATTAAACAAAATCCAATTATATAGTTAGCAAATAGTTATATTTAATTATAATCTTTTAATAAAAAGAAAAGTTATTGTGTTATATACGAAGATATGTAGGTACTAAAAAATAATTATGTGCATAAGGCTGTTAAACTGCTGATGTCCTCGTTGAGACGTTATTTCCGGGTGACGGCTCTCAAGTTGTCAAAAGACTTTGTCGAAACGTCCTCAGAACTGAATAATATCAACATTGGAGCGGGGGAGGGAGCGGTTTACGTTATGCCTCCGAAGGAACTCCTGCCTTTGACAAATCGACTTATAAAGTTGTGGCCTGATTTACATCCGCCGGGCTATGGCTTGTGATGAAGTTGTATGATTTAATATGGTTATACGAAATATCTTCCTAAGTTTTGAAAACCTCTTTACGTAGATTATTTTCATTTTCGTTTGGATTTCGAATCCTGTGAGATACGGAAAAACATCCCTGCCCTAGAAACATTTTTACCTGATGCTCTTTAC
Organism: Aelia acuminata; assembly: GCA_911387785.2. Classification (NCBI taxonomy): domain Eukaryota; kingdom Metazoa; phylum Arthropoda; class Insecta; order Hemiptera; family Pentatomidae; genus Aelia; species Aelia acuminata. The sequence continues at coordinate 74,692,043 of OU426983.1, read as the reverse complement.
TTATATATTTTTTATTCAACACATCACTAATTCATTGTTGTTCCTCGTAAACATGATCTGGATCGAAGACCGAATACTTTTAATTTTTTTTTTTTTTTGTCATACAAAAAATTCGCCTTATATGGTTGGTTATAAGTTTTATAAATTTCAGAGAAGGGTTTTTATTTATACGTTCTCCAATGTATTTCAACATTATACTGTAAAGCAAGACTGATTTTCTAATTTTTTCATTCTTGGTACATTAAATATATATATGACAAAAATATATATGGAAAATAGGATTCGAAGTATAAAATTCCAACAGTCGCTTATTAAAGTGATCGCCACTTCCTCAGATATCTTATTTTCAATTAATCGTGGGGAAAGAACAGAGGGGTTGGTAAAAAATTGAATTTTTTTAATTACCGGGCCAATCTTCTCGAAAAATCGGAGATTAATAAAGTCAGTGGGGTAGCAATAATCGACCCTCGGCGTATTTTTTTTTCTTTTGAGGTCCAATAGTGTGTGTGTGTGTGTGTTTGTGTGTGTGTGTTTGTGTGTTTATGAGTGAGAGTGAAAATTAAGAACGGCCGGGATGTCCGGGAGGACAAAGATAATCAGGTAATCAGGGTTAAGCAACTCGAGTGTAGTTAGTACTTGGTTGTCAATGCACCAAAGCTGTCTGTGCTCCCACGATTGACATAAATGTCTCTATGAATACCTCAATAGGTCTCAATAGGCCTAATAAGGCAACAGAATAAATAAATAAAAAATGTTAAGCATATATTATTTTATTTCCCAGTTATAAGTTTTGAATAGCTTTAATAGAATATTTAGAATAAAATCCTCTCTGTTAAGTTTCTCATATTGATCATACATTATCAAGTTTACTTATTTCTTTTTTAATTATAGAACAGCAATGGCAAGCAATTACAACACAAATTAATAACAACGTCACAAACAGTAACGGACCAGTGACTCAAAATAAACTGCTTCAATATCCAAGGCCAGTCTAAGCCCCTAGTCCAACGCTTCTTATATTTGGTCAGGAATGGAACATCCCAGAAAGGCCTAGATCATTCGAAACATCTGGTCACTAGTACATGAATGTAAAGGTTTCAACAAAAGACTAGAACTCTTTAATAATGAAACAGAAATAATCATATGATTTTTTTTTTCGCTAAAATGTGAATATAAGCTTGCTGATTTCGACTATAGATTATTTTAATGTCTTACGTCCATAAATTAAATAATAACATTTTTTTTAAAATATAGACATCTTTGTGAATATGAAGTATTAAGAAATTGTATTACTGTATTATGAAACCGGATCTGAATGTTTTATGAACTCGAATTGAAATGTAACAGGATAAAAACGGAGTCTATCGCTTCATTTTTTTTTTTTTTTTTTTAATGATATTGAATTACAAGTTTCAGATCCCTTTTCCGACCATTGTCCCTTACTCTTATTTAAAATAATTTTAAACAACTTTATATTTGTTTCTTTATTAATATCTCAATTCTAGCAATATTATAAAGAAAGTTTTATACTATTTTTTTTATTTGAATATGTATGTGTGCAGAAGGTTTTAATATTTATGCATGCATGTAAAATTAAGTACTTCACTGGTCAGTAGTTCATTCTGTTAAAACTGTATATATGCATTAGATAAATAAGTAAGCATTAGAATGATGCTGATATCGATAATTTTGTTACTAGTTATATACAAAATTATTTTATTTAATTAAATTTATTGATTTAATTTAATATTTAATTAAATAGTCATATTCCATAAAACTCAGTCCATCTTTTTATTTAATTATCTATTTATTTGCATATTTATTTATTTATTCATTAGATATAAGATTTTTATTGGTAAATCTCTTTTTGTGGGGTTTTTCTCTAGTAGTTCTGAAATAGAAATAAGAAAGAAGAAAAATAAAAAAAAATAGAATAAATGGGAATAAAAAATAATAAAAAAAGAAAAAAAAACATAATTGTAAAAGATATAGAAGGGAAAAAAAGTTCTTATGATACTTCTTCTTCTTCTTTCTCTTCCACCCATTTGCCTCTCAGCGTGGGGGTGTCTCTAGCCAACGGAGCCAGGTATCTCTTATGATACTATAATTATAAAATAAAATGTAATAATGTAATTTATAATTTTAGTTATAAATATACATGTATTTGAGTATTGATTGGTACGCTGTGTGATATAGCAACCCAATGTATTTGGGCAGCATTGCTTATTATTGAAATAAAGCATTTCTCTCTCCCTAATTTCATTATTATGCTAAACAAAAGAATGTGTATGTCCTTTTAAAATATAAAATAATTACCTTTTGGGTTTTCAAATATTTTTAATTTTGATTTGACAGAAATTTTTAATCCGCAGTCCGCAGCTAATAATCGAATGGGCCGTTCAAAGCCAACGCAAGACAATTGCAAACAGGGTTTGAAAGAAGGTTTATGGAACAAATTAATAAAGTCACATAGATACTGGAACTTATAATTTTAATAACTTATAGTGTGGACAAAGAAAATGAAGAAACGGATGAATCTGGCATAAAACAATACATCTTGTTTTCATAATGTGATCTAATAATGAAATAAGAATACGTTCAATTATTTCAAACGACTGAAGAAACCAAACAATGGTATGTATTACAATGAATTATTATGAAAATATTATCAATGAAAAAAGAATACCATGCACTAAATATAGTTAAAAATAAAGAGAGCCAATATCTACATACGGGTTTTTCATGCCAATTTAACAATTTACCGAACAGAGAAAATATCATGCAGTATCAATACCTGTATATCGGTGAATCTGAAATATCGAAACGAAGTATAAATTACCCTGAAAAAACTCTTTTTTTATATATAACAAAATTCATGCCTCAAAAAAAAAAAAAAAAAAAACAATTTGGAAGAGAAGAAGATAAACAATATCGAGCTTTTTAGATAAATCAAACTAATTAAAAACTTGAAGCGTTTTTACTCTCGGGTGAAGGAACGCTTCGTCAACTTCACAGAAGAAATCTGGGGCGAAGTTTCATAAAGTTTAACTGCAAGCTTAAGAATTTTATCAATTATCCGTTACCGCGGGAAAGTTTATGCTAACTGAAATTAATTAACCTTGTCATTGAAACTCTTAACATAGTTGTGCTTTCAATAATTCAGCTTGTCTATCAAGAGAGGCACTTAATTTAAATCCACAATATTACAGGAAACTTTAGTTAATTATTTTATATATCTAAAGCTGTAATTAAAATTAAAACAAAAAATCACAAATAATTATCTTACCATATGCAACAGTGAGTTATATGCAGCGCAAGTTTTGGATACAAAACTTAAAATGCATTACAAATGTACTTTTTCAAATTTGATTATATATCCAATTTATATAGAAAAATTCCAAATTTCACAAACTGACACCGTACACTACCTCGGTCTTACCTTTGACAGAAGGATGACCTGGGGCCCGCATGTTAAGATGAAACGTAAGACCCTCAACAACCTACTCAACCAACTCTACTCACTTTTCTCTAAAACTACAAAACTAGGACTAAGACAAAAATTAAATACATATTTATACTTAATAAAACCAATATGGACATACTCTTCGCAGATATACGGAACAGCTAAAAAGACCCACTTACACCGACTTCAAACCTTTCAATCAAAACTGTTAAGACTCATAGTTAAAGCACCATGGTACGTCACTAACAAAACACTACATACTGACTTACAAATAGAAACAGTAGTCCAACATATAAAGACACTTTATAAACGTTTTCACACCCACTTACAAGGCCACTTCAACCGACTGATTAGAGACATGGCAACAGGTGATATACCAATAAATAGGAGATTAAAAAGGCGCTGGATGAGGGATCTCCTTCGTTAACAAACCAGATTAACTGACACAAGCCAGGGAAGAGGTACCGCTGGGTGCCATCCTTCCCCATGCCTAACATGCCCTTATTTAAAGTTAGTGTAGCTCTCAAATTTGCTGATTGTCAAAGTTGTTGACAGGCGCAAATGAAGTTATGAAGACAAAAAAAAAAATTATATATCGTACATATTATTTCTAATCTTTTTTTTGTTGGCACCCTCAAGTTTTCTTAATACCTCGTCAAAATCGATTATTGTGGCATAATTTTGAAGCTTGATTTCTCCTCAGGTCCATCAGAAAAAGTAAGGAGAAAATTCTATAGAAAAAAAAAAAAAGATTATTAGTCTATAACTCTAGTATAAAAATTATATTTCTGTTATGTAAATGCTAAAATGAAAAAAAAAATCATGGAAATAGGATATTTGTTGAAAAAATTGCAACGTTTTGAATTTTTATCACATTTTGATTTACATAGCGAAAAGTTAAAATGGTAAACAACTTTCTGCTCTGAAAAAAATGTTTTTACTCACTCTCATATTTATGATCGTTTGTTACAGATTAACATTCTCAACGAATCTTTCGCGAAAATGTGGGGGATGGATCCTCCTCCCTAATTCAGAGAAATAAATAGTGAAATAAACTTCTGAATCTAATGTAAAATAAATAGTAATATTATACTATAATATTTGTTTACATGAATTTAATAAAGTCCCTATTTTTTATTTTTATAGATTGTAGGAACATTGTACTGTTTTTATCCTTGATGTTTCATTTATTTATTTTTTTAACGGCATTTATACATACATGTATGTATGTTACATAAAAGAAAAATACAAGCAGTCTACACCAAATGAAATTTTTTATTAGTACTCAAGGGCTTGTTCAAACCATAAGGCACTTTTACACCTACACACAATATATTAATAAATAGTATTATTGAAATCATTTCAAACTAACTTAAAGACTTTTTTATCTGTAAAACATTGCATGTTATGTAACTTATATTAGATAATCTGTAAAGTATATTTCTTAACGCTTTTATTTTTACACATGCACTCTGCGGAGTAATATTGAAACTATAAACTAAAAGTTTTTCCATCTGATCTCATTGTCCCTCTCTGGTAGAACTCTCTCAAAATTCCCTCTTCGGACCCTTCATATTTTCTTCCCCCAACGCCCTCTTTTTCTTCTTCCTATGGGAGTATAATCAAATATTTTTTTGGGCCATTGGTCCCCTGGAATTTCCTAAAGGTAGCAAACAAGTAGCAAAGTAGCAAATATCAAATGTATTATTTCTTGGATAATTTTTTTTAAAATACATTTTACTTAATTCCAATTCCTCACAATCTTTATTCAACCATCATAAATTATTTATCACTTTTATTAAAAATAACATTTTTCGAAAGCTAGATCATTTAATAATTATTTCAAATATGGTCCGAAGAAAAAATAGAAGTATACTTAAATGCGTGTGTAAAGGAATATATCTTTAAAAAAAAAAAACAGTTAAAAATTTGAAACCTTAACTGTCATTTGATCACAGTGGCCTAAGTAAAATATAAATGAAGGGTTGTGAAGACGCCGAATATTACATTAAAAAGCTTCAAATAAGTTTTTGCTAATCACCAAGAATAGAGAAATTCTTTTCACCATGGACGCTGAAGGATGCCGTTGTAGAATGGATACTAAAAGAAAGAAATTCCAGCTCAGATTGTTTATTTTTATTGAAATACGATTATTATTTGAAATTATTATTTTTTCAAGAGGTAGAATTTAAAAGAGATTAAAAAAAAAAATTTTAGCAATAAATATTGTAATATTTGTTTTAATTATTTTTTTCTTGACTCTTAAGAGCGCGTTAGCTAGAAACTTTAGACATGTATAAAATATTTTCAACCCGGTATCGCCAAAACGATGATTCCACATTCATAACCAGCCAATTAAGTTGAAACCAAAAAATTGCTTTTTATCCTCTACCATCGGAAATACTCGCCAAATATTTAAAGATTTTGATAATAGATGAAAAAATGCTATTCCTGGTTTAGTAAACATGTGTTGGTGTGTGTGTGTGTGTGTGTGTGTGTGTGTGTGTGTGTGTGTGTGTGTGTGTGTGTGTATCTCTAACTAATATAGTAGTAAATATTTGTATGGAGCGTCACAGACTTGGAGAAAAATAAAGTCAATTTCAGACAATAGATAACAACCACTTTTCATTTTGTCAATAAAACTTTCAAGGCTGGGTTTTTTGTGATAAATTTGATATTTAGCTTTATTTTTTACATTTTTATGTTTATGCAATCAAGATGATAGATTAGTTATTGGCATTAAAGAGTTAAATTTGTTCGAATTTTGTCTTACTTAAATTACGTCAGGATGTTTAGTGTAAATCCAGAAAGTAGTCAAAACTAAAATCAACACGAGACCGTTAATGGATTGTATCTTGACTCAGACTCTATTACCGAAATTCAATTCTCCTCCTGGTGAGATGCCCAACCGCACTATTTAGCCTGTCTAAAGGCTCCGTTTGAGAACACCAAAACCCAATCAACACTGTTGTCCGATTGCTAGGCCAGCGAGGACAAGCTTGACCGAGCTGTGTACAAGCTGTACTGATTGACGAATAGCTGTTGTAGTTGGTCGTTCTAGCCATTAATTGTTATTTTATGCGGTCGAGAGCTTTACGGCGACCTCTGAGATAAAGGCTTGTTCAGTTCCCAAAGTGCTAAGTGATTCAGAGAAAGTTGTAGTAAGGCTTTCACAGAGAAAAAGACTGCGAGAGAGAGTGAGCGGTAGAGGGGGGAAAGAATTTTTTCAATCGAATGAATTTGGTATTCATAGCAGGAATGTGGAACATCCAATACCCGAATCCACCACTTCGTTGGAATACTGAAAAGCGAAATCATCTTATCTTCATGTTGATTGTGGTTAAGCCCATCTTAATAAAAAACCAAACAATAATAATAAATGTTAGGAAAACCTACTCGATAGATACAGGCGAAACTACGTGGAGAGCATTATTCAGAGTGTACAAAAGTACACTGAAATGAGAGCAAGAAGAAAGAAGTAAAATTGGACTCGCCCTCCCATCCAAAAAAGTACAATTTTCAAGGAAACCTTTTATTATAATTTTCAGGAACATGGAATCCACGTAGACACTGTTTGTTTTTCTTGTTTTTTTTTTGTTTATTTCGAAGTATCTGCCACGTTGTTTTGTAAAAGATGAATGGATTTAATACAAAGTAGAGAGTCTTTTTTATTTTCTGTGTCCGGTGCAGGGTAGAGAACAATATGACGCAACATAGAATTCCTATTAAACAAATCATGTGAAAAGAAGTCATGAGCGACATCCTGGTACAAAAAAAAATTATATTTCTTCACTGAAATAGATTTTTTTTAATCGAGTATTTACCAATGTAATTCAGTCATTAAAGTTTTTTATATTAGTAGAGCCTGTATAGTCCAAACGACTTTTTGGATTTTTAAATCCTTTATTTATTTTATTTCCCATTTTTAACCTCTCGACAAATGGATTTGGTAGTTTTACTACTCACATGCCAATCTTTCCTTTTTGATGAATTTTCCTTCGTTCCTTAAAGAATGCAAATTTCTTTCCCGTTTCATTTGGTTTATATATCTAATGGATTGGTTAATATACTAATACAAAATCCACATATGCAACCTCGAATTCTATATGTTAGTACCATGTTAGGTATACTTACACGTTTTTCTTTAAAAGATCCGATGGATGGGGAGTTAGGAAGCAAGTAAGTTTTGTAACCTGCTATACCGTCAGTTGTTTGAAAATTGGTTTTATAGCATATAGGTAATTGTTTCAATTTGAAATTTTTAATGAAAATTTTAAATAAATAAACATAATTAAAATACAACTTAGGCATGTGGATGGAAAACAAGGTTGTAAGTGAATGGAAAGAAAATTGAAGAAAAGAAAATGCAATAGACAAATGAAGTTCGCTAATGCAATAAAAGGAAAATTCTATCGCAAATGCAATGGACAAAGTCTTAAGTGCCTATCTTGAAGATTTTAGTATCTAGAGACCCCTAGAGATATCAAAGCGCTGTATGTCTAACGGTTGAACTAGCTAGGGCATAAAGATACTACTAAAATTGCGATACTTCTTTCGATATGATACTTTTCCTACAGCATAGAATACCATATTATTGGACATTAAGTATCTATCCATGCTTGTCAAAACCGATACTTGAAGAAATAGTGAGATAATTCAACCAACAGAGATGGCACAAAATATCATTGAAATTATTTAGCTGGGAGGTATTCATCTCAAGACAAGGTATGTCTCTAATATTTTTAGTTTCAAATGAGAACTCAATATTTTTTCTCATCAAACTCAGTAATTTGTCACTTACAGTCTTTTCCAAACACTCGCCTCCATTTTATATTATACATTTATATGTATTATAACTAAAACATAAATTAACAACTGGATGTATTTTCCAAGCTTTATAAGATGTTCTTTTTTACCAGTTGGATCAATATTATTTTAATAGGATCCTTTTTTTTTTTTTTTTTTTTTTTTATATTCTTAAGATTTTTTTCCCAAGATCATCGGATAAAAAAGGGAAAAACACTCTAACAGATGAAACTTCCCTACAATTAAAGCAGGAAGCGCTTGATCGACTTGGCCTCTTCAAGGTAGCCGGAAAATAAAGGAGAAAAATAAGCAAAGATTTTTTTATTTTTCGTTTGAAGCTTCCAATATTTTCTGTTTTAATAATTGAAGGAAGAGATCGATGCCAACTCATTACGTTCTGTCACTTCAGCTTAACGAACCCGGAAAGAACGAAGGAAGGAGAGGGGAATCTGTTACATCTAAAAAGTCAATTGATATTGTTAATTAAATTATTCCTAGTAAAGGGGATTGAATCGAAGGGGCGGGCGGGGCCCAAACAAGGCCCCGTTAATTTTCTATTCCCAACTGACACCCTCTCCCGCCGGGTCCCGCCAACCTTTTGTTCAAACAAAAGGTTCAGACAATTAATACTGATAAGGGAGACCCTTGGGCTCGTGAAGAAAATTAGCCCGGTAATAGCTCAAGCCGGATTAATATACTTTTTTCTGGATGATATTAATCCCGAAGGATATTAATACTCGACCTGTAGATATATAGTTAGATATGTACTGGGGTATACGAATCCAAGTGTTCAACACATCACACAACGCCTTAGATCTTTTTCCAAGAGATTACGATTTGGATTAACTTGGATCATCTCCTTTGAGAGTCAACAAAGGCTTTGAGAGTCAATCAAGATGAATTCAACAATCAATTTCTTCCATTTAAATCGAGAATAACCCATGGGGAACCTTTCTCCCCACTTCGGAGGATATCGTATTCCGATATAGCTTTAGTTCAGTTGGCCTTTGAAGTTGTAAGATCAATGCCTTTAGAAAAAAATGGTGGAAAGACAACTCATATTTTTTATAATATCTAATATTAGAAAAATAATATTTAAATAATTCCATATGAAGATAACTTTGAAAGAGATTATTGAAAACCTAAAAGGATTGCATCATAAGATAAAAGAGAAAACATATACACATATATTTTCATATAACAAAAATTTCAATTTTCGGTAATATGAGTAGTAATGTATATTTATGCTATATAGTTGGAACGCTTAGCTTTTAAGAAAGAATAATATTTATTTTATTACGTACTATAAGGTAACCTATATGGAATAAAGATGTAGCAACAAATAATCTACTTTCAGAATATTGGATTCCATTGCAATTAATAGGAACTCTCAAAACTAAATCCATAATTTAAGAATCACAAACAATCATTTCAATTTTTAATTTCGCTTTACAATGGAAAATAAAGATATACTATTTAGATGGAAGACGAGACCATTATTCCTCGAAAAATGGAAAAAACCTCTGACAACTCGTAAACTTTAATGAATAAAATTTACCGTAACCACTATTATCTTAACTATCGATTAAATAAAGATATATGAACTGCCCCTACATAGGAAGAATACATTATCGCCGTTTTTTTCTGAAAAATACTCCTAATTTAATTTGGGTCGTTATTATGAACCCCTTCTATCCATTTTACGATATATCGTTGAAAAACTCAACTGTTCAGCCAAAAAAGCATTTAAAAATTTTTCCCGAAAAGTTCAATGAGTAAGTGGGGCCAACTTCATGCTTGGCACACCACTGTATAAGGGAATGACAGTACTTTCTAATAGATTAAAAATTGAGGAAACAACATTTGAGTCCCGTTTTCTAAAAATAATGTCGTTTTTAAAGGCAAGATAATATGGTGGTGAGTGAAAGTTGTGTGATACGCGCACCGTTACTGATTATCAAAATAATTTCCTCTTCCACATTTCATCTGTGAAAAACGTCTCAGTTTCCTTATCAGAACTACTTACAATACTAACGACTTTTTCGTTTCGCAGCTGATGTGCCAGGCGCTGCACGTGCTGCTCCAGTACCTGATGGTGGCCAACTACCTGTGGATGTTCTGCGAGGGCCTCCACCTCCACCTGGCCCTCGTCGTGGTCTTCGTCAAGGACGACAACGCCATGCGCTGGTTCTACTTCATCGGCTGGTTCCTCCCCGCCATCCTAGCGGGCATATACGCCTTGGTCAGGTCTTCTTACCCCGAAGAAACCAGTCAGTGAGTATGCCAGTACTTGCTTGCTATATTTTACTGTGGTCATTAATTTTATCACAACAGTTCTGCAATTCTTGACTTCCTGCGTCGTCAGTTTATTTATTTTTTTTTATTCTTCCCACTATTAGGATCCAAATATTTCTTGAAAAAGCTTTCTCTCGAACTCGAAAACCTCAAGTCAAAAATAGAATGTCCTAATTACATTTTATGAATTAAATTCTAAGGAAAGTTTTTTTTTTTTTTGTATGAATTAAATAAAGAAAAGTAATATCATTCAATTTTATTTTTATTCAAATATCTCCTTTGTTATCTCCTTTACCATTCATGGTGGTACGGATGGCGAATCTAGCTGGAAATCGGCATATTTAGTTTTAATATTTCTTATTACTTACAAGAAATGACTACTGTTATCTATCTTTTTTTTTTAACACATCTGTACGAGACATTCTGTGAGACAGATGCTGGCTGAGTGAGAGCCACACTCAGTGGATCCTGACGGTGCCGGTGCTGCTGTCGATGCTGGCGAGCCTCGGTTTCCTCATCAACGTGGTCCGGGTGCTGCTCACCAAGCTCCACTGCAACTCCGCCAACCCCGCCCCGATCGGGCTCCGGAAGGCCGTCCGGGCGGCCCTCATCTTAGTCCCGCTCTTCGGCATCCATCACATACTCATCCCCTTCCGCCCGGAACCCAACGGTCCCGGCGAGAGGGTCTACCAGGTCTTTTCAGCGCTCCTTGTTTCATTGCAGGTTGGTTAATATTAATCTTCAGGATATGAATATGCATTAATTATCACATTAATGACCAATGCTTGTTATAAGGTATATAGACTATTTACACATATACGCTTGTTTCTTTTCTGACAGGTATCTATAACTTCTATTCTCTGTCTGCCAAATTTCATCGCAACCAATTTCACTTTGATATATGAATAATCATAATCTTAAGAAGTTTGGTAAAAAAATTAATGATAATAATAATTGATTTACTAAGCGGGATCTTAACAAAACAAACGTGTTCGCAAAAATAAAATAATTTTTCCATCAATTTCTTAAAGCACAATAAATTTGTATGTATAAAATTTAATAAAAACAATAAAAAATAAATTTCCAATGACGTCATTAGCAGAAGTTGCAGTAACTGTAGTCTGTTATTCACAAACAACTTCTTTGAGGAAGGCCAGGAATGACGGAATATAACAGTCTCTACCTAAAATGTCATTTCAACCTAAACTATTCTAATAACGATCCGTAACCTGTACTGTACTCATGTGAGCTAGTTGTCCATATCGCAAACTCTCTTGAATAAGCACAACGTGTTTCTCTAGTAAAACTAATTCTATCTCGCGATTAGCAGTTGTTAAGACGACAGAAATAGTGTAGGGTGATGAGAACCATAAATTAATGTTCCAGCTGCTTGTCCACTTCACTCGTTCACTTTCCACATCTTACTAATTAATATTCCTTGACGCAGTCGTGGGTGATTGGTCAATAGCAGTAAAATCTAAGGAGTGTGTAAGACAGCTACAATAGCTAGGAAAGCACTAACGATGCTCATAAACAGCTCACACATGTTGACAAAGAGAGAAGGCACAATTGAAAAAGCTGCCTTTATGTGAAATCCGAAAACCCATGAAAGAACGTGACCTGCCTAAGAACTGGTCGAAAGGACGTGAAGATAAAAGTGAAATTAATAAAAGCCATGGAAAACAGTTCCCCGTGCCTCAAATAATTTTTATTCTTCGCGGCTCCTATTGGAAAGTTTTTGTCTCCTTCTGACCTTGAAGGGAGGGTTTGTATTTCAGACAATATTTCTGTCACTTGAAGCTAGGAAAGCTATTAAAGATTTATTTTGTTCTTTATCGGTCCCTGGCAGTTTTATGTTGGTATTTGTCAATTTGTGTCACGGATCTTCATTATGTTCGAACCCACCCTCTTGGTCTTCATACCGTGAGATTAATCCACTTCATCGTGCTTTTTCTTTTGGTGATTTTATAACTTCATTTTTTTTTCTGGTGCGATGCACGTCATTAATAAATAAATTATTATTTAAATGGATACATACTGGTTTACCGATAATTTCATATATCAACACAATGTTGATGTGTGGTGAAACTACATGTCAGTTAAGTAGCTCCATGGTCGACGTTTATTAAACTAAATTGGACGGAGTGCAGGGATTCTTAGGCATGCCTGGCTCTTATACGCAAAGAGACTAAACTGTCAATAATTTAATGAAATTAGATTTAGAGACCGCAATTCTCCATTTTCCGTTAATTTAATTCATGGGTGATTGCATTTTTAAGCTACTTAACTTTTTTAAAGTTTATTTCTTTCTTTTTCTCAAGTATTTACGATTCCATTCTTAAGAATTGTCGTACATTGTTTTCCCCCGTTTCAAATGAAAAAAATTATGGATACAAATTAAATATTAACAAAATTATTTAAAATCCATTTTGAAATGTTTTTCTCCCTTATAATATGTGTAAGTTGAAACGGAGTTTAGAAAGTGAATTTTTTTTCTTGTGCTGTTTTTCCACGTATTAAATGTTCGAATTTATACATGGCATTTGGTAATCGAGTTTATAGGTGGATTAGTTTCATCTGAGGTTCTCATTTTGTCTTTTATTTATATCCCTTGCCTTATTATTAAAATTAGTAACCGATTTATACAAGTGTTATTATAATAATTAACTATTAAAATCAAAAATTTCATTTTGTTTTAATGTTCTTTGTTGGTTGAAAGAATCAATAATAACTGTCTATTGTTGAGGATGTTTGGGTTTTAACAACAAATTTGCCAAGGAAATTTATTTCATCGAAGTTAAAAATTTCTGAAATTATCTACTTGATGGCTAGGATCTCAGTCCTTTGGAATTTCCTAAGTAAAGGGTCTCATTTGGTGAAAGTGTTGAAATTCTTTAGATGCTGGAGAAATTCAATATTGAAATATCGGAAACACGTTAGAGTATAATATTAAAAAATACCTGATGAAAAAATATTGATGTCGATGCAAATAGATTTGAAACATCATTATCATTTTTTTTTTAATTTGTATTCATATTTCGATTTCCTTATATTAAAAGTATGAATTAATCAAATACTTTATTTTTTGCATGTAGCATTATTAATTATATATTCTTCAACGCTGATTGATGAGGGAAGGGCAGGAAATAAACATATATACTAAAATAAAACTTATTGCTTATAATAAACGGACCGTTTACATTCAGCACTGGTCAATGCTTATACTATTTTTTTTAAATTAAAAAAAAAAAAAGAAAATGTAAGAGACGTTTCCTATCTACCTAATGAAGGTATTAATTAATCCAGAAACATAAAACCTAATTATGTTGTTTATTGAAAATTTTTAATGGTGCTATTTTCAAACGAAGCGTAAACTTCAACTGGACATTTTATATTCTCATATTAGAAATTCATAATGGAACACCTTCTTCTGCTTTTTGCAACGACATTGACATGTATATCTAACCGTGAGATTATAATTTTATAATTATTTGTATAATTTTGGACAGATGAAAAGTTTACTCTTTTAAATAATTACAAAAGCTGCATTAGTTTTGTTAACAGCTTAGACATTAAAAATTCATGTTTTAATACCAAAACATTCAATAATTAGTAGATTCAGAATATATTTTATGCAAATAAATGATTTATCCAATTTTATTTTATTTTATATATATTTTTATTTATAATTTTCGTATATACTGCCATACTAAAATAACGTAAATTTTGGCGGAAAGCATTCATAATCTTCCTTTGTACGTTTCTTTTTTTCTGTTATAGATTGAGACTCGCAACCGATTTCTGAGTATATAAAAACATATGTCAATGTTACATAAATATGTTTGTTTGTTTAATGTTCCTTTAACCTATTAAGGCTAATCGGACGATGCTACAGCGGGAGTCCTGACCTATCAGAAATAATTAAGATAGGGATCTTTAACGAGTGTAATGCTTTCAGTGCAGCTCTCGTACGCCTCATGGAAGCTGAATCGACTCACTAGAATCATAGAGTCGATCACTCAAGATCAATGTGTGATCAGCTGATCGAGCCACTACACCTCCTCCCCCCCATACCCGATGACGTGGTAACATATCGCATTTCTCCTTGCACTTCACTAGGCGCCCTGAGCTCCCTGCTACAAGGAGACTGTTGAAGTTGGCTGGCTGTAGCAAAAATTCTTCGGTTGTTCATTTACTGTTACCGTCAAGTTTTCTGGTTTCTACCAATTCACAGAGACGGTTTCTACCTATTACTTATCAGATATTTCTATAATGTGCGTCTTATCTGCTCCTTTGATGACCTTGTATGGACCGGAGTAAGGAGGAACGTATTGTTTCCGCACATCTTCCCATGGGAACACAATAAGCATGTCAGAAGATCTGCACTTAGATCTTGATCGATAGGGCTTGAATTGAGGAGGGATAGATTTACAGATTTAAAAATCTATAAATCAAATATTTCATTATATTTGATTGATCACAATCCGTTAGAAAAAGGATTTCTAATTTAATTATTGGCTTGTTCGGTCTTTTGTAGTATTTTTTTACCTTTTCATTTGAACTCTTCTCTTTGCGATAATGTGAACTGCCATCAAAGAGGATCAAGAAAATCGCCGTTGTGTTGGGCCTTATTTTCTTTTCTTATCTGAAAACAGGTGTATGTTGACTATATACTTACATCAAAAGCTGAAGACGAAAGCATTGCTCCTGCTGAGGGCTGAGGGGTGGATTCATTCTGGAGGTCCCGGGCTTGTGAATTAGCCCAGTCAATTGGTGCTCAGAAGGGCCTGTTTCTTAGGCACTTAGGAAAAAACGAGAGAAATTCAGCCCTAACTAGACACCACACGCTTTCTTATCATATTTCCTCCTATGGTGGTTACAAGATTACAGAGCCTTTGAAAAACATTGCCCACGGAGTGGTAGGAATGCACAAAGGACCGATCAAGCCGTTTTATTATTTGTTTGTTTGTTTGTTTAACGTCACTTTATGCCACTAAGGCTAATCGGACGAAGCTACAGTGCGAACCTAAATTTTGCCTATCCAGGTATAATTAGGATATGGATCTTTAACGAGTACCGGACATCGTACAGGCTCGGGACCTCCATTTTATATCCTATCCGAGGGAAGGCATAGACAAGGATTTTTTGATTTATTATTTATTTAAAAAATGAAATGAAATGAATATAATGAAATGGAATGTAATAGTAATTACCTATTAATACATTGCAATTAATTTCAGTTCTTTAATTGAGCTTCCTCCTTTTTGGTCTCGATGGAGCAGCCTCCGGTTGATCGCTATCGGTCGGTAACTCCACTGGAAAAGGAATTGTACACAATACTATCAGGTGTCTAATTGGAAAACTGTTCAAAACCCAGTGAAATAGGGTGTATTACATACAAGCAGTTTACCTTCTGCTGAAGTCTCCGCTATCGTCGATGGTGATTCGACAGGGATGGAATCTCCCGGATTCTCGGACACCTCTAAAATATAATTCGTACGAATACATCAGAGGGTGAAGTAAGCAAACCCCATTGGA
Organism: Aelia acuminata; assembly: GCA_911387785.2. NCBI lineage: Eukaryota > Metazoa > Arthropoda > Insecta > Hemiptera > Pentatomidae > Aelia > Aelia acuminata. The sequence goes on along the minus strand of OU426983.1, from coordinate 74,675,941 downwards.
ATAAGGTGATGTACAAACAAGATATTTGTACCTTGTGCTGATGTCTCCAGGATTGTAGGTGGTAACTCAACCGGAGGAGGGTTATCAGGATCCCCTTCATTGTCGATGTCGCATGAGTTGTCAACGTTCATACAGTTTCCCTCGCAGATGTTACAAAGCCTAGAGAGATAGTACGTAGCAGATAGTACAAAGCCTTCCAATTAGACACCTGATAGTATTGTGTACAATTCCTTTTCCAGTGGAGTTACCGACCGATAGCGATCAACCGGAGGCTGCTCCATCGAGACCAAGAAGGAGGAAGCTCAATCAAAGAACTGAAATTAATTGCAATGTATTAATAGGTAATTAATATTACATTCCTTTTCATTATATTCATTTCATTTCATTTTTTAAATAAATAATAAAACAAAAAATCCTTGTCTATGCCTTCCCTCGGATAGGATATAAAATGGAGGTCCCGAGCCTGTACGATGTCCGGTACTCGTTAAAGATCCATATCCTAATTATACCTGGATAGGCAAAATTTAGGACTCGCACTGTAGCTTCGTCCGATTAGCCTTAGTGGCATAAAGTGACGTTAAACAAACAAACAAACAAATAATAAAACGGCTTGATCGGTCCTTTGTGAATTCCTACCACTCCGTGGGCAATGTTTTTCAAAGGCTCCGTAATCTTGTAACCGCCATAGAACATGAAAAAAACACGTATTCATGGAGGAAATATGATAAGAAAGCGTGTGGTGTCTAGTTAGGGCTGAGTTTCTCTCGTTTTTGCCTAAGTGCCAAAAAGTTGCTCCTTTTCAGCGCGCTCTAGCGGCGGTGCCCTACATTCAAAAATAAAAGTGACCAATGCACTTTGAAGAAAATTTTGTCTACTTTAATTTTGTAAATAAAAAAAAATTCACTAGGGTGCATATTTTTCAACTTATAAGCGATTTTGTGAAAAAAGTCCAAAATTTTTAGGTTTTTTTTGCGATTTTCACTGTGAAGCCGTCATTTTTTTTGTTGGCAAACTTCAGATTCGGATTTAGCACACCGAAAACATAAGAATCCGTCGAGAGACCTTCTACCCTAGTTTTTTTTTTGTCAAAACTACCATTTGACTGGGCTAAATACCTGCTGGTGTCCTATAGTTTCTACACGTCTCTATCAGATCTTAATTTTAGCGCGAACTCCAAGGAGCTATCAATTGATTGTTTTTCAATCAGCGTTATTTTTAGAAGATATCTTAAAGTATTTTTTCCCTTATTTTTAAGTCTTAATTTCTGATTTGATTTATTTACATAATTTTAAATCTCTCAGTTAATTTTTTCTTATTTCCCTTTGGTATTATGTAACGTTACTAATAATTAAACAAGAATACATTTATTTTATCAATTCACCGGTTGGGTGTGTGTTGTCTAAATATTTGCTATATTTATCATTAAAAAAGCAAATTCACTTATATTTATTATTTATTTAATTTTTTTTTTGTTTCCTCTGCTCTATAATATCATTGACAACATCTATATTTTAGATTCTCGGATAATATTTGATCGATTTTAAATATTCCAGAGTTGTTGTTTTTTTTTTGTTTTTTTCACAGTTGTCTCGTCGTACCTAAGAATTTCTTTCAATGTACCTCCTAAAGCCATTTATTTTTCTGTTTGATAAGGTGCATAGCCCTTATTGCTATTCCTTCATTGCATATTTCGTGTGTTGGAGGTGTGAGACCTCTGAATAAATATTTATTAATCAAATCCCCCCCCAAAAAAAGGATTTAAAATTTAATTATTGGCTTGTTTTGTCTTTTGTAGTATTTTTTTACTTTTTCTGTTGAACTTTTCTCTTTGCGATAATGCGAACTGCCGTCAAAGAGGACCAAGAAAGCCGTCATTGTGTTGGGCCTTATTTTCTTTTCTTATCTGAATCCCTCAGGAGTGGGGGTGATAAAGGAGAGTGGATGAAAGAAGCTGATATGACCTATCTTCAATGGCGTTAATGCCATTATTTCGACCCCTTGTTAAAAATATCATAACCCTTAATAATATTCTGTTATATAATTTATAACATAATTAATTTTTCCTGAAGATTAAAACTTTCCAATTTCACGCAAGATAACACTCGTTAATTAGCTTTCGACGATGATTAATTTTGAATGAGGAAAAACTTCCTAGTTTTCGAATGACGTGTGTTCGTTATGAAACCCTGGACCGTTTCATTATTTCGAATAATATTTATTTTGTTGTACATCGTGCTTTTATCAATCATAAATTTTAATTAGTTTAACTTTGTAAATTATTAATTTATTGAAATGCTAGGATCATCTTCAGAACGATGTGAGAGAGGCAGAAAATAAGTGATAAAAGAGCTCTGATGGACAAAAGCCTTTCTGAAACCTAACGCTGCAACCAAAAATTACTCAAAATAATTATATATCGCTGCTCCAGAAGTACAGTATAATGACACAACTTCATAAAGTGAACATGTTGACAGGCGCGGATTCACAACTGGAGTAAAACAAAAAAGTTGACTTCACAATTTTCTGAGATTAATTTTATTGTATTTCCGAGCTTCGAAATACATTTATTTGTTGTTTGTAAATCGGCATAGGTTTACATACATAATTTGCCACTAAATCTATGGTCCGTTCTTTTCGGACGAATTAATACCACTTTTCATGTGCTTGTTCTACGAAATTTCAATATTTGCAGTTTTGTCATTATACCTCGGGAGCAGGGACATAAACTAAAGTTTGTTTGGTTAAAGAACTTATGTACTCGCGATTGCCATGTAACTGAAAGCAATCCATATAACTTATTAAATGCCAATATTTCAATTTATTAAATGCCAATATTTCACTAATAAAAGAAATCTCCAGACTGCCGGTAAAAGAAAATATGACCAAAACCCTATACTTCATATACAAGGAAAACATGAGGAATATAAGTGATTAATATAACTTACCTTTACTTTATGTAACTTAACTTACGCAACTGTTATGTTTCTGGACGTCGCCAAAGCATTCGATAATGTCTGGCTTCTTCAACTCAACACTGTACTACCCCACACATACTATCTCATCCTACAATCCTACCTCTCCTATAGATTTTTCTCTATCCGGCAGGTCTCAAAGATTTCTTCAATCCGATCAATATTCGAAGGAGTTTCGCAGGGATCAATATTTGCTCCGTTACTTTACATCAAACACACTCATGATACACCCACCAACTCTAAAATTTGACTGAAACTTACGCTGACGAGATAGCAATTTTTACAATAAACCATGGCCCCAGACTTGCCGCACTAAATTTACGAAACCACTGAATTCAATTAAAAAATTTGTACTCACTCTGGAAAATTCAATTCAATCATGACAAGATACGTGTCCACCAGTTTACTTACTTACTCCCTGGCGCTATAGGTCTATGTGACTCTTGGCCTTCCGAACTATCTCCCTTCATCTGTCACGATCCCTGGCAGCAGTCCTCCAGTTTCTTTTTCCCAGTTTCGCAGCGTCCTTCTTTACCTCATCTTTCCATCGGCTCCTAGGTCTGCCTCTTTTCTTTTTTCTTTCGAGGATTTCCATGTCAGTCTACCAGTTACATCGGTAAAATACAAATCCCTCAATCAGAAACGTTATTCTGTTCGACATAAGAATGACTTGGGGTCCACATGTCAAAATGAAAAAAAAAAAAATGACCCTGAATAGGTTTCAAAATTCTTTAAACTCTTTTTTCAATTTGTTTTGTTTAAATTGAAAACTAGGCAGAAGTTACATACACGATATACATACACCTACTAAATAGATATAGATATTGCTACGTAAGTTACCACAACCAACTATCTAACAACAAATACGAACTCTTTATTCACGTTTTTTTTTTGTTAATTTACACGGACATAATAACAGACTATTCAACGACATGGCCACGGCTGACATGCCCGTTAAAAGGCGGCTGAAGAGAAGCTGGATGAGAGACCTCCTCTCCTGAATTAGTGTCAAGTCCAGAAAGAGGTGCTGTTGGGCACTTTTCTCCTCATTTCTAAAATATATTTATTTCCTACATTTGCTGATTGTCGCTGATAGCTGACATGTATGAATAAAAGTATGAAGATAAAAAAATAAAACTTACCTGAAACAATTCTAAGAAACTGCATAAAATTCACTTATTTATTTATATTTATTGAAAATATGTACAAAAACGTTGCTTAGCAACGTAAATGGGTTTCGAATTAACTCTTAGTTATAAAACCAACTTTCTTAGATTAGTTAAGTAATGTTTTGGTGTCCTTCATGCAATATTTCACCGATAAGTATTGAATGCATTCCGTGAGCTCCAAAAATATATTTACTAAAGCAATCATTTTTTCATCATTATAAATCGATTTTATAATTTATAGATAGTATGGATTCTGATTGGCTAGTGGTATTTGCTTACTTATTTTACCATAAAAAACTACGTAATAAAAATCGTGCTAATAAGAAATTATTGATTTCTCACTGAAGGGTCATGAATTTGAGGAAATAACGATTACCTCATTACGATTACCTTATTTAATCATTTGAATTGGAAGGAATCTTATAATGAAAATTATCTTGATTAAGCGTTAGGCATCTTCCAATTGTTGATTAATCGAAAGAATTGACTTATATTTATCAGCAAATATTTTGAACTTATGTTATTCTATATTATTCGGCTGGTTGTTGATAAAACAAATATATATCAATGGGTCTAAGATCTGTACCCTGTGGAACACCAGATATCGAAATAACAGTCTTTGAGCAGTAACTTTAATATTGAACATATTGATGAACCCTATTCATTAAAGATTTTAAGAGCTCCATGTAGCTCTGGATAAGCTAAACTTGAACAGTTTTGCTAAAACGAGTTCTTTGTTCACTGTATCAAATGCCTTTTTAAAATCAGTGTACATAATATCCACTTGTCTAAAATTATTAATAGAATCACTAATAAATTCATTAAACTGAACTAATTTAATTACAGTTAACTGTCCTGGCATGAAACCATGTTGCTCTTTAACAATAAACTTATTTACATGACTGAAAATTCTATCATATATTTTTTGAAAAGCCACACAAAATTGAAATAGATCTGTGATTTAGTATCATTTCTATTTCCAGATTTATAAATGGTAGTAATTTTGGCTAATTAATTTATATTTGAAATTTTTTTAGTTTTATTTTTTTTATTGTTTTTAATAATGTTCACCCTTAAAGGAATGAATTCATGAAAAATAATATTCGCTTAGATTAACTTAATCATCGTATAACTGAATCCATGGGCTGAAATAATTCTCGGCACAATATAGGTCACGTACATACGACTCCCGCTCAAACAATCTCTCAAATGTGTTCTCGCTTACAAATTCAAAATTTTAGCTGCTCAAACACAACGTAATTGAACGTCTTTAATGTGGTCGACGGAGCGGAACATTTGTTTATATAATTATATTTACAGTTATATAAATTGTTTGCTTTAATTAGTACTAAAATATAAGGGAAAAAATTAATAATTATTTATTTCCTTTCTTTTTGTCCATTAATGCTTTACGAGATCATAAATAATAACAAACGCTTACATTGAGTGTGTGTTTGTGTGAAATTTTAAGCTTCAAGAAATAATCATTCCGGAAATCGTGATATCCAAAAAACTGAATATGTAATGCAGGCAAAGTATAGTCACGCGACATTTTTCGTTTTCAAGGATTTATTTAACTTAACTCGTTGAAACGCAAATGAGTTCGTTGATGTCATTTAGTTGCATTCAAAAACCACGAGGGACTAGTTATGAATTTTCCCCTCTTATAGACTCAATAGATAACAGTTTTCAAGAGCAAGTTTTAGATTTAAGTATTATAGTTATTTAGATTTTCATTTTTTTTATTTTAGTACTAAATACAAAAACGTGTGGTATTATTTATTGAAATAAACCTATCACAAATAGAGTTGGTCTTTGCACGAGTATTGCTTGCTTGTGATTACAGTCATGATTGAATATCGTTGTTGACAGGTGCGAATATAATTATTTTAAAAAAAATAGTAAGTCACATTAAAAATGTATTTATTTAGGTACTTTTATAAATTTTCATCGTCCTTTGAAAATTCAGTGTGAAAAAAAGTAGAAATAACTAACTAACATAGGAGGGATAAAATCAGAAATACCACCGTATGATGCAATCTAAATGAAGTAAAATAAGTAAAACTGGCCGGAGATATAATTGGAAAAAATGGGCTAAGCTGATTTGGTATCCTCCACATATGCAGGAGAATAGAATTGCCAAAATTATTTTTGAAACAAAAGTGGAAAGAAGAAGGTCAAGTCAAGAAGAAGGCCCAGAAAGACATGGTAAAGTGTGGTTAAAGATGCTTTGGATCGGGGAGGGACTAGAACAGGCTTAGCCGGCTGGTGCAGTATTTCTATCCTGTTCAGTTCTGAGCCAGGATCGGGCTCTATAAGAATCCTCTACATTCCCGAGGAACAATTAAGATCTGTCAAGTGGGGTAACGTGTGATGTAATGGTTAGCATAGAAACTTACAATACTAAAGGTCGCGGGTTCGCAACCGCAGGTGATCATAGGATTTTTTAATGGGAGTAAAAAATCCTTATCTACCTATGCCGTCCCTCGCATCGTCCGATTAGTCTTAGTGACATAAACTAACGTTAAATCAAACAACAACAACAAGATCTGTCAAGTTATTTTGTGTTGGCGCCGTGCAAGAATGTGATCTTTAAACCCGCAAGCCATAACAACAATGCTAAAGTGTATTCAAAAGCTTGGACGGCGCTCTAAGTAATTGGAACTATATAACTAATGCAATCTTCCCAAATATTATTATTATTTAAAATAATTTACATCTTACCTACTTTACTAGGATTTCTGCTTAAGGTCATATTTAAAACCAACGAGCGAAAAAAAATTAAAGCGCATGTATGCAACTGTATGAATTATATATTAAAAAAATTTAATGATATCCTCCAAAACATTTTTTTAATTTTATTTCTTTAAACCTTTTTTTTTTCTTCTTAGCATTGACTAAATCTCCTCTTTGTTACTCTTTGTTTATATATATATATATATAGATGGTTCATATAAATAATAGGATAAATCGATACATACTTTAGTAATTCTTTCCAATTTAAAAAATAATATTAAATCTTATTATTATTGGTCATATTAAACGATTGTGTTTGCAGTGGCTTGAAGATTCCTTTCTTCAAATTGTATTGGGGGGAGTGGGGGTTGGGTGCAGTTGAGCTTATCTTATTCTGTGTCAAATAATACTTAGGATATTTGAAATTTAACAAACGTTCTAAGGCAATTTCTGCCTAGCCCTTACTAGGAGCAGCTCTTCGCTTTGGTAATAGCATCTTCAATGTCATCACATATTTCTATAAAAGCGTTATAATCAGGAGCAAATCGTCGGATAAATCATAGCGAACTTATAGAAAGCAAAAAATAAAATAAAAGAAAATGAATAAAATCCGGAGGAGACATCTAACGAAAACAATATCTTAAATCTTAAAGCGGAAATATGAGTATTGATCTGTTTTCAGAAGCGATAAAGCCCTATTTCGGAACGACATTTTGTTTATGTCCTGGCTTACTTTTTATTTGCCTGTTCTTGACAGGAAGGATAAAAACAGTTTGACTGCAATGAGGCGGGTAACAGTTTAGCAGGCATCGGATATGTTTATACTCTCTGTGGAACCATGCTCATAAATAAATAAATAAATAAATATATATATATATGTGTGTGTGTGTGTGTGTGTGTGTGTGTGTGTGTGTGTGTGTGTGTGTGTGTGTGTGTGTGTGTGTGTGTGTGTGTGTGTGTGTGTGTATGCACTGACATTGATAATGTAAAACTTTCGATTTTATCGTGTGGAAGCTACTTAAAATATCTATAGTTGCTATTAGATTTTTTTTTTTTTTTTGTGATACCCAATTTTAATAGAAAAACAGAGGCTGTAAAAATTTGAATAATAATTAATTTCTGTGAACGTGGCTATTATCTCACGAACTATTTATATAATTTGTATATATTATATATTATATTTAACATTTGTTTTGAAAAAAATTAATATTTGTAATTACTAAATTTTGTATTTTCATTGACTTTCTAAGACGCTTTTATCTTTATTGTTCTCCACATTTATACATATCTGATCAGTAATTTGAATTTATTTTTGTAGGTAATGTAAAATTAATATTTTGTTGTCAGAAAAATAATTAAATTAATTATACTTCAAATAAAGTATGGGGCTCATATAGTCAAAGGATCTCACTTCCCCCTTTAAAAACAATCGCGATTTTCGATAGTTAAAAAACTATCGACAAACTGGCAGTTTCAAACTATCACTAATCTCGATAATTACAAAGGTAATAAATATATACCACTGATTAACAAGACCGATCATTCCTGAGTTGTTTCAATAGGACCCATGTCTCTTGAGATATGGATGTTGTACGTTGGTTGTTAAGAAAACTTGGTAGTAGTTTTTATTGTAACAAAGGCATACAAGTCGTTTATTTGTTTTAACATCCGTGGTAATTTCACAAGGGCAGGAACGGGGAGTTATCCGGCGGAAGGAAGCTTTATAAGTTATTCATGTGCTGTACCATATGGAATAAAATAGACCTCGCGACATTCTTCCTGTTTTATACGTTACGTGTTGAACATACTTAGTTATCGAAGTTAAATGTTTAAACTATGAAAATTTCTGCTAAAGATCATCTTTTACTGTTAATATTATTATTATTGAACTTTTCAATGAATTTGCCAATTCTGGTTTTTACACCCAATCCATTACGATGGCTTAGTTAGGAACGTGCATATGAATTCCTTTATAGCCACCTACGACTCAACCCTGGCCGGTTCTAATCTGTGTCTAAACTCTGTAGAGTTAGAAAAACAATATCGAGTGGAAATCAAATTCTATCGATTACTTTCAAAAATGGCTCGTTCAATTTGTAATTTAGTAATTTAGGGAACGGGGAGTAATCTAGAAATGCCCTATTGAATTTAAAAATGAATAAAATACATACATGTATAGAATATGAGGCTCTGAAATAATGTAAATAAACATTTAGAAAAGATGTTGTATATAAGTTTTTCGACTAAATATTTTTCTGATGTTATCCACGCTAAAGGGTTGAACATGTCATTCATTACTTCAAATGGAAAATTGTTATTTCCATTTAAAAGTTTATACGACTTTTATCCTAAATGTTTTGAACAAAATTCACCAATACCTACTACCATTCATTGGAATTGGAATGAAATTGGATTGGAATGTCAGATATTGTGAGGGTTCAGACCTAGATAGTTCTGTACTGATTTGATGGATTTTTTTTCGTCTGTATTTAAATATCTGAATTCAAAAACGGGTTCATTCGCAGATGTTATACTCTTAAGACAAATAATTGAGCTTGAAATTTTGATTAACATTAAGGAATGCATTGAATGAAATAATTAATTAATGAGATTTTCTCGACCTTGAAATGACTAATTATTATGTGTCCTTGTGATATAATGCTTGGTAATAACACTGGAAAAAAAATTATAAATAAACTTGTACATTTGTCGTACATATTATCAATAAAATCCCCAATCTTTTGTTTATTACCAAATTTTGGACTAATTCGTAAACTTAACATAGCTAGTAAGCTATTATAACGTAGTAACGTTGTCATGTATGGATGTTGCTATTGTAGGACAAAGTAAATTTTATTAATAATGTAAAATAATATAAAATAAAATGTTGGACATAGATGTTGCTCACACCTGGTCAGTGTTATGGATTTAGATGGAAACTTGGGGAGGTTCAATCGGAGATAAGATCTAATAACTACCGCCCTAGAAGCTAAGCGGCTATAACGTTGGTAAATGTGCCTCGGAAAACAGTGTTGGAGCTTGGAGGTACCTTGAGTACTAAGTGCAAATAATGTTCACTACTACTGCCACCTGATCAGTCTTAGAATCAATGTTAATTACTTATTAAATATAACGTATAATACATAGTTTTATTCATCTCTCTCTCTCTCTCTCTCTCTCTCTCTCTCTCTCTCTCTCTCTTTCTTTCTTTTATTATTTCGATCTCTTCGTCTTTTACATCAGGTTTTATTTCTTTCTTTTTTCAAACTACCCCGGGATGCCACCAGTCGTGCGACAATGCGCTTGGAATCGTGATACATAAATCCATTGGAGTAGGACTTAACCTAGTGGAAATTTAGTAGGTCGCGGGGGGAGGGGTTCTTCCTCCTGTTGCTTCGATGTGGCTGGAAGATTTATCGTTTTGGAGTTGAAGGTCTCCTGCCACCCTTAGGCGTCCCTCATCGAGTTTAATCCGTCCTTGGGTATCAGAATCGAATCTCGTTTCTGAATACCGAACATATTGGATTTTGTTTTTTTCCCATCGATATCTGCGGAGAGATTCTTCGAATATTTGTAAGACGTCGAAATAGATGTCCTTAAACTAGTAAGGAAGTGAAATTGCCTTTCCCAAATACGCCCACTTTGAATTTGTAATAGCAAAACTTACCTCAGTCAGCTCTCTTCTGGAAATACCTGCGCTGAAGAAATACCAGCGCCTACAATATTAAGAAGAAATGTATTCATGGTTGCCTAGACAATAAACCAAGTATATCAGAAATTATGTACTTTTGTATGTCAATTAATCTGTGGCATATTAATTTTTCTATTAAAGCTTAGAATATATCCGAAGTAGACTGATAGGTGGGTTTGATGATAGTGGCTGTGTTTGGCGAATCGCTTTGATTTATTATTTACATAAAATAGAGTATTCGGTTGCCGTTATCATTACTCATCTGTATACTGTGGTAAAGAACTCTAAAGCTTTCCTAAGCATAAATATTTTAATAAATGTTTTTTTATTTTATCAATGAAAAAATATTTCATATTGGATAAATGATGGTTGACTTATATTTTATAAGTATAAAAATATTTTGACCGCCACGCCAAAAAATCCATAAATAGTATTAAACTATTTGATTGCAGCCACATGCAAATCTTCTTCAAGGCAAGTGGCATTGGGAGATGTCAGAGCCTAGAATGGAAATTTTTTTGTATCAGATACCATCAATTTATTTTATATCTTACGTAAAATTTAAAATATGATAAATATAGAATATTGCTTTTTCTTTTCTTTTTTAGTTCCCCTTTCTTCCTTTGCCATTTAGATATGGAGTTTTTCCTATGTTTTTTGAAAAGTCACTTTCTTGGACGGGTCAAGAAAACTATCCTTTAATGTATATCCTTTAATGTAGATTAATGTATATCCTTTAATTAATATAATTTAATAATACCATTCCAAATCCTCCTGTTTCCACCCCATCTTCATTCCTTGTTCCTTGAATCCTCTTAAGTATCTAAAATGAAGGACCTTTTTAAAAGGAAGTTTCTCAACACGTTTTTGTGCCCATTATTCTTATTTTTTGTTTATATCTACTTTTTTATTTGTAATTCATTTGTATAGCTTAATTAATTTAAATTAAGAAAAAAATAAATTGGAATGACCATGTCTGTGTTCATTCAACAACTCACTAGTCATTTTTTCTTTGAATATTGAGGTAAGGAACTGAATTTATTTAAATCGAGAACTTGGAATAAAAGAAGTTGGTAAATTTATTTTTATTGACATCTAATTCATTAGAAAATTATTTATTTATATATTCAGGGCATTATATATGTTTTTTTGTTATCTTAGGGTTTCTGTGTATCACTTCTATTCTGCTTTGCAAACGTAGATGTGCATGCTGCCTTTAAAGCAATGGCACGTCGAATCCGCAGGCGAGCTACCGACAATGGAAATCTTACAGCCACACAAACGAGAGAGGTTGTTTGACTCCAACGATCAAATCCATTTGAAATGTACAGCATATAGCACTTTCGGTCTGGTACCATTAGGTACGTCTAAAGACAGTCTAATGGGTTACTGGACCTCAGTAGGTGAACCAAGCTTGGACTATTCATAAAAATTTGTGTATATCCCAATTATATTTTTTTACTACCTCATGCTTCACTGTTTATCTGTTTTTTTTTGTTGTTTTTTTTTTTTGTGTGTTTTTTTAATACAGATATATTTAGATCTCTTATTAAATTAGTCATATTCAACTCAAGTGATATGAAAGAAGATATTTATAAATAATCTGTTTGTTACTAGTTCAAACAATAAAATTAACTGAACATATACATGTTTTTTATCTGAGAATGGTTATGTAGACTGAAAAATCTTTGAGAACTCAATGTTTGATATTTCATCGGTTCCAGTCAATATTTATAGCTTATTAATTTGTTGACATTTTGTAACATAAAAACATTTAGTGTATTTACAAACAGGCATGTTCAGTAAGATATTGTTTTGAATGGTTGATTTCCCAAAGATTTTCGCTTAACATCACCACAAAAAAATTATTAAGATGATTTTAGGTACAATTGTTTCCATCGAAATATAGAAATATGAACATCTTACTTGATACAACTTATGTCACTATATTTTTTTTTGTGTGTTGTATTAATTAATGTTGAGATTTATTATCGGAAAATAAAAAACTCTTTAAATAATCTATAAATTAGTATTAATTTGTATTTTATTTATAAATTTTACAAAAAAAGTAAAATACAATTGTATTTATTGTGTATCAATACTACATTGTAATTGATTATCATAACATATTTCATCTTTCAAAAATAAAAACTATGTAGCTAAATGCCGCAAAGGTATGTTGAATTATTTTTATTCATTGATCAATAATCTCTTTGGATTTATTCATAATAAACAATTGGTAGCAATGATTAGCTTTAGACTCAGGCTAGGCGCTTATTGAGACGCAGGCAACTTAGAGCAGAGTAGAGTAGAGCAGTTTTTGTGGAAAGTGTATTAGGAAGGAGCCGTGCACATTGCGAAGCAGAGCAGGGCAGCAAATAATATTTACACCCCATATCCAAGGTAGTGTCAAAATTATATAAGCAATGAAGGGTGACAGAGGTTGAACCAATTGTTCCTGTCGCATGTTTTAACCATTCAGTAGGCATGGGATCTAAGTAAGAAAACATATTTCTATCAAACATATTTCTAAATAAATTTATAAATAATAATATTATTTTATTATTCATTTGATTAAGTTTATCGTAATATTGTGCTACTACATTAATCATATCTCAGATAATGTAAAGTCGTTATGATTCATAAAAAATAATTTTTATATTAAATATGGGTCATTTCTAGATTTATAATTTTTTTTTTATACTGATGAAACATATCTTAGTATAAATGTTTATTTTATTTTAATTGTAAAAGGTATCCAGCCAGCATTATCTCAAGAACTTGAAAAGGCTTCTTTTTTTTAAAAATATAATCATTGATTACTCTTGGAATTAAATATTAAATCATCTGATCATTGAAAGTAATAATAGTGAATAAAATTATACTCTAATTTTGTAGTAAGCTTTTTAATTTATCAATGTATGATAGGGGCACTTGGAAAAAAAAAGAAAACTATTTTCAACCAATGAGTTGTAAATTGTTTAAACAATATAAAAAATTTATAAATATGTAAAATTGTACCTATTTTCCTAATGAAGTGTATATTCAGATTTGTAAATAAACAGATAAGTGTAGGGGAACTTAAGGACGCTTCAATTGTCATTAGTTCGAATATTAATGTTTATTGAAAATCTGTACAAAAAGCTGTGCCAAATTTTTAAAATAGATGTTTTTGTAAAAATGATTCTGTGAGGTTTATTATTCTACTTTAGCTTAGGGATTCATAAAAGGTGTTTCACATGGTTTTGATTCTCTAAGAATCTGTAAAGGACCATTTATTGTAATGATATTCTATGTGATTGTAATAATAATCTTCGAAGTTTTAGTAAATGTATTAACAATAATGTTTCTTTGTGGTTGCAGAAAAGCTGTTTGTAAAAAAACTTCTATTTCATTTTTTAGTTTAGATCTTGTAAATATATAAGTTTAGATACTTTGAAAATGATTATTCGTGTATCCATAATTAACTATATTTAAAAAATTAAGAACAGAGATGTATTTTAATTTTTATTTTTTAATGATATCAATTAATTTTGACGAATTACTGACTCATTATGGGTGCCATGCAAATATAAAAACATTATATTCTATCTGCTAAGTTCTTTTTCTTCACTTAGTGAGGAAGAGTGCTTTAATAAATAGGATTTTTTAATGAAGGAGTCTCTTCCGCGTTTGAAGTTTATTTTTTTTTTTTCCAATGTTTTGAGCTATTGGCTCATCCTCTGGGGTTATCTACATACAATACATTAATCTTTTACACTTAATTATAATATCCATGCATGTTTTACAATTTTTTTTAATATAAAAATTAAATTAAAATATAAAAAACAAAAGCAACAGCATTATCTGAACACACTATAAAAAACAACCATACCTTCGATTTCGATAACACTAAAATTCTAAGCACAGTACAAAATACAAAAAACAGAAAAATAGAAGAGGCAATCCACATAACAAAAAACATAGAAAACACAATAAACTACAAAACAGACACAAAACACCTTAACAACCACTACGCACATATATTAAAAAAATTGAAACACATATGAAAAAAATAATAGAAACAAAACCAAAACATCAACAAACATAGAGAACAGGACGAGGGAGACTAAACAATCTAAGTACCAAAGTCCACATATTAGCACCAGTAAAAATGTGACTGTGAAATAAAAAGACTCTAAAATGTGAAATATGCCATAAAATGTAATAAGTAATAAGGATAGACATAAGTATTCATATACTGTTTAAAAAAATATAAGATGACAAATGGCTAAGGTGAAAAAAAAGAAGTTACTTAGGATAAGGTAATTGTAATACCAATATAATAAAATTGTAAAACATGCATGGATATTATAATTAAGTGTAAAAGATTAATGTATTGTATGTAGATAACCCCAGAGGATGAGCCAATAGCTCGAAACGTTGGGAAAAAAAAAATAAAATAAACTTCAAACGCGGAAGAGACTCACTCCTTCATTAAAAAATCCTATATTATATTCTATATGTATATTGGTCCCATTTATGTAATGGGAAATAGAATCTAAACAGCTATGATAATGATCTTGGGATGATAAATGGGGATTGATTTCTACATTGATATAAATTTATAGGCGTCCGCCGGATCTCATCTGGGGGTGAGGGTGGGGGGATGGTAAAATTTTCGTCTAGGGGGCGCAGGATGGTAAAATTCTTAGGATCAGCGGGGGGGGGGGGGTGTTATATGTTATATGAGGTCACTCCCCAAATATTTTGGCTTTTAAATTTATTTTTATTTTTAAGCAAAAAGTTACTATGCCCTAAACATAATCCTTTTGGTTGTTTAGATCGCAGTCCTGTTTAATACAAGGTAATTAATTGTCTCATTAAAAATCGGTGCTGTCAGCCCCGTGATTATGAGACAGGAGGGTCATGACTTCTCCCCCAATTTTCTTGCTGAATCCGCCCCTGGGTAGAAATGTATAAATTACCACACAACACACACACACACACGTGATTTAAATATATTAAAATATTTGAAAAAACTAAATATTAAAACAGAAAACTCTTGGTAAAATTATACTTTAAATAACTGATCACGCTGGTTGATAAATACAATTGTGAATTTCAAAAAAGTAAAAATCCGCAGTTTCTTTTTAGCAATCATTTATTTTTTGTGATTAATTTAGTATAAATTACCATACCTTAGTTAAACAATGTAATGTTTTTGAAAGTTTGTATGTTATAGATCAAAGAATCTTATTTGTTTAAATTATCTTTCATTAGAAATGTAATAAGACCTATTATAAAGTATATTAACCACTAGTATTAAATGTTAACATTTAGAACTTTCTCTCATTCTCTTCTATGAATGAATGCTCTTTTTTAAGGGTCATTCTAAAATAACACTATCAAATATAATATGGATTTAACATTAATGTGTACACAGTAAGTAGACATATTTTCACCAATTTTGTCCTCTGTACATGTAAAAAAAAAGTTATGTCTGTAAAACATTCGAATAATAAAGGCAATCTGTGTATGTTTCCCTAAAACTTATTCATTTCCTAACCCTGAGGTAATATCAATACCTTATCTTTTAATTTAATTTTCTTTTATGTTTGTTTTTAATTTAGTGCTAGTTTTCAAAAGGCTTATGATCGTCTTAGCCTATTTTTCAATTTAACTAAACTTAGGGAAGAAGTGTGAAAAAGCTTTCACATTTTTTTTTTTTTTTTTTTTTTTTGTGTTTTATCCTATGAATACATTTTTGATTAAGGTAAGAGAAAGATTTTTTTTTTTTGACAAATAGTGGCATAAGTATAATTAAACAGCTTGCTTAATTTTTAGTTAAACAAAAGAAAAATCAGCTCTTATGATTGGGAAAACACCTTTTTACAGCCCCTTTTCTTGTGGTTAGAACTTATTCCATAAATTCCTACCCCAAAGAATAAGCTGAAATACTTAATAAAGGTATGTTTCACACTTGTGTGCTTGTCTATAAATATGAATTTTCCTCCATAAATACAGTAACTTTCGGTCAATAGAATTTATAATATTTTTAGATCAATATTTAAAAAAATAGTATAAATATCAAAGAAAGTACAGTGGCTCACAGTCAAAATGATGCAAACGAATATTTTTATTTCAAATGCTATTTATTTCCTCTGTTAAAATTTAAAAACCAATGCACATGAGGCCATAACGGTTCATTGTCATACATTAAATTTATATAATCAAATCAACTCAACAGCAATTATAGAAAGAGAAAAAAAAATCTTCATTAAAACTCGTAGGGATTGAAGGTCACAGTGAAAAAGATGCAACGTTTACTTCCGTTTAGAAAAAAGTGAAAGTAACAAGTATTCTTCAATTATCGGGTAAATGAGTTTATTAACCTTTTAATTTCTTTTCATTCTTTCAATGGAAACAAAAATAAACAATATGAATACTAGTAATCAGTCTAGTTCGAGCTTTTGCGCAAACAACTATACGTGAACGAGAAATAGTGATTAGCAATTTGAAAATGGACAAAACACAACGAAAAATTGCCTCTACCATCAATAAGAGTTATGCCTCCGTTCAAAATATTATTGAAAGTTTTAAAAACTAAAATAGAATAATAAGAAAAGCTCGTGTGAGTGCAAAACATTTTTTTACTCGTAATGATCAACATTGGATTTTGTGCCAAATAACAAATAATCCAAAATTTGGTGCTCCAAAGTTGACCACATTAGTTAAAAAACATTTAAATAAAATGGTATGTGCTGAAACCATTCAAAGGGTCTTAAGAAAAAAGCAATACAACGGTAGAGTTACATGCCAAAAACCTTATATCACTGACATAAATAAAAAGCTTCGAATCAATTTTGCTAAGCATTGTTTAACAAAAGACATGGACTTCCGGAAGTGTTCTGTATTCGAATGAGCCAAAATTTAATTTGTTTGGCTCTGATGGAAGAGGTTTCGTCTGGAGAATGTCAAATGAAGAGCGCCATGAAAAAAATCTTCGCCCGACCATCAAACCTGGAGGTGGTCATGTCATAGTTTGGGGAAGTATTGCAGCCTCGGGGGTAGGAAATCTTCATTTTATTGAGTGAACAATGAATAGACATTTATATTGTCACATCCTGAAAGAAAAAATTTAAAGCAAGTGCAACCGAGCTATTAAATAAATAATTTTGCTTTATATAGTGGTAACGACCCCACGCATTCTTCTCATCTTGCAAGAGAATGGTGTTTATATAATTTACCCCAAAACTATAAAAACAGCTTCCCAATCACCAGACCTAAACGTCATAGAGAATTCATGGAGTAAATTAGAAACAGAAGTGACAAAACATAAGATATCAAACCGAAAAGATCTCAAAAAGGTGCAACAAGAAGAATGGGAAGATATAAGCCCATCTTAAACAGAAAAGCTTGTCCAATTGTTCGAAAGAGATAATAAAAGTTAAAGGCTTACCTACAAAGTACTCAAATTCAAAATATTTTTGATTTTTTGGATGTTTTTAATTTTGCATCATTTTCACTGTGACCTTAGAAGTGTATATTTATTCATGAGGTTTTAGTTTAATTTTAGGATTTGATCTCAAATAAGCTTTTAAGTATTGTCAATTCTAACCTAATGTTTGTACTTCATATTTGTAAACAAAGATTGTTGAAAATAAATTTTGGCTTGGTATAAAATTTTTTTTTTTCAAAGTTAATTCCTTGCATCATTTTGACTGTGAGCCACTGTAGTTGCTTCAACATTTCCCCAAGAAGGTAAAAAAAAAAAAAAGCATTAGTTTTTTTTGTCAACTAACTAGTTGAAAAGTATGATCAAATTAAACAATTTATCACTTCGCTGAAAATTCCATTTACAAATGTGAGCTGTCGTATAATGAACGGATTAAAAAAAGCAACCTAGCAAAAACATTTAGGTGCTGATAAAAATAAAAAATTGTTTAGTTGTTAAAGATGCTGCGAGAGAGCAGCACAGATCAAGAAAGGTGAAAAATAATAGTTCTAAACTGTGCCGATAGAGGCCAGCACCATCCAGTAGCCATAATCTTAATTTTCGCTGAAATTTTTTCGTTTTGTATTAGGAGAGTAGGAGCGCAAAGGAGCTCAACTGCTATGATCACACAGCTGGGTTGGTAAGTGCTGGCCTCTTAGGGCAGGGTTCGGAACTTTTGTTCACGGTCGATCTGTTTAACTCCTTTGTGCTCCTACTCTCCTAATTCAAAATGAAAAATTTTCTGTCGGAATTAGGACTATAGAAATAGTGCCGTTGGATGGTTCTGGCCTCTATCGGTGCTATTTATAACTATTACTTTTACCCTTTCTTGATTGGTGCTGCTATCTTTTGACAAATATATTAACTAATTGCAAATTTTCTAATTTTATTGATGTTATTTATTCATGGTCGTTGGTTGAATAATTAAGTCATCATTTTTAAACTATTTAATTAGAAGATCTTTTATCGTGGTCGAATCTTTTATCTTCTAATTAAGTAGTTTAAAAATTCTAATTTTATTATTGGTTTTTCTGTTTTTTGGACTGAGTAAAACTAATAAACAAATTAATTATTTTCTTGATTCGTGTACATAGTAAATTGTGAATTTTAGAGAAATATGTTGACGTTTTAAATATAAAATATTATCATGGAACAAAATAATTATACCTTTGTTTGTTTTAACGTCACTTTATGCCACTAAGGCTAATCGGACGATGCTACAGTGGGAGTCCACAATTTTGCCTATCCAGGTATAATTAGGATAGGGATCTTTAACGAGTACCTGACATCGTACAGGCTCGGGACCTCCATTTTACGTTGTATCCGAGGGACGGCATAGCTAAGGATTTTTTACTCCCTTTAAAAAATCCTAGGGCCACCACGGGAGGCGAACCCGTGACCTTTAGTATTGTAGGTTGCCATGCTAACCACTACACCACAGGTGACCCCTAATTTTACCTTAACAAGAAAGTTATGTTTCTTGTAAAGTTTTAGTGGAACACACAAATCGCCTTTTTTTTTCTAAATAAATTGTGCAAAAATTGTTTCACCATTCGGAATCCATTGGAAATATATAAAAAAATATGACTTTAATAATAATTTAATTTTATATGTAAAAACCTCAGTACTTAAATTGTTATATGAGGTTGCTATATTATATTGTTATATTCAAAGGCTTACAGATAACTTAAAATCGTGGCATTGCGAGTGACCAGCAAAGACAAAGTGTTAAATATCATAAATTGTGATCTAGCTTTCAAAAGTAAAAGCATCTTGACATGAATAAATAGAAAACTCAATCTATCAAAGGAAACAAAAGTTGAACCTTCTCTATTCACAATAAATCAATTAGTGGGATATAAAGAGAGCACATTTGTATTTGTTTTCTAAAAATGCAGAATCTTCTATTACTTTTAAAAAAAATTCATTATAAAAAGAGAACCTTAATTAAGATAATAATAAATTGATTAAATTACATATACATAGTATTTTGTTATATTTGGAAGCTGAAAATTATGTAAATATGTTAATGGATTGTTTTATCGTTCTTCACTAAACAAAACATTGTTTTATTTATTTAGGAGTAATCATTCATCCTTATGCATACAAACATATTCCCCAACGGTTCTGCTTTGTTTTGAAGCAGAAAGTAAGATTTCTTAAATGAAAGCTTTTTAACAATTTCTTTAGGAAAAAAAGGTGATTTGCGTGTTCCACCAAAACTTCCCTGACTGGGTGTTATTTCAGGTTTTTAATAAGAGAGAGGAAAAGCCCAGGACTGGGGCTTTTAGAATATTACGGAGCCGTCATATTTAAATCCATTTGGTATGAAATAACCTTAAACAATGTATTTATATTTTAACGTGTGTATTTTATTCAAACATTAAACTAAACTAAAAAGTCTAAAGAATAAAAGAGAAACGATAATAACTTGATTTACTTATAGTTCAATATTTTCTTATAATTTGTTATTTATACTTCTAGTTTCTCTTTTTCCTATAATTTCTATCACACTCAAATTTATTCCCAAACTTAACACAACCCTACCCTTGTAGCTCTTGTCATTCTTGGATGATATGGTTAGGAAATCTTTTTAATCAAAATAAATATATTAAGTCACTCTTTTGATAGATAACCTGTTGTTAGAAAACCTGTTGCAACATCTGATAACATTTTGAAAGTACCACCAGCTTGCAGAATAAAATTAATTCAAGGTATTAGAAAAAAAAACACCGAATTTCTAAAAAAATATATTGACATATATTCTAAATTAACTAAAACAATTAAAAAAAAAAGCATGATTTTTTAATCATTCACATACTAATAACAATTTTAAATTCAAAAGAAAATACAAGAAGAAGAAAAAAAACACCACTTATTTAAAAGTTTTTCTTCTAATTATAATTTAACAATTTTCTTCTCGCTGGTCACAAAATTAGAGTCCTTTAACCTATAACAAAAATTTGAAACAAATTAATTTAAAAAACAGTTTTGTTACAATTGTACAGGTACAATCCAGATTGGTATAATGTGCATTTTCATCCACCTCAAGTTTTTTATATTGTTTTAGTATTATTTATTTTCTATACACATATAAATGTTTGTTAAAAGAAGTAATAGAAGCTCCATTATAGAAATCAGATTTGAATCCGTTTAAAACATTAATGGCCTCATATCGATTCAGAGCTGAGGAACTAAAATATAATGTCAGTAATAGATTAATTAAATCAAGATCAAGATTGTGGGAAGAATGGAGGAATTGACCCAAGTTGTCTTGCCTAAGGGACTTGAAATGGTTATATAAAAAATCTGGTGCAAGCTGCAACACACAACTTTCACTTTCCAACTTACTTAGATTAGAAATTGATGTGTTTTGTTAATTACCACTTCTCAAAGTTACACATTTTTCCACATTAATTTCTTATTTTTGTTTTATTTGCTCTATAAAAAACACTAAGTTTTTTTATTATTAAATAAAAGTTTTTACTTGTGATACTTCGGCAACGCAAGCATAATACTCGAATTCGTCTGATTTTATAATTCTCTATGTAGTTGTTGAAAACTTCATTTAGTTACCATGAAACAAATAATTTCCATAAAATGAAGAGAACGGCTATAATTATGAACAATGGTCTGTCATTAAAGGCGTACTCTGCATGTGTGGGCTCAACGTGTTTTACGAGTTGAAGGAATATTTTCCTTTTTTTCTCCTCTATAGTTTACTTGATTTTTTTCATATTTCATATTTAGCTATTTCTTATTTTTAGGCGTAACAGAGACTGTTAGTTTCTCCATATAAACAAAAACAAAGGTACTTTATAGGAAAACAAAAGAGGCCCCTTCCCTATTTAAGCCACCTAAACATTTCAATAATGATAACACCTAATTTCCATTAAAAATGACAAATTTGATCAAAATCATTAAAGCCGTTTTTGAGATAATTGAAAAAAAAGGTAAAAATTGGAAAAAAAACTTAGGAAATAACGTGTCTCCTCCGTTTGACCAATTTTGATGAAATGTTGGCTGTCACATCTTATATACATACATACACATATGCATATGCATATATACATATGCATATACATACATCAAATACCCAGTTTGATCAAAATCGTTAAAGCTGTTTTTGAGCAAACAAAAAGCATACGTGAAAATGAGACAAAATTTATGAAGTAAAGTGCTCCCTCCGGTTTATCAATTTTGATGAAATTTTTGCAGTCGTATCTCGTTTATATTAATACATCAAATACTCAGTTTAATCGTGGAGGTACGAAGCGACTCAGAGTCATGCACTCTGGTCCGCAAGGACTTTGTGGAGAAACTCGAAACATCCAATATAGGATAACAGTGCAGCCCAACCTACTCATAGAAGTACTCAGTTTAATCAAAATTGTTAGAGCCATTTTTGAGAAAATCGAAAAAAAACCTAAAACGTTATTAAATAAATGAATAAATTCGCACGGTTTATTATAGTTTTTGACCTAGTCTGTTCAGACCATTTCGCGGGACTTGGTTATTTGGACTCAAGGGACCCCAATACATGTATTTCCGTTGAAAACAAGAAGTTGAAATTTTTCACGATCGCAATACTTCCCCTTACTATATATTTCATATATAGGTAAGTGAAAGTAAAAAGAGGAACACGTATAAAATAAATTATTATTTATAAAAATTGATGGATTGTTAAATATGATTATATATGGATAACAATTTTTGCTGCTTAAAAAGTATTTAAATTTATTCAAATAAATATTGGATATAGTTTTTTAATTGACTTTTTCATCTTTAATATTAAGCGATGAAATCTTTTGCTTAGTCACTATATATAGAATATTTAACATCTTCTCTAAATTGATATGTTCATTGCCAGTATACAGCTGAATCAGGATTCATAGGGCTAAAAATTGCTTTACTAGTAATCTCACAACTTTGATAGTAAAAATACCTAAATAATTATAAAAAATCATTCACCTCTGTCAGAAATTATTTTTATACTTACTATTTTTACTATATACATCTTCCAGCTCACTGCCTTGTTGTGGGAGCAGTAGCATTAAGTCTTAGATTTGCATCAGAAAATTATTCAAACGCATCTACTTCTGATTTAACAGATCAGAATCCAATAGATTTCTCCTATGCCTCTATAACATACAAACCAAGAAAAAAAATTAATCAAACACAGTAATTATTTTACTATTTTTTAGGTAAACATAACAAAGTTAGCATAAATAACCAAAGATACTTTTGAAACATTGATAAATAGATTTGAAATTCAAAGGCACACACATTAGTAAGCAGCAGAGTTGATTGAAAAACTAACTTGTACCATTTCCCTTCATCAATATCAATGGATAGGGAATTCAAAACTCAAATTATAAAATGTTTTTATTATTGATTTGTCCTACCTTTCAATTATAAAATAAGTAAAAACTAATTTTCTTGACTTATTCAAGAAATCGTTAAAGCAAAAGTCATTAATCTTTTATATTAGTTTTTAAATGTAAATTTTATTTAGTATTTTGGTTTAATATGATAGGTTGGCAAAGTTACACAAGGAAGCCTGGTAAATACGGTTTACCAATCTGTAATTTTGTCCACTCATGCTGGATGATTTTTACAAATTGAATGTTGTTTTTATTTTTTTGAGGCTGAGAAAACATCAGAATCACCTACAGAGCTTGAAAAGGGAAATATTTTGTTTTTCTACTAACTGCAGTTCTAACTAACAGTAGAGAAACATTTGAAAGAAATGAAAGTCAACGTGGTACAGGAGATTTATGGTATAAGATTCAAACAGCTAAACATCGGTTAATTGTCTTAGTAAACTTCTTGGTCAAAAATGTGTCAGACTCTACTGGTAAAAATTATCCAATACCACAGAAATGGGGATTTTGAAATTTATATACTCTCCAAAAATAGCAGAGGGAAAAGCATTCATTTTTCAACTGTGCTCAAGATGGAAGATATTGTTTACATAACTGCCTTACCTTGAAAACGAGGCAAAGTATCCCGATGAAAGTGTTAATGTTTCTTTGATATTCAAAATTAAAAGAAAAGGTTTAAGTTTTTTAGCATAATAATAAATTGAGGCACTGACATGGAAAAGGTAGTAAGTAAAAAAAACAAAACCGATTTTGAGAACAGGAAACAGTAGTAACAAATTATGCCAATAGTATAGGAAGAGTAGTAAGTCGGTGTTTAATGTGGTTTAGTTGCTTTAAACACCGGAAGATGCTTTTCATGAATAAACTTCAGAAATTTCAGCAGCTCAAATTCGTTTAATGCCCCCACATTAAATCGGTTTTCTTGACTTACTACCTTATCCATGAAAATGCCTCAATTAATAATAAAATGCAAAGTTTTTTAAATGGTAATATTTTTTTCTGGTGTGACTTACACTTGCTTTGACACAGTTGGAAAAGTCACAAATCAGTTGTGGAGTTTTCAACATATCTCCATGGGCTAGTAGTTAGCAAAATAGCAGTGAAAAAAAAAAGTTGAAGTTGAAGGAAGTTGTCCCAGTTTACGGTTATTGGCCTCCAGTAATTTGTTTCAGGATGAACATAAGTGTTGTTAACCTTAGTGTTAATCTTAGTAATCATAAGTTAATTAATTTCATGCAAGAAATTCAATTCCAAACATGCAACTGAAATAAGGATTACACTTACCTAGTCAAAAAAATATGAAAGCTTTGAACATATATATGAGAATACATAAGATGTCCTCTAGAAAATACATCAAAAACAATACCTTACAATATGTATTTGTTATTACTGAAAATATTTGTTAATTACAGATCCAAAAAATATTTTAATCTTCAGTTTAAGCAAATTTTACTTAGACAATATTTTTTAAATTAGGGGAAAGCGGGGTTGGTTGGCAACAGTTTTCACTTTTTTGATTGTTGAGTCATTCCTATTAATATAATCCCAATAGGGCTGATACCACTGTAAACTCGTGTTAAAGTACTTCAACTATTTTTTTCACCACATAATATTAATTACTAAGATCATAGAAAATTGAAGAATTCGTCAATCCAGACTATGCCAATTAACCCCCTATGTGTGGCAGGTTGGCCTAAAAGGTGGGGTTGTTTAGCCATCTCATTCAAGTACTGCCTGACACATATTATTGTTATTAAAAGCTGCACTATAATGGTATAGTAATTTTGAATCGGTTTTTTACAGCTTTTACGGGAAAATAGAATGACAATAGAAGAAGATAGAAGTTTAGACTGTCGTCACTTTCTGCATTAGAAAAATTGCTCTTATCCTCCTTGCTGGAACTAAAGACAATTGGTAGTTTCACCTTTGTTTGTGTTTACCTTGCTTTTGTGAATTGCTACTGCGCGAACAAACCCCAGTTGAAGAGAGCCAACTAACCCCACAGGAGAGATCAAATGAAAGATGGCTGCCAGGACAGGGGAGAGCAATCAAACAAGAAACTGGTTAGTCGAAAGGTTAGGGTTTTCAAAGGAGTTTGGGGCTATGTGAACAGAATCGGAGTCAAATATTTTGCCATGCCTTTAAACCAAATTTACTGAAAATATAAAAATTTACTTATATGTTGTAAAATCAATCAATGAAGCTCACTCTTCTCTACAGTGTTAGCATCGGATCGAAAACTCAGGACAAGATTCCCGAGGTCTAGCGGGTCACATGGTATAATGGTGTGGCCTTCACAACAGGTGTGACGGAAACTATAAGCCAATGGCCAACCTACCCCCTACGTCAACCAACCCCGCTCTCCCCTATGTTTATTTATTTTACAATATCTATTTATTAATATACATTCATGGCATAGATCTCGGTACCTCCTTTCTAGGCAGAAGGATATATTGAATTTAAATTGATATTGAAAAATCAAGAAATCATTAACACTAAAATGTTTTTTTTTTTTTTTATATGCCAATAGTTTTACAACAAACCTAAGACGCAGACGATTTTATAAACATTGTTTTTTATTAATGTAATTTTAACAGGACATTTCAGGTCAAGAAACTACTAGGCCATAAAATAAATTAATTTAAAAAAAAATAGGATTCAATATTATTAAAATCATCTTTTACTCATAACATTTAATATTGATACAAGTTATAGAATATATTTACTAACATTAAGAGGACATGAAATTTGTACTAACCATAAATTGTACACCGAAGGGTTGATTTTATATTACAAAAACATTTCATTACCATACAACCAACATCATGTACCTCAATTTTGTAAACTTTTCAAAAGAATTTACAAAAATAAATGATTTATAAATCTCTGTGTAAAATACATTCCGTCACTGCCCCGTTAAAAAGGAAAAGTCCAACAATTTAATAATATTCAGATCATATTTGAAGACTTTTCATCATACTGGAGGCTTTTAGATAGTTATATTGTAGTTTTATATATATATATATATATATATATATATATATATATATATATACTGATATAATTGATTCAGATTTGAAAATTACAGATTTACTATTCTACATTATCAATAGCAATTCATCCCAAGAATCTAAAAACAAAACAAAAGGTTGCCTTTTTACAGAACATTAACAATTTAGTTTTTATTTGGATTCATTAAATTAATTTGAATATCTCAAGTACTAACTTCTAGAAATTTCAAATGAAATGGAGTGCTGATCACATTTCCATGAAAAATTGACATACTTGATACTATTTTTACAGTCATGATGTATACTTATGTTACCGACAATCTTGAATTCATTAATTCAAGACTGATGTAAGGTTATAAGGTTTTTAGAATAATGCTTTTAGTTAGAAGGAATAATTCTTAGTATGTAGATGAATATTTAGTACATATTTTATCTGCCACAAATTACAATAAACACATAAATTATTGTGCAATATTAACACATTAACAAACAATTAATAAATAGCTATACTATAATACTGAATAAATTACTTATCGGAATAACTCACATAGTATAATAGTACTATATCATAGAACTAGCATATCAGAATAATGAAGTAAAACCACTACAATCTAAGTAGTGACAATTTTCATTTTAATCATAATATACACTATACCATATTATTTACATAAAATATAAACATCATTAAATTATTTTGTAACTTTTTTGATATGTACAACGTAGAATGTAATAAAGGAAAGGTAATTGTTGAGCAGAAGTGGTCAAGAACCTGCAAAGAGCAATTTAGCTTGATTTGAATAAGGAAATATTTTCCTAACCACTTCAATTTGGTCCTAAAACCAACAAAGCATTTGTTACAAGAAAAAATAAATTAAGAACATTTTAACAGCAAATGGACTAGTAAAAATCATGAAAGACAACGTGGCACAAGATTGATGGCACAATAACCAAACAACTAAAGTTCAGCACATTGTCTAAGTAAACTTCTTGGTCACAAAACATCTCAGACTATCACTGGTAAAATTACTCAATACCACACAGAAGGGTATTGAGTAATTTTAATAATAGTAAGGAGACGGGGGAGTTCCAAAATTGTATGTTTGCTAAACTAGCTGAGAAAAGAGCATTAAAATCCCAACTGAGGCTGATGATGCCTCGCTTAGCATATAAGATTTTGTTAAAATCAACAAGTGCACATACCTTCAAAATGGGACAAATTCACCTTTGATGATGAAAATTTTATCATTTTATTTGGAGAATAACACTGCCTTCTACAACTGTTCCAGGCTGTTAGGAGGAAGATCTAATTTGGAAATGGATTTGTCTCCAGTTGTCTACAGGATCAGACCGTTTGTTGAAACAATCAATGGCAAAACCGTCACGCTAGTTTGTAGAATCCAGTTTGTAAAGTATCTTTAACTCTTGGCTTAGGTCCTGATATTTTTCTTATTTTTAGGGCTAACACCTTATTTGGATAATTTTTGCTAGCTACAATAACGTTATCGCACCCTAGAGGCCACCCAAGTAGCATAAGGGAGCCCCTCCATAAGAGGTGAATACACCTCCTTTGTCATAGAGGGCGAACATCAGGAGGTGGAATTACCTCCACAGTAAGGAATGTTTGTGTGAGGTTTTTAAGATAATCTTGTCCTGCTATGTTCCTTAATTCACTTTTTACAAGCCTCAAAATAAAACAAGAAAGTTCTATGCTATCTATACTATATGAAAGTTAGGCTATAACATTTTAACATTATGTAGAAATGATATAATATTCAAACAACAAAATATCAAAGAAAATGTTTTAAGATGGCCGCATTTACTTTTTAAAACATTGCCATTAAAAGAGTTGGTCCTCCATCGATTATATTTCAATTCAACGAATGATCCATTTTAATTCACCCCATTTTTTAAACTGCAGTTAATTTTCAAAAATACCAAGAAAATGTTTACAAAAATATCATTCCAAAGTTTTTATTTAAAATATTATGATTTTTAGTATGATTATGATATGGAAAATACCACAACTTCTATCTTATGTAGCCCAGCAGTTTTTGCAAAAAAGACGTTTTGATACAATTACTGATTATACCTATATCCAGTATATCATTAAAAAAAGAGAGAGGAATACATACAAACAACATGTATAAATACAAAAACATGCGCAAATGTATTTCTTCTTTAATGAATGTAAGTTTTTCTGTAATTATCAAAATACCTAATTTTATTAGCTACTTATCTAATACTTAAAACACCTTCTCTATGAACAATATTAAAACTAATAAAAACATGTTTCTTAAGTATTACACTATAAGTAATATTTACAATAGTATAAAAACTTTGAGAAAAATATGTTTCCACAGTTACATTGAACAATATTTACGTTAGAAATAATATCTTATTGATATTAATAAAATACATTAAAAATAGGAAGAATAAAACTAAGGTCCTACTTTTCCTGGTTAAATCACAAAAATGGTCTTGAATGACAGACTAAATTATAATAAGTTCTTTAAAAACACTTATGGAAAAGCATATTATAAAGTGCCTTACAAAACTTAGAAAACATTAATTGTAATAGCGCAGATTATATTGGGCCCATCGCGGGAAATAAGTGAGTTCCAAAAATATTCCACAAGCATGGGTTTTATTATTATAATGTTTCAACCAGTCTTCACACTTTGCAGAATATTTGGGAAATGATAAAAATACAAAAAGCTTAAAAGTATTTTTTATAACACGAACTTATTCCCTGTAACAGCCATTATCGGCAGCGGTTTGTTCTAAATTTTTTTTGGGGTGTGGAATTGGTCAATAGAAAAAAAACATATAAAGTTCACTTATTTGTTTCCTAAAATAATAGGTACTTAATTAAATTCTTATATATATATATACATATATAAAACAAGAAAATTTATAAAAATTAGATACATAAAGTTATTCCACAAATATTTTTTTTTTAATTTCGGGGAAGGGGGGGGGGTGGATTCCCAATATCACCCTGGGACCACCAATATCTATTTAATTACAGAAAATGCTAAAAAAACCTATCATTTTATATACATTATTTAAAGAGTATAATAAAATCAAACTAATAGGAATTGATGCTCAGGATATTTTATGTATAATTTCTTTTAAATGATGACCATTTGTAGGTAACAAATTTATGAAAAATGACACGATTGATTGTCAAATAATTTATTATATATGGAGACATATTTGAAATTTTAGAAATATAATAAGTAACAGCCCAATAGATGAGCAAGCATGATCAAGTTACTACAATAAGAGAATTATACCTAATCACATATCCAAAAATGGAAAAGAATCAAAACTCCTTACTGAATCTTTTTAACCATAAGCCAGAACTATGTTATATAAATCAGTTAAGGTAATGTATTATTGAATGGCACATCTAATGGCTAATGACAGATAGGCTGACATGTCAGAGAAATCCTTCTACATACACAAGTTATAATTAAGTAAGTCATTTAACAAATAAACAAGATAGTCAGTCAAATGGGTATTGAAACAGAATAAAAAGTATATCAAAAAAAGTACTTGTTTAAAATTAATTTTTTTGCAATTTTTTTTCTTAACTCATAATTCATTCAGCTACTACAGTTTTGTTGTTATCTAACATTCAATACTATTATTAACTTAAAAACCCTTTCCCTTCTTTATCCTATTTTGTAACCTATTGAAAACATAAATTACAGTTATAAAATATTAAGACGTTTTGAAAGATGAGAAATTGAGTCATTTATAATTGAAATGGTTGGTAAGTCGTAGGAATTAAATTAGTAAAATCAAATTCAAGGAAGTGATTCATTCTTTCTCTCTGCTTCTTTCAATTTTGAATCAATGACGAGTCAAATTGATATGACAAGCATCAGTCCCCAGGTTGGACTGAAGCTGGTAGTAACCTAGGAAACTTACTACACCCTACTTTCAAGGCCAACCTCATTCGCATAAATATGAGTTATTTATGATTTTAATGCCACAAATATACAATAATCCACATCTTATCAAAATATAGTTGCGGAAAAGCTTAAAATGATTATAAATAAAAATAAATCTCCTATATTGATGATTTAACCAGTATAAAGCAGTTACTCATACATCGTTATGTTTATTTTTATTTGTTTATTATCTTTTTTTTTTTAATATACTGACATGGTAACATTTATTAAAGTATAAAAATACTTAGTAGTATACAAAGTTTAAGTAGGATGTGAGCTTTTCATTGATACTAAAGATATATACCTATTAAATATAAATGTTGATTACCCTGATTCTAACCAAAGTGTAGTTGATTACATACACTGATTGCATTTATATGCGTACATATTAAATTATTTAGATCAAGAAGAGATCAAGGATTAGAAACCATTTCCAAAATTATATACATGAATATTCCCAGTACCATTAAGCCACCTTCCACCACAAGTTAGGGAGTGTGTTAGTGAAGCAGTCTGTTATTTAAAGCTGACAGTTACCAGTAGCC
The DNA here is from genome assembly GCA_911387785.2 of Aelia acuminata. NCBI lineage: Eukaryota > Metazoa > Arthropoda > Insecta > Hemiptera > Pentatomidae > Aelia > Aelia acuminata. The sequence goes on along the minus strand of OU426983.1, from coordinate 74,644,997 downwards.
AAACCATCAATGTGCTGGGGAGGTACAGCTCCAGCCATCTCTTGTACAAAGGATGATCTACTGAACTAAAAAAAATGTCAAAAAAAATTTCTGCCCACTAAAGGTTAGTATCCTAATAAGAATGAAATGCATTTTTCTATTTATTTAATATTTTTCTTAAGAAAGGAAGTCTTAACTTACTTAAAATATACCAAACACAAACATTTATAAAGCACTGTAACCCCTTGTTGAACCTTTTAAATCAAAGCTTTTTTAAAAATAATTTAAAATCACTTATTGATTATTTCATCCATCTATTTTTTCATTCCAGCATTAATATATAACCTTTGTAACATTTAGAGGAAATAAAAAGTTTCTTTTTCAATAAAACAGTTTATATTTAGTAACAGCTAAATAAAAAAATAATTACTAATTAAAATAAAAACTAAAGAAACCTACCGACACCGAAGTCACACCAGAACAAGAATTCCAAGGCCTTTTTTTGCTAAGTCTGCACTGCCTCCATTTCTTCCGGACTGCAGCAGTGACCTATTAATACTTGTCATTAATCAAATAACCACATTAAGTATATCTATAAAATTATGCACCCCATTTCTTTATGTTTATAATCCAATACAATATAAGCTAATGTTTAAAAGTTAAAAATTGCCTAAACTGCCATTTGAAGAAATATTAGCAAGTACCATCTAAAACTTAAGTTATTTTGTATTCAAATAAAGGGTTTTGATTATTATAAATTTATTTTCATACATATAAATTTAATTTAAAATTACCTCGCCATTACAGAAACAGAATAGCAGTGCAACACACAGGCCCTAAAAATAAAAATATAATTAATGGTAGTTAATATAAAATGGTATATGTATGTATGAATCAACAGTATTAAGAAATAATTAATTGTATATCCACAATAGAATTGCCCATCATGATCAAATTTTAAAGTTTTCTTAGTGCAGGAATAAATTTTAGTACTAATAAAGTATCTATATTTGTCAAATTTTTTTCACCATAATAATGCATCTAAAATGATTTTTAAGGATATGATTAATTCTTTTTAAAGTTATTTATAAAATAAAAGAAGAAAATCAATCTACAGGCATTTACTATATGGACATATAAGTGCATACCATATCTAAATTAAAATCAGGTTTTTAAATAAGAATTAAAATGCAACACAGCTTGCAGAAGGACTCAATACACATTCTGAGACACCTTTTTGAAAGAAAGATGACAGGGGCCCACATGTCAGAATGGAAAAAAGAACTCTTGACAAATGACTCAAACTCCTCTATCCACTATTTTCTTAATCGTCAAAACTTAAACAAAAATTAAATACATACACTTACTTACTCAAGCACATACGGACATATTCCTTACAGATATTTGGCATAGCTAAAAAGAATCACTTACAAAAACTTCAAATGTTTCAATCAAAATTGTTACGACTTATCACAAAATCACCCTGGTATGTGACTAATAAAACTTTACATACAGACCTCCAAATACCAATAGTCGACCAGCACATTTATTAATTTGAATGGACATCCAAACAGTTTAATCAGTAATATGGCTGACATATGCATGGATATGAGAAGACTACAAAGGCGGTGGATGAGGGATCTGCTCTCTTAGACAGCCCAGGTAATCGAATCATTCCAGGAAGGGGGTGCTGTTGGGAGCTTTCCCTCCTCATGCCAGACATATCAATATTTCCTATTATGGCCCCCTCATTCGCTGATTGCCAGCACCTTGCTGACAGGTGCCAGTTAATAATTAAATTTTAAAAAATACAACTTACCTCTTTTATTTTTCTAACTTTTAATATATTTTCAACATAAAAAATGTAATAAATATTTGGATATTATTGGTTAAAGTACTTAATGATTCCAACTGCTTAACATCTTGATAGAATCAGTTATATTCTTGCATAGATTGGAGAATTTAAGATAATTACTATTGTAATGTAATGTTGTATTGTAATGTTTGTTTATTGCAGAATTCTATTATTCTATTTAAGTCTGCTGGTTCAAATATTAATAATTAACAATTAGTAATGCATCAACTCTTTGTTAAATTATTAATATTAGCCTCCTGAATGCAAAGTAAAGCACGTACTTATCAAACCATCAGCATAGTTCAATCAAAAGGAAGGAGAAAGATTAAAGGTAAATTATACTTAATAAGAAAGATATCTGCACGAAAATAACAGGTAATGAATATAGGCTGGATCAGGCAATGCTGCATAGTATTTCAAATCTACATTGAATTTGAATGCTACATGCTAGTTTAATTTTAATTTACAACAAAATAATAGTAAATTTGAGCTAAATATGGAAAAATAGATAGTCTGAAGATAGACAGGAAGTTTAGGATTAGGATTTTTCAAGAGGTGAGATTACGGCAAAGACAACAGAAATAAGCTAATAAATTTTTAAATAAATAATATGTACCTGCGAACTAGCAACGATAGCCTCAGTCAATTCATAAGTATACTCCCAAGTTGTCTTCTGGTCCGGCCTTACGATCATAACAACATACTGTAGGCCGATGAGAGGGATCAAGATCAGTGTTGCTCTAACAGCTTTCTTCGTTCTCTCAGAAAATGCTGTATCACTCAGCACTGTACTTCTCCTTACACAAAGAAATAACTAAAGCTCCTGTCATTTGTATATTGAAATAACCCACTCTAGCTTGAAAAGATTTTTTTTTTTTTTTATACCATGTATACATAAAAAGCAATTTATGTTCGTTGAGATAAAAAAAAAAATAAAAAAAAAAAAAAAATAGAAAGAGGAACAGTAGAAAATAACTAAAGCATACTACAGTCAAGAGCTGAGGGAAAGTAAGGGCAAACAAATAAAATATGGTGCTAGAGTTAATTATTTCAAAAAAATCTAAATACATGCTAAATAAATATTTACTATTATCAAGCATTTAAACTAAAGAATTTTTAAGTACTCTAAATAAAATAATCCACAGATTTAACAAAATATAAATGAAGGAATTAAAATAAAGAAATAAAATAAGACATTAAATAACCAAATATAACAAAATGAATATGTAATATGAATACAATCCTTATAAATAAATAATTTAAATATATATTACATTACGGTCATATGATTTGTGAGCATCTTTATTGATAAATCTATAATCATCTAGTTAAATCCAAACCTAAAACTGGAATGTTTTGCACTTTATAGATCATGGATTATATTTCCATTGCAAGAATTGGCCATGAATGTTCCATAAAGCTGCATAGAAAGCAGTTCAATCCTATTTTTTAAGTTGAATCTTTTTATTTCTTCTGTACAATATCATTGTTTTTCCATCGCTGGAAACTTCCAGAAGCAGTTGTTCAAAAAACCTTGTGATTTGCGTTACTCCTTGATAATTGTCTTGTTTTAAAATTCAATTCTCCAGAAAAAGATGTAAGCATAGCTAAGTGCAGATCTGTGTTGTGGAACAAGAGGTTTACACTTACCCTTATTGTATGTTTTGACCAGGCAATCACATACCAGCAAGTTGAAAAAAAAAATTGTTTTTATCAAAACATGTAATTAAATTTTGATCCACATTCCACTTTCATGACAACCAAAGAAAATTGCAAAACTTGAATTACAAACAAGGTTTAAATTTATACTACTCATCTAACTCTAAATTAAACATAATTATTGTATTTTATTTAAAGTTAAATATTTGAAGATACTAATAAGTTTTATAAACAAGTTGTTGAAATATGAAATTGATCCCAGCTTATATATAGCCCAGAATAAATTTTAGATAAAATAAATCACAAAGTATGATTAATTATAAATATAATAGTACAAAATATATTACCTTTTAGATCTTATGGATGCATTTTTATCTCTAAAAGAATTACTGGGAGTTGTTTTCTGGGCAGCATGTAATTTGGTCAAGACAACTCTTACAATTGTGATGAGAAAGATAAGGTTGGCTATCATCGATAACCCAACAGGTATTATGAGTGTCCATCGATAGACAGACTCCTGGATCCAACAGCTGAAATTTCAAAATAAAGGAATGAATAGATACTTTATAGATATCTTTATAGTTTCGAAATATTTTGAAGATAAAATTAAATAAGAGTTGAATAATTATATATAACGCTTACTAGTCAGTATCCTTATTGGTAGAAATCCTAAGGGAAGCATAGGCAGACACTATTAGGGCAGGGACACCCCAGCCAATCATGTAGAGGCACACCATTACTTTGGACTCTGTAAGGAATGTCACTACGAGCAGAGTGTAGAGGTAAAGACCTTCACAGAATCCCCAGAAATATGTGGTAAGCAGAAAGTACTGCAAGACGACATGAAGGATCTGGCAACCGGCCTGTATAAGTAAACCTTTTTTTAAAATACTTTCAAATCATAATCTAGTTTATTTATAGTTTATTCTAATTAGTTTAAAATATTTTACATACGCCATTTTCGTTTATCACTGTATGGTTGCCTAACACTGCCTCATACCAAATCAACCATAAAAGATTATTAATGGCTAATGAAATGAAGAAATTCTTATGGATTTGTATCCTAGTACAAGTAAGCGACCTAAAAAGGAAAAAAATGATGTTATTTTTATTAGATGAATAAAAAAAAATTTAGTACTTCAAAATTGAAAATTTATCGAATAAGAAAAAGAGTTACCAACTTATTTAATATATTGTCTTGGCATTGTGTTAGAAAATTATATTTTTTTAATTTCACCCCTACCATTAGTGCCATAATCTGGAGAAAAATTGCTATTTTTTTACTTGTTTAACAAATTTTCATCCTAAAGGCCATACAAAAATTAGACCATTTATTTATTTTTTGCTGATTAAATGGTTTAATTTTGGAGGTTATTACATAAATTGTTGGCCTGCTACTTTCTGATTTACAACTCTTTCAAAATAGTTTCTGACGAAAAAAATATAAATGTGCCAACTTTCTGTTGGCTATTGTTTGTTAGCAACTTAAGAATGAACCGTACAACAAAACTGAAGACATATGAATGTTAAAAACAGATGTTATACAGCTGAAGCTTAAGAAAAAAACTGGTTTTGCAAGTTCCCAGAAGGACTGAGACATAAGGTTTTCAAAATACCGAAATGGTTCTAATACATTCAACATTCTGTATACAGATTTTATTTACTTCTTTCAATTGTATCATTTGAGATTCAGTATAAGTAGAATGTATGTATTCATGTGAACCCTAGGGACCATTGTAACTGAAAGAGTGATGAAAAATGCTGATAATGATTAAAGTGAAGAAAAATATTTAGAAAGTTATGAGAGTTCACTTATTAGCTATAAGATCTGTGTTGGCTCCTTTTCTCAAGTCCAAATGAGTATATAATCGAAAAATCATAACCGATTATATTTTTTTTTTTTTTAATATGGCTCTATGACCCATACGTTGGGTCTTGACCTGCTCCATCATTGACCGCAAGTTATTTCAAATTTGTGCTGCTGCCTTCCCGTTATGAATGCCAATTATCAAGTAGTAACACTGTCCTCCCATCCCAATCTAGGTCGTCCAAAATTCCGTAATCCAAACAACTGTAATTTAATGTGTTCAACTAAGGCATATCAGTTATTTTGAATATTTTGAAGAAAATGAATCATTAAAAGTAGTTTCAATAACCATCAATTTCATTAAAACGCCTTTACTTACTAATTTGCACAACGGTATGCCTTGTCTTCCTTCACAATGTTGCTTCATAATGTCTATTTTGGGCCTTCTGCCTCTCTCCCTGCCTCTTGAGTGTTGTCCATACACCATTTTTATGGTTGCCCAACTCTTTTTTTCCTATTTATAGGGCGCAAGAGCCTGCTTAGCATTTGGCCATTCTTGCTATGTGCCCTAGCAATTCTATTTAGTGTGCTTTGATAAAGTGAACTACATCATCATCTTTGTATAAAAGATATGGTTCCTTATTAGTCCTCATACATTTCCCATATCATATAATAATCAGCCCATAAATTTTTCCTTGGTATGTCCTTCAGCCATGATCTATGTTTCAGTATAAATGAGGATTGGTCCAATTAGCATTTTATATAGTCTTGGTGCATCTTGACAAAAATTTGCTTTTAAATAATTCAATATTTGGAAAATAAACCCGTTAACTTTAACTGTTAAAAAGGACTTCTTACTTGATGGAATATTCCTTGAAACCAGGCTGATATCATCCATATAAGCACACAATTGACTAGACGAATACAGAACGTTGTCTGTTCTAATCAAGCCACATCTGTTATTTTGAAGAAAACGAATCATTGAAAGTATTGGGCTGTTTCACATGAAATGTCCATTGTCAAGGTAAAGGGATTTTAGTAAAAATACATTATTACTTTCCCTATGCACTTTAAGTGACTGGAAACGGTTGGTGCACTTGAATTTAGTTGTGATGAGAGTTCTCTAACTGTTCGGTAGGTTTCCTTCTACAGACATCATTTTCAATTACAGATAAGGTGGTTATTACAGATGGATTATTACAGATGGAGGTCTTCCTCGGGGCTGGTTTTTCAAGTCAGTATCCCCAGCCGAAAACTTAGCAAACCAACGGTGAATTGTTCGTTCATTTACCCTCCCTTCCTTAAAGGCCTCAGCTGTCGAATGGCCGAGTTTAAACTCATAAAAAAATATCACACCAAAATCGCATGATCCATTTTCATGGATGTATACCTAGTATACCTGTAGTATATTTAGTATACCTCCATGTATTTGGAGGTATACTATAAAGTGTGTAATTGATTGGGAAGTTAGTGTTTATAAAAGAAAAGTAGAGGATTATTTACTGCTTGATTAATGAAATTTCAGAATATGTAATGATTTGGAAGTAAACAACAGAGACCTGCATAACCCTCTATGTATTTCAAAAATTATAAAATCGGACATTTCATGTGAAACAACCTAATAGTTTAAGCAAGCATGGATTTCATTACAATGTATGGCACTATAAAACAAATAAAAACATTGATACATCTTGAAAAAAAAATGTACATTATTAATGTGACTCAAAGATAATATAATAAATTAAATTAGAAAATGCTTCATTTGATTATTAATACCATTAAACCATTGAAATTATATATTTCTTTCATCGATAAAGTTTTAATATTTTTTTTTTTTTTTTTTAGAATATTTTTAAATGCTAAGACCAGAGTAGATAAATGTATATGTAAATGCTGCACTTACCTAAAATAGAAAAAGATAAACAGAGATAAAAGGAGGGCTGCCAACGATATCGTATAACCTGCCTTATAAATGAAGTTCACTTGGTTTCTCATCTGGAAAAAATAAATTGGACTATTATAATATTCATACTCTATATATGCAAATTTATAATATATGGTTCAAATATTCTTGCAAGTATGATTGCAATACATAATAAGTAAGGATGGTTTCTTACCCTAGTTTCTCATTTTTTAAGAAAAAAGTGAAAAAGAAAATGTCATTCTTATATCATTGAACCATTATTGGAGGTAATATTAGAAAATAGGTATAGTAAATTATTTATATATTTACAGCACTTAGAATAAAAGTAATCCGTCTCATTTCAAGTTAAGATATTTTTTCTATTTTAAAAATGTCCATATCATAAAAATTGTTTAATTATTTATATAAAATATATACGTAGTAATTAATGCTGAGTTCTGAAGATAGTTATAGAATTACCCTACATTTTCTGAAAACAACATAAAAATATTCACGTACTTTCCTTAAATAAAATATTCACCAATTAGGTATATACTTATGTACTACATCACTAGTTACATATGAATCAACATAATATTATCTGAAGGAGTTAACCTCTATAAAGAGTTGATATCCATTGATTTATTAGTTTCCAAATCACGCACAAAAAAGCTAAACTGTTTCAGGATTATGAAGAATAAAATAAAATAAATCAAATCTTAATATTATTTATGATAAGGAAGCTATTGCTTACATGAAGAAAACCTGAAAAGAAAAAAATCATATATATATTTGCATATAAATAAATGTGCTGTTTTTACACAGCATATAAGCATTTCATTCTTGTTTGACATATCATGGAGCCATCACTGAAACAGATAGGTAGATTAAATTAAGTATTATTGAATTTTTTAAAAATTGAGATTGGATATTTTAGGATCTGGAGGCGTTTTATTATGGTGATAGATGTGAATAGACAATGGGACTGAATATGGGGAGAGTTCTAAAGGTGTTGATTGGTATTGGCCGAATTGATGGGCTCTCCATTGAAGTCCGGAGAAAGAACTAGCAGGACAGGAGGGCCTCACCCAATAGCTGTCACATCCACGGATATCATCTTCCAACAAAGGGCACAACTAGCAGCCTCAATAAATTTATTTGCAGTTAAGTGGCAATCTGTTGGGTTAAGCTGCTTATTGCTTATTGTTCTGTACTGGGTTCTGCTACAATCCGGTCCTGTTGCTCTGCTATTGCTACTGTTGAACCTGGTAAGGGATTGTTGTTCTTCTTGATGAGGTTGTGCTGAGAAAGAAGAATATGAATATCCGCACATGGGAAACAAGAGATAGAATTGTCTAAATCAATTTTTTTTTTTTTTAAGTGAAATAAATTATGAATGGTTTCAGTGCTAATGTTCGTTTCTTAAATTAAATAATGAATCGCTATAATCAAACAAATGTAAAATCCTTTTGAGTTTAGGTATTAACGTACATAGGTACTTTGTATTCATAAGTCAAAAGAAGAAAAAAATCGTTATCCCTCCGTCCGCATTCATTTAGATTTGGCATAAAAGTCACAAGTCACACCAGGATGTTCCTAGAGAGTCGTAATTCAGTCCGAAATTTCAAATTGTATATATATTCACGTAATTAATTCTCGGTATTTCACCGCCAACGGCTAATTACCTGGACATAGGTCAATGGTGACGCTAGAATTTAGTTTTATATATTCAACGCAATTCAGGGCGTTGAAGGTACCATGCATCTGTTCCAGGATGTTAGGAGGAAGTTCAAACGCTGTTATGGTGTTCACATTCTCCTGGATCAATCCATTTTATTAATTATTAGCGGTGAAACTATCATTCTTTTGAGTTTGTACAATTGTTTCAATTCTCCACTAATGGTATTTTCTTATCTTTTCGGCTACCAATCTGTGGAGATAATCGTCTAACGGAATTTCGACAATTTTTTTCTTCTTCTTTATTATTAGAAAATATCAGACTAGGGGTCACCTGTGGTGTTGTGGTTAGCATGGCAACCTACAATACTAAAGATCGCGGGTTCAATTCCAGCGGTGACCCTAGGATTTTTTAATGGGAGTAAAAGGGATTGACAGGTGATCCTTCGATGTGATAAGTCGCATTCGAGCTCCTGATCGTTTGAAAAGATATCTTGGTATTATTTTACTGTATATTGTGTTTATTATGTTGTTATTTTGTTGTTTCTAGTTATTATGAGTGTTGGACATGTTTTAATAAGTGTATATTTATATAAATAATAGTGTAAATAGTTGTGAAGGGACAGGTGAGGTTAGCTTTGTCTAAGTAGTTTGCAGGCGTAGGGAGGACTATTACTGTGTGTTCCAGGCAGTGGTGATTACGGTAAGAACATTCTATTTTACTTTACAACTATACAAAACCTAAAGACCTTTTAAAGTTTTAAAGTGTTTCAGCTAAGAAGGTTATTTTATCATTGATAATAATTATTATTATTACTTATTACTTACTGTTATTATTTATTGATCAGGATAAATTCGAGTCACTTAATAACTGTAGCAATGCCTAGTAGTGGCATTGAGGTAAAAACGAAGGAGGGGGAAGGGAATGAAGAGGGAAACCTGAGAGGAACAAGGCATTCCCTTAAAAGGGCAAGGAAGGGTGATACATTAGGCATATGCGATGAGGGTAAAACTAACTCCCTACTCAGCAGTGCAAAAAATATCCAGGAGGATCTGATAAAGTACATTTTGAAATTGGAAAAAAAGGTTAGTAAAAATTCCATGGATCATATAATCAGTAAGATTAAAAGTATTGTTGAGTTACTTGTCGAGATGGATGAGGAGGCTGGTAAATTTAGAGAAAAATATGAATATATATCTGGTACTGTACAGCGTGCTGTGGAAGATACCTTATCTTCCCAAAGTTATCAAGATATGATAACCAAACAGCTTATTGAGATATTTATGCCAAAATTAATCGAGGGTCTTTTAGCGGCGGGTTTAATATCCAATCAAAGTCGCACTGTAGAGCCCTCCGTCGATATGAGCGAGTTAGACGATGTAACTACCCCAGGTGATTCTTTACCGGCCAATGCTCCCTTCACAGTTGTGAAAAGCAAACGAAACCGAAGGAAGGCAAAAAAAGATACTGTAGTTGAAAGCAATGGACAAGAAAAGGAGCCAAAGGCTGAGCTACCAGTATCACCTAAGCAAAAAACAAGGGCAGAGATAGTTAAATCTTTACCAATGAAGCCTAGCCAGTCTCCTAAGCCTACTTACGTCACGATTGGCGGGGAGGGACAGAGCCCTGCAGATATAATTAACAAGCTGCCATCCCCAACTGAAATTGGTGTAAAAGCTGAAATCGTTCGAGTAACCAAGGGTGGTTCTGTCTTAGTCCGTTTGGAAGACAGTTCTCATGTCACGAAAGTCATTGGGTGGCAGGAACTCCGTGCCAAAGGATTACAAGCAAAGCTAGCACTGAGGAAGAAACCTCGTTTGGAGGTCAGGGGTGTGCCTCATGGATGGGATTCAGCCGAGCTAGTAAGGTTCCTATGGGGCAAAATTACCGAGAAGCCGTTATCTACTCCGCTTATCAAGGATGATCTTAGGCCCCTTTTTTCACAAACGGCTAGAAATGGGTTCACGAAAAATTGGGTGATGGAGGTGCACCCCATTAAACAAACAAACAAACAAATATCAGACTAATAATATATTGTTGTGCGATATATTGTGTTCCGTTATATACTGGTTCCAGTATAACTTGAAGCATTTTCCATCAATAAACGGTTGTTGTCTGTAGTAAGGCTTGGTGTCTTCTACGATTTTAATTTTCTTAGCTCGTTCTTAGTGAACTATTATTACTATATTTAACCATACTATCATGCTTCAGCAAACATTCTCCTCCAACGAGTATTTGACACCATGATGCGCCGTGCGGAATCGATTCTGTTGCGGTTCTGCAAAGCCTCCACGACTAAACAGCTTCTCTACGGCGCCTAGAGATATTGGTTGCGAAAGCCTGGTCTTAAATGGGAATAACGAAGCCTTCGATTTCAGGGAATAATCTCCTACTACATAGGAACATTAGTGAATAGTAATATTGTTATTCAGGATTTCTTTCTGGGGGCAGGCTTAGCTCCAATGAGCTGAATCTACTCTAGATTACATAACTGATTAAGAGGGAAAACAAGCGGCTGAGAGCTTACTCGGTCAAATCACTACATTGGACGACCTCTGGCCAAGAAACAGAACTTTCTTAAAAAGAACTGAAACCAAAACGCGCCATGTTTTATTTAATTCAGCATTTGACATGGCTGGGACAACGGCCGCGACGGATACCCGGGTTAGAGTCCCGGCCATGGGCAATCTTTTCTTTGCAAACAAAAATGTTCAAAATGAATATTAAAATCAACTTTATACAGATTTTTTTAAATTTTATTGTTCCCATATCCGTTACCTATCGCTGAAAGCCAATATTCACTGCATATAAAATTATTTGTCAAATTTCCAGTCGTATAAGAGTGCCTATTGACATTTTCTTGTTAAAATTATTGAGATATGCCATAGGCAGAGCATTCATTACATTAGTCAGGTGGAGGCGACCGCCCTACCCCCTCCATTTAAAATAGCAATAAATGAATAATTCGGTTATAAGCGACATAGTGAAATTTCCCTGAAACAAACAACATACTTATTGTTGTTTTTTTTTAGTTATTGAGTTTCAAAACTCTTCATCGCTTGGTTTCGGTCTTTTTATTAGAAGCTAAGTGCTGCTTGAATAAGCCACTTATTATACATTATTAAGTTTTGGTAGGTTTTCTCGGGTTTTTTTATTGTTCATTATTTTCTCATTAAACGGGATTTCTTTATTGTTTAGGAAAGGATAAATCAAATGACAAAATATATGATAAACGCGGTTTGTCACGTAGACCTGACCGAGGTCAACAAAACCGTAAGATAATTACCTACTTTATTTCTGCCAACCATGCATTATTAAAATTAGAAATAAAAATAAAAATTATTTAACTCCACCTCTTTCCTGTTTTGATCTGGTTAAGCCCATATGCCAAATGAAATTAAAATCATAAATTTAATCTTTTATATTATATCATCACTTCACTAAATTGGTAATAAAATAAATCCGGTTTGTGGCTCGGAAGATACAGCAATAAAATAACATAGAGCTTCATAATTTTTTTTACTATTATTTCCGTTATTATTTTTCTCACATTAGTTGATTAATCTTTCTAATCTCTCCTAAAAGCAAGTACTTATCATTATATTAATTATTTTAAAACTTGTTATTTTCTTATAATGACAAAAATACTTATCATTTTCTTAATTCAATGCTATTACTTATTTTAAACTATTTCTTATCATTTTATTTTAATATCAATCAAGTAGTTATCATTTTCTTATTTTACTAGGCACCTAATATCTTTACGATGGATTAGTTATACAATTTCTCTCTTCTTAAACTTGTTTGTATGTAATTTACATGATAAAATATTATTTTACTTGATTTTAAATATGTAATTTAAATGTCACAAGATGGCACGCGTAGAAATAAATCCATTACAGAGTTCCTGAAACGAGAAAAATGGAAACGTTTCGTGGTCCAATAGTCGAACTGTTTCTCAATTCGTTTTTTGTAAAATTAATATAATTAGTCACATTAATATGTATTAGAAAAAGTTTAACATAATCTTATATTACACTAAAGTAAAACTAACTATTGTTGGTCTTTAACGTAAATTTTTTAAGTTATGAACAAATAACCTCTCTTTTTCTAATATTCTTTTCATGAATTTTCTTCATTCATGAATTTCCTCCATTGTCGCACTGAAGGGCGACAATCTTATACATATTAAAGACAATCTTATATTATTATGGGTCACATATAGAATTTCATAAGTCTTAATAAATACTAGGTAGGTCATGAGTACGATCGGGACGAAGGTAATGAGGATGATGAAACTAACGAAGATATACCCCCAGAAACAGAGGACATAGCGGACATCATCGCTAAACTGAGAAGCCATAAAGCCCCAGGAACCGATGACATCACGGCGGAATTATTCAAAGCGGCGGGCCCTGAACTGAATACAGAACTAAGCAGGCTGGTAGCCCATATATGGCAAGAAGAACGAATACCTGAAAAATGGAAGGAATCCATTGTTTCCCAGTATTTAAGAAGAAAGGAGATCCCACAGTATGCAAAAACTATAGAGGAATTAGTCTCCTGAATGTTGCATATAAAATATTTTCTGTTGCACTATATAACAGGCTAATACCCTACATGGAAAGCACAGTTGGTGACTATAAAGCAGGTTTTCGGAAGAACATGTCCACAATAGACCAAATTTTCACCCTTAAACAACTGGGAGAAAAAATGTATGAATTCGGCCACCCTTTGTGGATTCTTTTTATGGACTTTGAGGCGGCGTATGATTCAGTGATCGGGGAAGGGCTATACAGCGCAATGAAAGAAATGGGTATCCCTAGAAAACTTATTGGATTAACTAGATGTACAATGGAAAATAATATCTGCCAAGTTTGGATGAGTGGAAAAAATAGTGGTTCGTTTGAGGTGAAGACAGGACTAAGACAGGGTGACGCATTGGCACCTCTACTATTTAATATAGTCCTACACAAAGTTATTAGCAGGACAGGTCTGAACCATGGCAATACAATATTTACTAGAATGGTACAAATTCTAGCGTATGCGGATAACGTCGCAGTTATCGGGAGGTCAGAAGCTGGTGTAGAGGATGCATTCCGCAAAATAGAACAGGAAGCGAAAACTATGGGACTCAAGGTAAACACCAATAAAACTAAAATGATGTGTATCCAAAGAAATAATGTAGCTCCACAAAGACAAGTTAGATTGGGAGAGTATGCTTTTGAGGTTGTCCCATGCTTCCAGTATCTGGGAACTATAATCACTGAAAAGATGGAAGTTCCAGTTTAACTATAATCACTGAAATAAGTTCCAGACTAGCAGCAGCCAATAGAGCATACGTTTCTCTGTCCAAGCTTATTAAAAGCAGACTACTGAGCCGCACTACAAAAATAAGACTTTACAAATGTCTTATAAGGCCTATAGCGACTTATGCATGTGAAACGTGGACGCTCAACAAGTCAGCAGCACTAAAGGTGGATCGTTTTGAGAGGAAGATCCTGAGACGCATCCTCGGGCCAGTTAAGGAAAATGAAACTTGGCGTCTACGCAGGAATGAGGAATTGTACGCTGAGTACCGAGATCTGAGCATCTCCAACTTTGCCAGGTTGCAGCGATTAAAATGGGTTGGTCACTTGCTCAGGATGGAGGAATGCAGGGGCCCTTTAAAGGTATACAAGAATACACCAGGCGGATCTAGACCCAGATCACGCTGGAAGGATAACGTCCTCAGAGACCTGCGATATGCAGGGATGAGCACAGCGAATGCTTCAGACAGGACCATATGGGGCAAGATGATAGAGCAGGCCAAGGACCGCTTTATGCGTCTGTCGCGCCAGTAAAGAAGAAGAAGAAGTAATAAATACTTTACCATACAAGAAAATACTGATATGGAGCACATATATATTCATTCCTTACTGAATTTATTATTCAAGAATTAAGATGACCTAATTCAATATAAAATCAAAAAGGTACCATCATAAGTAAGATGTAAACATTTGCCAGATACTATATCATACTTATGTTTTAAAAAGTACAATTCGTCCTTAGCAATCTTATAAATTATTAAATTTCGGCATTATTTAAACCATTGTACGATGCAATTCGCAGACTATACGGGAATAAACAAGATAGAACAGTAGCAAGTAGCCGTCTGCTTTGATTAGAAAGTTCTATTACTGTCGGAGCAACATGAGTTCTGTTTCAGGCAAATTTGTTGCGGAGAAGTTCCCTCGATGTTGCTATTTTGAAATAGTTTATTGTCGAATAGATTTTACCAAGTAAATTAGTACATTCTGCTTCAGTCAAATTCAACAACCCCAAAAGCATTGAAACACGTTTATTCAATAAAAACGAAAATAAATTCAATGTTTTGAGGGTACTGATTCGAATCTGACGTCATTTTTGTTTGAAAAATTTATAAGGTCAAATTTCTTGATGATCTATTCATTTTTATTTCATTCCTTAGGCCTATCCATAAAAAAAATGTTTTTGATGCATGAGGATGTTGTCATTTTTAAACTCGAATTATAAAATAATGTATTTAAATATTATTTTATTTATTTCCAGTTTCTATAGCCTCCTATTGGCACGAACGGAAAAATAATATTTTTCGACCAGAAACCTCCAAAATAATTTTCATCGAGTTGCGTTGGAGTTCAGCAGAGTCCCTTTGAGAGTCCGATCCGAGGAATTTGAAAGTTTTCTAAATGAATTGAAGGGCTTAATATTTTTTCGAAGAATAAACATTACGTTTATTAGTTTACCATCATTTATTCCATTTTTTCGTAGTTAGTCGATATTAAAATCACTTATTTTAAAATATATATATATATATAATTGTCATTTTAGATGATATAGTCAAATTTCTTGATGATCTATTCATTTTTATTTCATTCCTTAGGCCTATCCATAAAAAAAATGTTTTTGATGCATGAGGATGTTGTCATTTTTAAACTCGAATTATAAAATAATGTATTTAAATATTATTTTATTTATTTCCAGTTTCTATAGCCTCCTATTGGCACGAACGGAAAAATAATATTTTTCGACCAGAAACCTCCAAAATAATTTTCATCGAGTTGCGTTGGAGTTCAGCAGAGTCCCTTTGAGAGTCCGATCCGAGGAATTTGAAAGTTTTCTAAATGAATTGAAGGGCTTAATATTTTTTCGAAGAATAAACATTACGTTTATTAGTTTACCATCATTTATTCCATTTTTTCGTAGTTAGTCGATATTAAAATCACTTATTTTAAAATATATATATATATATATATAATTGTCATTTTAGATGATATAGTCAAATTTCTTGATGATCTATTCATTTTTATTTCATTCCTTAGGCCTATCCATAAAAAAAATGTTTTTGATGCATGAGGATGTTGTCATTTTTAAACTCGAATTATAAAATAATGTATTTAAATATTATTTTATTTATTTCCAGTTTCTATAGCCTCCTATTGGCACGAACGGAAAAATAATATTTTTCGACCAGAAACCTCCAAAATAATTTTCATTGAGTTGCGTTGGAGTTCAGCAGAGTCCCTTTGAGAGTCCGATCCGAGGAATTTGAAAGTTTTCTAAATGAATTGAAGGGCTTAATATTTTTTCGAAGAATAAACATTACGTTTATTAGTTTATCATCATTTATTCCATTTTTTGTAGTTAGTCGATATTAAAATCACTTATTTTAAAATATATATATATATATATATATATATATATATATATATATATATATATATATAATTGTCATTTTAGATGATATAGATAGGTAGGCCATATAGGTACGTAGTAATTTCAAAAAAGTCGAAGTTGCGAATTTAAATTCCACAAAAATTCATCAATTGCAATGATATACGCTTTTCATTTTCTTATTTAATTTATGATTTCAAAACCATCTTAAGAGATGAATGGTTTTGGAATTTCATTAAAAAAAAGAAGTAGAAAATAAAACAAAAGATAACATTATTTATACCATATTTTCTTTATTTTATAGTGTAGTGGATGTTAGATATCATTTAGACAATGTAGAATTGAATTTGGAATATTAAATAGCAATGATATATTTGCGATTTAAACAACGAATTATGAATTTTAATCAACAAAAATAAAATCTAAGAAGCTAAAGGATTGCAGTTGATCCGGAAAAAAGCTTTGAGGTGTCTGATGTCTGAGGCAGTACAATAGATAAAACCGATGACACAGCGTTATAAAAAGTAATATCAATTTTATTATTGACATTCATCTTTTTACTTTAAAAAAAATCGATATGTGAAACTACTAAAACTTTTTTTGCGATTGTCCATACTTCCTTACGCGCCCAGTGGTAAATTTTAAAATTAATATAAACAGTGATATAGTATACAGAAAACAATAACACACTATTTTTAAGACAGATACTAGGTATAAATCTGGCTAAATTTAATTAAAGAAATATAGGAATGAGAAAATCGGCTGGTGTTTGTTTAAATTTAACCAAAAGCACATGTAGATTTTGTTTGTTTAAGTTAAACAAAATTCTATCTCCTATAAATAATATTTTATTTTGAGAGGAATGAATTTAGAAACATTTCATCTGATAAGTGATATGACGAAGATAATCTTAAAATCCGAAAGTTGATTTCCTTTTTCTACGCTGAGTTCAACTATGAAATCAGGTTTTTCAGTGTAAAAATATTATCGAAATAAAATATTTTCTGACACTTTTTTCTTTTCTTATAGTTCTTATGTATTTGCGAGCGCAGCATTCCTTATCGCAAGTATACATTATAGGGTCAAATAGAATTTAGAAATAGAATTCTTAGTATCAAAGAGCTCTTTGTGAATAAGAGATTCCACTAAAATTGAGAATGGCCTGTCCCCTTAATTGATACTCCGAGTAGACAAATTAGTTTTGCATAAATATTCAAATATTTATTCAAAATATAAATACTAAATTTAAGATTTTGTAGAATTAAATTAATATAAAAATAGCAAGTTATTAAAAACTGTAAATGAAGCAGCTAATTAATAATTTTATTGAGAAAAGAAAAATGAGACAGGCATCATAAATTGTTTAATAAATCATTGATAAAATAGATTTATTACCCAAAAAATAGTTTTTTTTTATTGCCTTAAGTTTTTAATGAAAGTAGTTGGTTTGAGTTTTTTTTTTTATAAATAAAAATGTACATTACTCACAATTACATCCTTGATGAATAAAAAAATAGATTTTTTTTTCAACTGCTTACTTTTATTTGCACCTGTCGCAAATAAGAAGCTACAATCAGCAAATGAGATGAAAACTGCTGTATGTTGGCATTTTAAGGTATGAGGGAAGAGAGGGCCGAGTAGTACATCATCCCGGTCTTGTTTCAGGAGAAGAGGTATCTCATCCAACTCCTTTTTAGTCGCCTCATAAAAGGCCAAGTAATGATATGGAAGCCAGAATAGATAGTTCTAATTTGTTCGTCGATAGTTGGTAGTCGTAAGTCAGTATTTTGTTACTAACGTACTGTTTTGTTATTTTGTTACAAACGTACAAAGGTGCGTTCGTTACTAGTCGTAAAATTTTGGTTTGGAAGGTTTCTAGTTTTTGTAAGTGTGTCTTTTTTGCTGATCCATAAATTTGTGAGGCGTATGTCCGAATGGGTTTCACTAAGTATGTGTATGTGTTCAGGTTCTGTCTGATTTTCAATTTTGATGATTTTGAAAATAGTGAGAACGGTATTTTCCGTCGTTTGTTAAATGTCTGTCTTTTCATTTTGACATGAGGGCCACAAGTCATCCTTCTGTCAAATATTCAAGGTACTGCGCTTTGTCTGTTGAGGAATTTGGTAGTCGCCGATATAAACTGGAGGGTTCTCTCGTCGGAGTGTGAATGTTATGTGTTGTGATTTGTCATGGTTTAATTTCATTTTCCAAAGTGAGTAATATTTTTTCAAATGCTTCAAATAGAAAATTAAAATGCGATAAGAAATATTTTTGTAAAGAGCAAGTTAATTTTCAATCTTTAGAACGCCCTACCATCGAGTTGTATATTTTATAATATTTGAAATGACTGCCTGTTGTTTTTAAAACATTGAACTTTTAAAATGGCCTATGAGAAATAAACGCTACATATTATATTCATATATAGGTGTTTTTAAAGATCGTTACCGGCATTGGCAGGTGCTCTGGAAGAGTTCGAAAGAGCAACTAAGGTGCTTGGTATGGTTATTAATGTGAAGAAAACCAAATACCTAAAGACCACAAGAGATGGCGCTTTTAAGGAAGAAGAGGTCAAGATAGGTGAGCACTATTTCGCAGCATGTAGGTCCTTTAAGTATCTTGGAGGGATTGTCACCCGAAATAATGACACAACTGAGGACATAAAGGCACGAATAGCAGCTGGTAATAGATGTCTTTATGCATTAAGTAAAGCTCTAACATTCAAAAACCTCTCCAGGAAAGCTAAGATGCTAATTTACAAGACGGTAATTAGACCTACGGTACTATATAGTAGTGAGACCTGGGTGATGACCTCGGCAAGTGAGAATAAGCTTAGAGTATGGGAAAGAAAGGTAATACGGAAAATATTTGGACCCGTGCGAGAGACTGATGAATACAGAGCAAGAACAAATCAAGAACTGAAAGAGTTATTCACCGAAGCGGACATAGTACAAGTTATTAAGAAAAGAAGACTAGGATGGCTTGGACATGTGGAAAGGATGCATGCTTCGAGGTTACCCAAACAAATGTTGTATGGTCACCCTGGAGGTTCTCGAAGAAGAGGTAAGCCTCGCAAACGATGGCTGGACGATGTGGAGGAGGACCTAGGCCAGCTTAACGTTAGACGATGGCGCAACAAGGCTATGGATAAAGCAGAGTGGAACAAAGTAATGGAGGAGGCTTTGGTCCTCAATGGACCGTAACGCCACGCAGTAAGTAAGTATATGTGTTTTTAACATGAATTGGTTAATATAGAAATAAAATATTTTATAGGAGTATTATGGTCCATTAAAATAATCCCAATAGACATTTCTAAAAAAATTTCAGCTTTTACAATAAAGTCTTTCACAAAAAGACGAAAGAGGTAAGTTTCGAAAAAATTAGCAATGATTAAGTAATGGCCCGATCGCAAAAAAACGAAAAAAAAAACGTAATGGGTGAAATTCTACGTTATTCTGAACTTAACAATACTAATGAATTATAACAATACGTGACTCATTAAAAAAATGGTAACTATAACGCTCCTCCTTTATTATATTTAGGGAATAAAATAATCATTGCAAAGATCATGTATAAAATACCTCGAAATCCTCCAAGTCAACGCAGGTTGTGTAGTTAGACCAAAACTTGTTGGTCTCCGGGTGCCTGAACCAGGTGCCATTTTCCAGGCAAGGCCTGTGCGCCGTCCCTGTCAACGGTGATATTAAAATTAATTATTAACAATAATTTCAATTAAATTATTGTTTAAATTTACAATAAATCTCATTAAAGAGTAGAGTAGATATAGTATAGACAGTATTATAGTATAGTATAGAGAGTGTAGTATAGTAGATATACAATAGATAAACAAGAACAGTTCATACAAAATATTTAATTAATGGTACACTCCTTCATTATTTGCATCCTTTCTCTACAATCTAATTTGATAATTTTATTTTATAGGTTTGGGCTTATTATCATTTAATTAATAAAAAAAATATACGTTGATAATTAATGATTTTAATAGTTCATTATTAAAAAAAAATATAGGATATCTGAAGAGAAAAAATTATAATTTATTCTGACAAATTCTTTATGCATTGTTCTGAACCTTGAGTTAAGAGTTGATCTAACAACAGAGAAGTTCATTACGCCTAACTGCTTGAGATTGAATGGGCTAAAAGAGAGTTTTCCGACAGTGAATTTCTGTTGGGACTAAGAAGTTGTAAGTAGTTAATACCTACTTTAAAACTGCTTCAAGCAGCTTCGAAGGAAAGGCGTAAGACAAAAACAAAATAAAGCTCCGTAGAGTTTATTGTTGAGAAAATTTTGGCGCCCGTCTTAAAATGAAAATTTAAATTGCATAAAACAAATTGAGATGTAGTAAATATAAATGGGATTGCTGCATTGAATCAGCTGAACTTTCTAGTCTGAAGATGAATGTTAATTATTTAATTTTAGTCGTGAAATCTTGTCATGTAGTGAACTTTGTAGTAATTTATAGACAAATTGTTTGGCAGAAGATGAAATTAACAGTTTCACATCACGTGGGAGGGAGAATGGAGCAAATACTAATCAATAAGTAGGGCAATAATTTAAAATGGAATGTATGCATTCTCCGTTAAATGTTTTAACAAAGCGCAACGGGCTAACCGGCATGCTAATATTGGTATTAGCCAAATTTTAGGAAGAGTTTTTTAGCTAAATATATTTTGAATCTCTTTTAAATTGGACAGAAAATTAAATCTAAATTGTTTTTTGACTCAATTTAAAGAAATAAAATAATTTAATTCAAAATAATTTTATTAAAAATAAAATAAAAAAAAGGTAAGTTTGTTTCACCTATACTTGCTGCATGAAATATGGTTATTTATAACGAACAAATAAAATTTTAAAATCCGAAATTCCAGGTTTTAAATATATTTTTTGCGACTAATAAAAAAGCAAAACAATTTTTATATATATTAATATATGTATATAAATATAATAAGTATAACGTACTTTTCGGGTCAAACCCTAATTGGAAGTAGGGGCAGGGGAAATAGAGAACTGTGCCAGCAGGAGTAGCGTTGAGGCAGGTCCACCCATCGAACTCTCTTGGGCAGAATAGTCCCTCTAAAAAATAAAAAATAATCATAGTAATAAAAAGTAAATAAACATAGCTAATTGAGTCTCACCACTTAAAATCTCTTGGTATATTTATAGTGTTTTTAATTTTATTGTAGCTATCTTATAAAATAAATAAAAAAGTCAAGTTAAAATTTTCAGGGTATATAATATATAGTAACTTCACGAACACCTTTGTCAATTTCAGTTTACTCAGTAGATCTGTGATAATGTTTTATATATTTAACACGACACCAGATGTTAAATGTTTTTTATTACACTATCTCAAAAAGATAACTTATAAACATGATGAGAAACATGGTAAAACCAGTGATTTGAAGAAAAAGAGGCATGGAGGCGGTTTCTTCGTACTGTATAAGTGTGGAATAGTTCATTTGAAAATTAGTTATTATAATTAGTGTTGAATCTGTCGGTGAACAATTAGTCAACATATAATATACATCTTTGACTTAACCAGTTAAGCACTTGGATGACAGATAGATATTGTAGGATACCAAAATATATATAATAGATATGTAATATGTGGTGGTAATTAATAAATAGGCAAAATATTTATGATAGATATGTAATATGTAGCGTAATCAGTACAATTCGTAATTGTACTTTTTAATGCTCACAGCTTTATTTATAAAGAATCATAACTAAAGGCCGGATTTCGTGCAGTAAAAATTTTAAAAACGTGCAATAAAAAATAGCCAAACGTGCAATAAAAATAAAAAACACTGACAAGCGTGCAATAAAAATAAAAAACACTGACAAACGTGCAATTCAACCTTCTTCTGCGTGAAGAGGCGGTGTATAATTAGAAAAATCAAATATTAATTTAACATATTTATATAATTATTGTTATATACATATGTGCTTACAAAACCAACAAAAAAAATGTTTGCTAGGAATCATAATTAAACAAAACTAATAATATATATATAGTAAAACATAAATTTTCGTAATTTTCTACTAACTATATTAATTTATCAAAAAATAGAAAAAAGAAATTTCTAAAATTTTATCGTTTTAAATTTACAATAATGTACATTTCCATATTATGCTTCGTAAATTCATCTCCAACTTTCTCGATAATATTAATCTGTGATCTCAACGTTAAGGTTTGCTCTTCAAGCTTTTTTATTTGCGAAGGTAGAACCGATAAATGGGATCTTATAAATGCTAGATCTGGTGCAACAGATGTAAAATTTAAAAAAAGATTTTACTTTTTGCACAGATACTGCATCATCTTCAAGAGTAGAAACAAACTCTTTAAAATTATTAAAATGATTTGAATAAAATAGGGCTGCTTCGATCCATATTCCCCATCTAGTTATCACAGGTTCTGAAGGGAAGGGAGCAGTCCATACTATTTCTATAAGCTGTAACGCGGTGAGGAGCTTTTAAATATATTTTTTCCCATTATTAACAAGTTTGTTCATATTTCGGCAAATTTCCCTCACTTTTTCAGCATCACGGTTTAAATAATGCGCTACACAAGTTACATGTACCATATTTGAATAAAAAGCTTTTAATGCTTCTCCAGCTTTTACCATATACGGAGCGGCATCGCTAAAAAAAAAAAAGGATTTTATCTTGATAGGATGTTTGACAGAAAAAAAAAATTGCTAACCTGTCGTTTACAAATCGAGAGACAGTCTCGTAGTTCGTTTTTGGAAGCTGCTTACATGAAATGAAGTATGGTTTGGGTTCAATCTCCAGGTGTAGGATTCCAACAATTATACTGCAAATATTAAGTCCCCGTGGGTCTGTTGTTTCATCTACCATGATGTAAATATAATTATTTTTAACTATCTTTCGTATTTCTTCAACAGAATGTTTAAAACAGTTTTTGAGGTACGACGAGCAGCTTTGTTTGTTGTAATTGTTGAATTGGAGTCCGCTTGGATTTTTGTGCTGCAGTTAACTGCGTGTTTTCCCATCTTCTTTCAATTCTGGCTATGGTTTTATCCATTTGATTTTGGAAGATTGGCTGGCTGTCACTTTAGGCCCTAGGTCAATAGTGAAAATTTTTGTACTTGTTTACCGAACTAAACTCAAATTCAGAATGATATGGAAATAAAGGAGTAGGTGGGAAGGTTGAGTCAAATCCAGTTAGAACTTCTAAGAAAGTTAATACAAAGGAACGTTGTTCGACATAATACCATTTCCGTAACGAGTTCGAAGAAATATTTTGAAATCGTGAATAATTTTTTCTTTCTTAGAAAATTAGGTAGAAAAATAAATTATAAATACATACATATATCGGTATTATTGTTGGTGATTTTAAAATAAATCATAACTATTCTCTATAATAAAAATTAAAAAAAAAATCAATATTTTTAATGAAATATCAAAATGTGCAATTTTGTGCAAAATAAAACTTACATATGTTGATCAGGAAGCCTTAATTCGTGTAAATAACTTGTCCCCGATCGATTTCAAGCAACCGAAAAAAAAGTGCAATTGCACGAGAATCCGGTCTCTAATCATAACAATGTTTCTTATTATAATTTATAATAAATACATTTATGTTTGGTGGAAATAATTCTTGGGTAAATGGGGCGAGGCAGTCGACCTCAAATGCTGCGGAAGCCGCTACAGCGCACAATTGAACGATACGGGGCAGGCAAGTTTAATCAAGCAAATTAACTTCAAACAAGGCTTACTCGGAAATAACACTGTCCTCTGACTTACCAAGCCAACAATTAAACATTGGGTTTACAAGAATGAATTAATCAAATTAAAATTCCACTACCACTTTATCCAACAAGTGTTGAACGTATTCGCATAATGTATTGTGTTTTCTAGTTTATCACGCTAAATTTTAAAAGCATTTTTGGCAGTTCAAAATGTATTCGGAACAATTAAATGGGGGATATAAATTTTGCTCTTCTTTTAGAATCATGTAGGAGTATAATTTTGAAAAAAAACATTATAATAATAAATTTTCAAGTAGTCGAATATATTATATATATATATATATATATATATTATATTATTATATATATTATATATATATTTCGTATATTATATATTCGAATATATTAAATATATATATATATATTAGGCGAATGACGCTAAAAAATATGAGAAAAAAGATTGAATATAAAGATTAAAATATTAAAGCAATCCTCATGAAACAAAACTAATAGCTTAACAACTCATTTAAATATTGAGTGTAATAACTTGATTACCTTCAAAACTTTTGAGTTCAAAAAAACAATTGAAATAATTTTGTACCATATTGCTCCAATTTAATGTTGATTTTACATAGTTACAGTAGTAGATAGGGTGTAACCCCTTAATTGAGTATTACCGAGGATGATTGAGATTATAAGTATTGTGCAGTCGTAAAACTGGACATCTATTTATATTTTTCAGAAATCTATTTAAACATTTTCATGGCTCATATCAGTAATGCTTATGTGTTTTTATTTATTATTTTGGTGGGAGGGAGTCTAAATTCAAATTTATTGATATTTTGAAGCGAGAATTGTTACCATGATATATTACGCTAACAGATAATTCCTATTCCTTTAAAAAACGTCATCTCAATTTTTAGGAACGTGAATTTAAATATCAGAACTAGAAAAAAATGTGATCGGAATCAAATTTTCAGTCTATCAGTAATGTATTTTTCAGCGAGTAATGTTGTGTGTCAAAGTATTCATTATTTTTATATATTTTTTTTATTATTCTACCTGAAGGTTGAGTAATAAATAAAAATTATAATAGAAAACCATTTCAAAGTCAATTATAGCCTCAAAGGATTTACGTGTTTGATTTCTGAACAGGATGAATAAAAGTCTTTTAAAAAGCAAATTATTTTAAATCGGGAAAAGTCATCAGCTACCCAGAGTGGTCAGACTATATCCAGAATATAAAAATTAAAATCGAGTTTCAGAGGGATATAATTTTTATTTCTAGGGGAGTTATTAGAGGGGTCCAAGATGGCCAAATATTTTACTTATTCAATCGAAGAAATACAAAGAAAATCTATCGCTTTGATATATTTCACCTAATGGAAAAATATTCCTACAACAATCCACAACGACAATTATAAGTTATAATTAATTACCCTTAGAAGATCTGCCTTCAGTGCCAAGCCATGTAGAAAACATTTCAAATAAAGAAACAAACTTAGGCTTATAATATCTGTAACATTGTAGACATTTAGGTTTTATATATAACTTTATATACATATAAGCGTTGTGAATATAGGGTTTTAAGTGATCTGTCTTACATATGTGTGCAACAGTTTTTCATATCGCTTACTCCTTTCAACAACATCGAATCTCAAAAAACATGATTTTTCAGGCAAAATAATTTAAAGTGCTTAAAATGAAATATATTCAGAATACATAGATATTAAGCTCCGATTGATATATTATCCATAATAATTTAAATATTATATATATACGCTAAACAGTTTAAAAGTCTCATAGATTAGCTTGGATTGTATAAAACTTTTGAAGATCATTCAAGGATATTAAGGAATATTGCACTACTTTTTCACCGCATTCAAAAACATTTAAACCTTGGCGATTTTTGAGGTATGGCGTTTATTAAGGATTTAGCGCAGTCTTGCTTCAGCAGCGGTAGTGTTCAGATCGCGGTTTGCGTTGTTTGAAGTTTCGGCACCTTTGAGAAGAGGATTAGCAGTGTCTTTCTGTTGCCGCCCGGCTAATTCTTCTCTGCTAGCAGGGAGTACCCCATAGTCTATTTTGTTTATTATTTTACTTTGTTTTTCTTTATATTTTGATGATTATTTACTTATTTTTATTTCATTATTATTTTTTATTTAATCTTATTTTTGAATTCCTTATAAAATATTACTTTTAATTTTAAATCCTATTCTATTACTTACTTTAGCTAGTGTGTTTTTATTTGTTTTTATTTTTGGTACAAATGGAGGCTGCGCTTGAGGCTAAACCGCCTGATATTCAGGAAAATGTATTTAAAATAAAAGGACAATGGACCAAAAAATATGTTTTAATGCGATTAGAAGATAAGACAGCTAACAAAACTTTCAAAGATTTCAGTCCTTTTAGCGTCTGTAGATTTATTAAAAGTTATTGCCCACAGGTTAACGTAAAATTTCTTAGAAATGGTTTAGTTTTATTAACAGTTCATAATCAAAAGGACTTTATAAATTTAGGAAATATAAAATCGTTCCAGAACATACCTATAACTTTTGAACTGCATAAGTCTCTAAATTTTTCACGCGGTGTAGTTTATGTACCTGAACTAATAAATTGCACAGATCAGGAAATAATTTCTGAACTTGAAAATCAGGGGGTAGTTAAGGTAAAAAGAATTTTTAAGAAAATTAATAACGAATATAAACCAACACCTCTATTGGTACTTACCTTTGAAAAAAGTGAACTACCGGAAAGAATACTTTTAGATTTCCTGTCTATAAGAATAAAAGAGTATGAGCCCAAACCAATGCTTTGCTTTTCGTGTTACAAATATAGACACACCAGCAAACATTGTAAAGTTATTAATTGTGCCAAGTGTGGAGAAAGTTCACACAAATCAGATTGTTGTTCAAATCCCCCTAAATGTTTGAACTGCCAAGGAGCTCATCCAGCTTTCTATACTAGATGCCCAATATATCAAAAGGAAAAGTTAATTGAAAAAGTTAGAATTCAGGAGAAGGTGTCTTATCGCCAGGCAGAATTAATTGTTAGCAAACAACAAGCAGCCCCGGTGATGTCTCATGCCAGATCTCTGGCAGAAGTCACTGCAGCTCCCCACGCTCCCGCTCCTGCAATCGCTCCCACCAACACTGAACCCAACTCAGTTACTAAATCTCTATTAGATCAAATAAATAAATTAGCTAACGCGGTAGAATTTCTGTTTGAAAAAATTAGTAAAATGGAATCCTCTTTATCGATCAATAATAACGTTAAGAATCAAGATAAACTTGAATCATCACCGTCTGTGAATGCTAATGAATTTGAAAATAATACCAACGCAGTTAATAATGTTGAAATAGAGATAATCGAAGAAAAAAGTAGTCCGATGGTTGTATCAAATGTCCCAAAACTGGAAATAAATTTAAGGAACAGACCGGTGTCACAAAACATACCTGTAAGTGAAGACAATATTGCCACAAAAAATAACCACGCTACCTTGTTAAATACGGAAAAAAACAAAACCAAAATCGTGGATAGTAAAAAAATCAAAGGAAATAAAAAATCTTAATAAACACTTCTCTAGTCCCTACTACTGTTGATAATAACTCAATTTTTTCTTTATAAATTCTGCAATAAATCTTTATTCAAAATTTAAAAAAAAAAAAAAAAATCCTTTTCAATCATTTTTTGCTACGAGCCCATATTATTTATAAGAGACTAAGTTAAAAATTTCAATCCAAAATGAATATTCTTCAATGGAATTTAAATGGTTTAAATTATAGAAGGGATGAACTTAAATATTTATTAGGGCATTACAACTGCTCTGTAGCCTGCCTGCAGGAAACAAACCTGAAAGAAACTAATAACTTTGAATTTAGAGGATATGCAATTAGGAGGAAAGATTATACAGCTGGCCAAATTGCTTGTGGTGGGGTATGTATACTGATTAAAGAGAACATTCCTTTCATTGATTTAAATGATAATTCAAATTTACAAGCTATATCAATAAGAGTCTTATCTAAACCTCACGCCTTCACGTTATGCTCTCTTTACCTCCCCCCTGGTAGAGCCTTTACTGTGCAACAGCTGAAAGATTTGGTTGATTCGTTGCCTCCCCCAATAATATTCGCGGGTGATTTTAACGCTCATAGCATGATGTGGGGTAGTGACCATTTAGATGAAAGAGGTAAACTAATAGAAACCTTCCTCGATACCTGCAATTTAAATGTTATAAATGACCACATTTATCCAACCCACCTTTGTACTAGATCCGGAAAACTTACAGCAATAGACCTTACAATAACCAGCCCACAACTACAAGCTACAACTAACTGGTTAGCACTAGATGATACGCATGGCAGTGACCATTTTCCCATAATTATTAAAACATTGGATAAATGTCATAACATCATCAGACCCAATAAATGGTTAATTAAAAAAGCTGACTGGCCTTTGTACCAACAAAAAGCCCAGCTCACTGACATCGATCTGTCCCAAACTGATGCTAATCATCTAATAGATCAATTAAATACAAAGTTACTGAACGCGGCTCGGGAATCGATACCATACTTATCCATGAAAAACTCCAAAAATACTAGTTCACGCCCCACTGTGCCCTGGTGGAACGAGGAATGTAAACAAGCAATAAAAGATAGAAAAAAAGCATTAAAAAATTTTATCAGGCGACCATCTTTAGAAAAATTGCAGATATATAAAACCGCCAGAAAACATGCGAGATATGTAGTTAAAAAAAACAAAAAATTATCATGGCAAAACTTCCTTAGCAAGATTAACTGCAATACACCCAACGCCGTTTTCTGGGAAACTGTTCGAAAAACTATGGGCTATGGCTATTCCCCTCAAGTAATCTGTTTGAAAATCCGCGACCAATTCGAAACTGATCCTGTCACTGTAGCGAACACCCTAGCTCAACATTTCCATAAAATATCTTCAACCTCAAATTATTCTCCTCATTTCATTAACTTAAAAAATTGTATAGAGTCAACACCACCAGTTATATCTTGCAATCCGTCGGATCCTTTAAATTACTCTTTTTCAATGACCGAATTTATCACCGCGTTAAACTCTAGAAAAGATTCCTCGCCCGGTCCGGATCAGATTTGCATTGGCATGATCAAAAACTCATGCCCCTTTAATAAATCTATAATCCTAAAGATTTTAAATAAAATTTTTTTATCCGACAGTTTTCCCAATATCTGGAGATCTGCTATCACGATTCCCATACTTAAAAAAGATAAAGATCCCAAGAATCCTAACAGCTATAGACCAATCACACTGACCTCTTCTGTGTGTAAGGTACTGGAGAAATTGGTAAGCAATAGGTTGCTATGGTATCTGGAATCTAAGAACTTACTACCAGCATGGCAGAGCGGGTTTAGAAAAGGCAGAAGCACAAGGGACAACCTAGTTCGCTT
Organism: Aelia acuminata; assembly: GCA_911387785.2. Lineage (NCBI taxonomy): Eukaryota > Metazoa > Arthropoda > Insecta > Hemiptera > Pentatomidae > Aelia > Aelia acuminata. The sequence continues at coordinate 74,615,253 of OU426983.1, read as the reverse complement.
GGAATCCGATATTCTAAATGCCTTCGAAAATAAAAGAAAAGTACTAGCAGTATTCCTTGATATAGAGAATGCATTTGATAGAGCATGGAGGAGGCTCATAATCGACACTCTGGATACCATGGGAATTAGAGGTCATATGCTATCTTTTGTAAACAATTTTCTTAGTAAGAGAAAATTTGTGGTTAGAATTGGTGATGTCTTTTCCAATGAATTTGAACAAGAAAATGGTGTACCACAAGGCTGTGTTTTGAGTGCAACACTCTTTAGCATCATTTTTAATCAAGTTTTAAATGTAATTAGGCTACCGCTCAAAGGAATGCTATACGCGGACGATCTCGTAATTTATATTGATGGAAAAAATGTAACAGACTTACAAAAAAGCATACAAACTGCCTTGAATAACATAAGTAGTTGGCTTTCTGATCACGGTTTTAAAATTTCAGCTAGTAAAACAGTAGCCATACTCTTTGGAAAAGGAAAACCAAAAACACTACCGTCATTAACTATAGAAAACCAAGCCATCTCTTTCTCACATACAACTCAATACCTTGGTATAACGTTCGATAGAACGCTAAGTTGGACTCAGCATATCAAAAGGCTGAAAGCTAATTGTCTCCGCGCTCTAAACCTTTTAAAAATGGTGAGTAATACTAGTTGGGGTGCTGATAGAACCAGTATGCTAACCTTGTATAGAAGTCTCGTAAGGTCAAAATTGGATTACGGCTGCAACGCTTATAACTCGGCTTCAAGCAATGCTTTAAAAATGCTCGACCCTATACACAATACCGGACTCAGAATCGCAACTGGCGCTTTCCGATCAAGCCCCTCAAATAGCGTAGGTGTGGAAGCAGGCGAGCCTCCTCTAGACCTACAACGGCAACAAATTGACATACTTTACGCTATTAATATCCTTTCAACTTCTAACCATCCCTTGAATGACTTATTTTCTAACAGACAGCTCCTTACACAACAACAGGTCTCCTTAGCAAAAAGAACATCTTTCAGAATCCGAGTTTCATCATTTCTATCCGACCTACACCTCGAAATACCTCATCTCCTTGGTACCGTAATTTCTCAGATCTATCCCTGGGGACTCCCCACTCCTAATCTTTGTCTTTCCCTAACAAAATTACTGAAAAACGATTCCATGCCATACATGTACAAATACGAATTTAACAGACTACAAGACAGACTAGGTGAAGCTGGCTACATCTACACAAACGGCTCGAAGAGCTCCACGGGTGTGGGAGCCGCGGTCGTGTGCAATGATCAACAGAACCTATTTTCATTATCACCGATATGCAGCAACTATACAGCAGAATTAATTGCAATTTACAATAGTCTTAATGTTATCCACTCCACAAAAAAAATGCAAATAATCTGTACTGACTCACTATCAGCCCTAATCAGTTTATGTGACACCTTTTCATCAAACATTATGATTCACAATATTCTTTTAGCCTTGAGATCAGCACATAGTAATAATATTTCAGTTAAATTTCTCTGGGTCCCTGGTCACTGTGGAATAGTCGGAAATGAGGAAGCTGACCGGGCAGCAAAAAGAGCAATAACGGAAGGCATTGCACATCAGGGGGTCCCTGTTAACGACTTTATTTCCCTTATAAAGCAAAAAATAAAGATTAAATGGGAACAGATGTGGTTTAGAACAACAGAAAATAAATTGAGAGAAATAAAAAGTAGTGTATCGCAATGGAAATCATCCGTCCGAGGTAAACGAAGGGAGGAAGTCATCCTAACGAGGCTGCGTATTGGTCACACTAGAGAAACCCACGGCTATCTTATGGCGCGTGAGCCTCCACCTGACTGCCAGGCTTGCGGGTGCCCACTTACAGTCAAACACATTTTAACGGACTGCAGGACATATGACACGTACAGGGACCTCCTAGAAATACCTATTGACCTACAAACAGCATTGCAGGACAGCGAGGAGACAACCGACAAACTATTTGAATTTCTAAAACTTGCAAAACTATATAATAAAATATAATTATTGATAATAGATATAATAAAATATAAATATTGATAATAGATATAATAAAATATAAATATTGATAATTTTACAAAAATTAAATAAAATATAACAGAAATTTATTGTAGGCGAAGATGACCCAAGTGGTTGCTGCCTACATTAAAAAAAAAAAAAGAAAAAAAAAAAGAAAAAAAAAAAGGATTTAGCGATGGAATTTCTGTGGATATTATTTCAGCTTTAATTTTATTTTTCGGACAAGAACTTGATTTAAAAAAAAAAAAATCTTTGAATGAAATAATCACTAGACATTATTCCAGAAAAACTGAGGTTGTACAAATTAACTATTAGTGCAAAAATCGATCCAAGGTCAGAATAAAAAATAAAACAAACATTTCTTGCGTAGCGCCCCACAGGAAGAACAGTCAAGTTAACTAAATTGCTACTCCACCTTGAAAGGAAAAGATTCTTCATTATAGCCCGGGTGTTGATGAGCAATACTTGCTAAGTGGAAGAGGTAATGGATCAAAGCCGCCCCGTCAGCTAATTTACAAGTCCAACCTCGGATTTAGTGGACTATTAATGAAGTTTGCTCCCGGTCTTATGTTTACAACTGTTTTATCTCCAGTTCACGAGAGGATCTACCTTCTTCAAAGACTTTCATCAGGTCCAAGCTTTACATTATTGACTTGGTGAAAAGGTTGGAGGTTCTTTCCTCATTCCGTGGAATTTCTTGGGAACTTGATGGGTTCGTTTTAAAATATTGTAATCGCGATAAGGGTATTAGTGGCTCAGACCTAAGCGATAGCTTGTTAACCCTCCGTTAGTCGCGTGTACCTGACAGGTGCATGATTTTTAATTTTTTGGCGCCAATTTCTAATAAGGCGCCACAGTGAAGTCTCCTCCTAGATATGCTCCCCTCTTTAGTATTCCGACCAGTCAGTACCCCGGTGATCACCAAAGATTGCACTTCCTGTCATTGGCAGCAACATTCACCTCTGAGGTGCTGCGCGACTATCAATGTCATTACATATTACAAAATATGTAAAGTACTGTATATGCTTAACCAGGTGGTCAGTTTTACCTTAAGGCGGTAAGGTCCTAGAAATACCGCCTTGTAAGTTATTGGGGCCATAAACCTGCTGAGGGAAATTCAAAATAAGTAAAACCGAAGACCGACAATGCTGCCGACAAACATCCAGAGAAATACCAGGGGAAGATTGTTGGAGAAATTTTGGGCCACAAACCCCGGTTTTTCCCGGCAAAGATACCGCTGAAGAAATGTAGAGAGGGATGGGAATTTTAGGATGGCCAACTAATGAAAAGAAGTCTGGAGCCAACCAATCAGAAGAAGTTTGAGCCAGCCAATCAGAAGAAGTCAGAATCAGAAGTTTATTTATTCATAATTATATTCTTTATATTGTTTTTTTTTTCTATTAAGTCTATGTCTTTTTATTACTCTGTTGTATTAATAAATATGACTGAAATATTTGTTCCTATACCCCTTTATATTTATATGTTAAAAATTTTTTCTTTGTTATTTTTTATAATAAAGTTCATGTAAAATTTGTTGTTTCTGCCCATACCCTTTAATCTAAATAAATATCATTTGGTATCAATCAATGTTAGAGGTGAATAATGGATTTCACCTCACAGGTGCATAGCGACCATTGGAGTCAGAGAAAGGGGCGCGACTAACGCAGGGTTAAGCGAGGAGAATATTTTATATACACTTGACACCAAAACTGATCTGATTTAGTCCTCATTACTCAAGCATTAGTTTTGTTTTTAAAATCTGTGTTAACAATAAAGTACTTCATGTTTGATTTAAAAAAAAAATTTTGTTATGGGTAGGATAATAAATTATTATTTATTTATTTAAATAATTTTTTTTTCAAATTTCTAAAAAAAAATGTCAAAACTATTTATAATTTATTTCCTCAAGTTTACTTAAGTGGTGATTTCTTAATTAATATAGTGTAATAATCGCTCAGCCACGTGCAATGATTGAGAAGAAATGAGCTAATGATGCCAAGAGACCACCAACTCTGTTGATTCTGAAAGTATTATTTCGTATTGTATTATTTCGGTTAACATGGCCCATAATTAATCTCTACTAGCAGCCCGATTACCAACAAACTCATGCTCATGATCGGCCTTAGAAATAATAATATGAAGCTTCGGTATTTCGCTGCTGAAGTATTTCGCATAATATAAGTATATTATGATAGGGAAAAGGGGGTAATTAAATTTCACAATTTTATCCGATTTCAAAGAAAATTTAATCATATTTCGTTCTTGGATGATATAGTAGTATATCAAGGTCAATTCCATATAAATATTATCTTAAATTTGTTTTTAGTGAGGCGGGGGAGGGAGAATCATTGATTCTATTCGTCAATTACTATCAGATTTCGGAAAAAAATCTCGTTAAAGCTATGAGAGAATGAAAAAAAAAATTGCGTGTTAAGTTAAACTATGATCAGTCGGTTCTGTATAGTTTCGGACACACTTATGGTGTTACAACATTCTATGTCCAATGTGATCTTGACATAACTTTCATAAAATAACATCATAAAAATATAATAGCTCATTTCGGTAATTAAATTATTGCATAAAATAGTATCAATGCCTACTGATGAATGTATCTGCACTGATTAGCAAAGTTGTTTTAGAAGGAAATATAACTAGACACTGTATATCAATTGGCAGACCTACCATGTCATATTTGCCTATTTTATTGCATAATTATAACTTTAAAAGCTCCCATAGCTCATAAGATTTATCAATCCAAAATATACCTACAGTGGATAGCGTAAGGAAGTTGAATGACTTTTTTTTTTCTATTTGCAATCGATATTTCAATGATCAATCAATATGATGCCAGTTTATTATTTTGTTTGTAATTTATGATACCAGTTTTCTTTTCTTTTCTTTTTCTAATTTTAATACCAATTATTTTTTTTTTAATCTTTATTTATTCCAGCTCGGCTTCTTAAAGCCATACATGGGTTTATATAACAATTATATACAAAGTTTAACAGTTGGATGTGTGAGGGAATGGTCTCACGCAGGAGACACCCTTAACTGATCAAATTTATAATACATCAATATTAATTAAAACTCGAACATAAACGAAAGAAAAAAAAATAAAAGAAAAATAAATAGATAATTATAATAATAAAGTAAATATGCACATGCTATAAAAGAATGTCTTGTAAAAGTCTTGGTTTTAGCCTACGGGACGTTGTTGGTTTCCCGAGGTTAAAGGCAACAGCTCTCTTAACAGACGGCAGCTGGGAGTGAAACTTTCTGAAACGATTTTTTTATAAACTCGTCTATGTGTTCTACCTTGAGTTCTCGATGAAGTTGTTCATTTCTGATAAACCATGGGGCATCTACTGCGATTCTTAACATCTCGTTTTGAAATGTTTGCAGCTTTTTTTGTTTAGAACATGATGCAGCACCCCATACTTCGCAACCATACATCAATAGTGGACGTAAGATAGTTTTGTACAAGAGTATAGTCACTTGTGGCTTCAGTTTTGATTTTCTATTTATAATAGGATACAGCATTGCTAGCCTTGCATACGCTTGCGTAAGCTTGTTGTTGATGTGGTGGTTCCATGTGAGTCTTCGGTCCAGTAGAACGCCTAAATATTTTACTGCTTAACCTGCGGAATTCCATGGAATCTTATTCCCGTTAATGCTTAATTCTGGAGGGTCATTAGGTCGTCTAAGGGTGAAGATCTTAGCCACGCATTTTTGAGGATTGATATTAATTTTCCATTTCGTGAAATAGTTTTCTAAAGTTGAAATGCTTTTCTGTAATTCATTCCGGGCTATGATGATGTCTTGGTGTTGAGAGAAAATAGCGGTATCGTCGGCAAACATGGCTATGGAAGCTGAGGTTGATTGGACTATGTCGTGGGCGTAGAAAGTAAACAGCAAGGGAGAGAGAACCGATCCTTGTGGAGTACCGGCCTCAATATGTCTTATGGATGAATTGATATTATTTATTTTAACTGTAAATGTCCGATCTTGAAGAAATGAAGCAATTATATCAAAAAGATATTTTGGGACATCCACTTTTTTCAGTTTATATATAAAACCAATGTGTGTTTTTTCATTTCGAACCCGTTGATCACTGACTCGGAAAGCCTCAATAATTGGTGAGAAGTTGAATGAGAGGATTGAAATCCAAACTGAAAGTCTGGAATGATGTTATTGGATTCAAAGAAAGCTGACAGCCGCCTTTTTATCACCGTTTCAAGCACTTTCCCAAGAATTGGTAAGAGACTAATGGGTCTGTAGCTGTTGATTAATTTGGCGTTTTTACCTGGTTTATGGATGACAACTAGGTCGGCTTTTTTCCGAAATTCAGGAAAATATCCTGTTCGTAGGCAACTGTTATAAATTGAAGTTAAAAGAATTTTAGCTTCCCTTGGCAATTTTTTAATAGCGATGGATGGAATCAGATCGTGCCCTGGACATTTTTTTGTTTTTAGCCTATTAATTATCTCCTCAATTTCTTTAGGTCTTGTATATTCCAATGGGAGTTGTACAGTAAGTTTTGGAGTCGTCAAATATTCTTCAACATCGAAATTCGACTGACAGCTCCCACACGAAGGATTGGAGAATGTCAATTCGAAGTAGTCAGCAAATGCCTTTGCTTTGTCTTCGTCTCTAGTGATGACGATATCTTTCTCAGTTAGGCTAGGGACTGGGTCAAATTTATTACCAATTATAAATTTTGTTTATAATTTATGATACCAAGTTTTAATTTTGTTTATGTATGATACAAGTTTTAATTTTGTTTATAATTTATCTTTAAATACTTGCGTTGTAGATTAGTAAGTGGAATATTAAATTGTGATAAAGACTTATAGCTAAGATTGTAATTATTGCTTTGTTTTTGGTTTTCCGATTTAAAACTAACCATACTAATACGAAATGGGCCAGACTCAATGGCTACACGTGTAACATTAAAGCCAATAAACCTTAAAAAAAAAAAAAAAAAAACTTTAAAGAAAAAATAATAAACAATGATTTTGTAATCACAACTCTTAACTTATCCTTTTTAATTTATCTGTATAGTTTTCAACAACTAATCTAATCTAAACTATGAAAGTAAATCTTTTTTATTTACCTGTATAGTTTTCAACTACTGCAAAACAATCCTTTTTTATCTGAGCAGTTATGTTTTCGATTTCTTCCCTGAAAACAAAAATAAATAAAATATTATTATTTTTCTTTGCTCTGAGGATTCTTCCATATTATTTATTTGACTGTGTTTCTATGTTACTTTTCATTGTATACTAGATCGCTCAATTTTACAAATTACTTTCATTAATAATTTTATTATCTATTTCTTCTGGATATATTTATCCTTTTTGAAATTTTTCTCCTGAATAATATCGTATAATTATATGAATATAAATACACAAGATGACTCGATTTATTGACATGTTTATTTATAAAATATAACGAAATAAGAAATAAACTTTTCGAAGGACTAGGGTGCTTTAACGGAAATATAATAGGCAAAAAATATATTGATCAAATTAAACCATACCGCACCATTTTATAAAAATAAAATAAAACTCGAAAGAAGAAGAGAAATAAAAAAAAAAAATAAAATGTTAATGCACAGAAATAAAATGTTGATGAAGGTTGACGCGGCCTGGAATGAACCCAAGAGTAGCTCAATGGTAGAGCACAGCTTCGGAGAAGCAGAAGACCTGGGTTCGATTCCCGGGCAGTGGCCAATCTTTCCTCTTCTGATAAAATAATTTAAAAATTATTATATATTTATTTAAATATAGTAAAAGATTAATTTTCATTGGTTAATGAAACACTCTACTACGATTCTTAATTTTTTCCAAATTAATCTTCAAATATAATTCTTAAAATGTTTAAGCTTTAAATATTAAAATTGTTTTAATTTCAAATAACATGCCTTCATTTCTGAAAACACGTTACAAATCATCTTGGCTCCGAAATAAAATATCAAACGAATGGGTGTTCCTCAAGAAAGTCTGTCATCTCTGATTGATGCTGAATGTTGAAGAAACAACCGTCTCCGCGTCAACAAGAGCAAAAAAACGAAAGAGATATATCAAATGGAACTTAGTTCTTTGCTTAAAACTATATTCCTTGGACACGAAAAACACAAAAACATTTCTCTCATCCTAAATACTGAACTTTATTCTAAGGAATTTTTTAGCTAACTCTCAAAAGTGTTTTGAGATGTGCAGAAAACATGAGTTATCGATTAGACCGGATAACAATTATTTAAAAATTAATAAATTAGTATTATATAGTTGTATTGATCTACTTACTCATGATAATACAGTTTGCACATGATTTTGAGTATAGATAAATAGTTATTTACATCTAGATACGTTAATTTTTTATAAAATGGAAAACAAATTTATTTTGTGTACAATGCTCCTGAGATACGTACAGTAGCATATTTATACCACTGTGCCTATTAAGTTCACTACGGAATCATAAATATTTATCCAAACACAGAGGGAATATAAAAATATAATTGCAAGATGATTTTATTTTTTATCCTCAATAGCAGGATGCACTATAAAGCGAGCTCTAATATTTCGAAGTAGACTAAGCATTAAAGATCAGTTACTGATACTGATTCAATAAGTTTTCTAATGATAATACGAAATCAAACATGTAAGCAAGCCGCGGTGGCGGAAATATTTAAGCTTACTCAAAAAGTACTAAAAGAAGGCAACATAATAATTTATAATCGGGCTCCTTCCAACTGAGGTATTGAAGGGGGCAGAGGAAAAATGAGTTTAAGAATCCAGAGAGTGTTTCAGGATGACGATAGCAGTGTTCAGACGTTGATCAATTTTCTGGAAGTCATACCACACAGTTTAAAAAAAAAATAAGAAGCATTGCTAATCATTTTAGCAGGTAGTGCCAAAATTCAATGTTAAATTAAATAAAGGTTCAAATATAGTAGGACCTCCATTATCCGGGCCTCGATTAACCGGGGATCCAATTAACCGTTATTAGCCAATTTTTTTTTGTATGTAAAATATTTAAAAAAATGTATACGTAAATATTTAACGATTACACAATGGTTAACTATCTATTATGAAATAAAACAATAAATGGAAAAACTCAGAAAGCGAGTATTGTATTATGAGATGTTTCCGGTATCTAATATTCCAATTCATAATCTAGGAACGGTATTGTTTTCAAGTCATTCCTGGAAACTCATACTCTAGCCTGTTTGGCTAAGAAGTAGCAAAATGTCGGAAAAAAGAAAACGTGTCGTTATAACGCTTGAAGAGAAATTAACTATTATAAACAGATTAGAAAAGGGTGAAAGTGTTAAAAAATTGTCCGCTAAACTAGGAATCGGCGAACAAACTGTACGGGATATTTTGAAGAAGAAAAAAATCATTTTCGTCTTCGTATCGTCGTCGGCCCATAATATATAAAAAATTTGTTTTTTGTTTGTTTTTTTATTGAAAGAATTAATACATTCCGCCACAATCAAGGGCATTAATATTAGGACTGTAAGGACACATTCACTCACTAAAAATATACAAATGTACATAAAAAAGAAGAAATTAATAATCATAAATAAAATATAAACCTATATATAGGAAATAAAAAATAAAATAACAATCGGAAAAATTAAAGAACACACATTCATACCTATTTACAATATATACATTCAGCCTGGGAAACTCCGACTCGTGCTTTGCAGCCCACTTATGGAAGGCAAAGCAAGACTGGGTGATCCCAGTGCTTCTCTCCCAGCCGCGTCACTGTAGTTAAGAACCAGTGGAGGCTAGGTGAGAGCACTCAGCTTCAATCATGCCGGACATGAGTGGAGAAGCTGGCCATTGCCAGGACTCCAATAGTATTTTAAAAGAGGTCTCTTGGCCACTGCCGTTTCAATCTTCTGTGAGGATTGTAGGGATGGTTGGGGCATGATAGGGATTGTGCTGAAGGATTAGGATGATAGGAAAGGTTCTGGTGAAATTTTGAGAATCTGGATGGGATAATGTCTAGGACAAATTGAATGTTGAGGTTTTCTTTGTGGCATAATATGGGGCATTGACTATGGTTCGGAGAACTTTGGACTGGAAGGGCTGGATACGTTTGATGTTCGAAGGTTTTGCCGTTCCCCCACAGTTCGAGGCCGTAGGTCCAGATGGGTTTCAATATGTTCATGTAAATTATTAGTTTGTTGTCTGTTGAAAGATGAGATGATTTGTTTAATAGTCTGTATAATTGGGCAAATCGTCGGTTAAGTTCTTGTCTTTTAAATCTAGTATGTGGGTTCCATGTTAGTCTTTTGTCTAAAAGGAATACCAGATACCGGACTGTGTCTGAGACAGGAAGTGGTACTGAGTTGAAAAGGATTGGTGGACAGGAGCTGCGTCGAAGGGTGAAGGTGATATTTTTACATTTCGATTCGTTGATTTTTATGCGCCAGTTGCTGCACCAATGTTCAATCAAAGAAAGGTGTCTTTGGAGGTTTAGGGATGCAGTTTCAGGATTTGTATGGGATGAAAGGATGGTGGTATCGTCGGCAAAGGTTGCAAGAAAGTTGTTGGAGTTAGTAGGGATATCGGCGGTATAGAGGATGTAGAGAACGGGACCCAGAACGCTGCCTTGAGGGACACCGGCCTGAATTGGATAATAATGGGAGAGTTCTGTGCCGCAGCGGACTTGAAAGTAAAGATTTGAGAGATAGGATCGAAGGACTAGGTATAAAGTTTGGGGTAGATGGGTTTTGAGCTTGAAAAGCAAACCATCGTGCCACACCTTGTCGAAAGCTTGTGCTACGTCCAGAAAGGCACCAGTGCAATATTGCTTGCTTTCTAGAGCAAAGGAAATATGATCGACGACCCGAAGACCTTGTTGGACTGTGGAATGGCCAGAACGGAATCCAAATTGATGTGATGGGATTATCTGGGATTCTAGGATGGGTAGGATTCTTTAGGAAGGATTTTCTCAAAAATTTTTGAAAGGATCGGGAGTAGGCTTATTGGTCTGTAGGATGAGGTGTTATTGATGGGTTTGCCAGGTTTAGGGAAGAGAATGACTATGGAATGTTTCCAGAGCAAAGGAAAGTGGGTTGTGCGAAGGATGCAGTTGTATAGGTATGTGAGGAATATATTGGCTTTTTTGGGAAGTTGGCGAAGGATCATAGAAGAGAGGAGGTCATGTCCCGGGGATTTACTGGATTTCAGTTTATTAATAAGGAATTTGACCTCAGAGGGGATGACCGGTTTAGGAGGTAGGGAGAGAGGTATGGGCGAAGTTAGGCATTCCTTTGTTTCAGCGGTGTGGGTAGGATTTTGTTCAGGATGGGGAGTGAACGTGTTACAAAGATGCTTGGCGAATTCTTCTGCTCTGTCCTCATCTGACAAAGCCCAGGAGCCATCTTCACGCCGTAGGGGATGGGAGATGGACTGGTATTTTAGAATCCTTTTGGTAACTTTCCAGAGGGAATTGTCGGAGGTAGATAGAGAGGAGAGGTAGCAGCTATAGGTTTGTGATCTGAAGGCAGCTAATTTCTTTTTTACTAGTTTGGAAAGGTGGTTGTATGATTTCCGATCGTCAGGATGCCTGGTGCTTTTCCAGTGGGACCTAGATCGTCGCTTGGCTTGGATGAGGTTTATGAGGTCTTGGGGTAGGAAAAACTTTTTAGGGTATTACGATTGAGAAGGAGGTGACGATGCAGACCAGATTGCTTTTTGGATCAGGGTGATAAAGGAGTTTACGGCATCGTCTAGTTCTTGAGGAGTTTTTAGGGACACTCTGAGGTCTATTTTGTCATTTAGGATTTCTCTGAAGAGGTTCCAGTTAGCTGGACCCCTAACGAATGAAGGTGGGGACGGTTTTGGAATCGGTGATGTTGAAAGGGTAAGTAAAAGGGGACTGTGGTCTGAGGAAAGGTTATCGAGCCTCAAAATTGAATAATTTAGTGGCCCAAGACCTTTGTGGATGAAAAAATCAAGGAGATCGGGACTGCGGTTGGGATCGGTTGGCCAGTATGTGGGGGTGTCTGGGGAGAGGATGTTGCTATGATGGGTGTTAATAGCAGATAGTAAGGTTCGCCCTCGGAAATTGGTCATTCTGGCTCCCCATTGCTGATGTTTAGCATTAAGGTCTCCTCCTAAAAGGAAACGATTTCCAAAGGAATTTAGAGAGGATGTGAATTGGGATTGGGAAATGGATAGTTTAGGTGGGGAATATGCTGCGGCAATAATTAAGGGGAAGGATAAGGTTTTGATTAAGACAGCGGAAGTCTGCAGGAAGTCGTTGACAGGTAAGGGAATTACGTTGTGGGATAGAGATTGATGGATCAAGACAGCAGTGCCGGCATGGGCTGTTCCATCAGGGTCTGTGCGGTAGATTTGGTAGTGAGGTATGTTGAATATTTGTTTACTAGTTAGTCGGGTTTCTGTTATTAGGGCTATGTCAATATTTTTTTCATTTAGTAATGCAGTAAGTTCGTCGGTGTGGTTTCGAACACCATTCGCGTTTCAGAGAAGAATGGATAGGGATTCGATTGAGGACATTTAAGGATTTCTTGGCGGCGGGATAAGATTGGAGACTACATTTGTAAGTAAGGTGATGAGTGGGGTGACAAGGGATCTGAACTCGGAGAGGAATGATGTCAGGAGGCTGGTAATATAATTGGAATTATTGGGTGGAGGAATATAGGAAATTTGGTGTTGACCGGACTTTTGGGTGAAGGGTGGTTGGGTTGGGGGGTGATGAGGTTGTGATTGTGGCAGGGCTTAATATTTTGTAGACTGCTCAGTCTCTCCCAGCATCTGTGCGTAGCTCACGTGGGTGTCCACAGTCCTAAATGGTTGCCTGGGTGGTCTTGGTGGTCTGGATGTCTCTTCTGGCCTGGGTGCTGTCCGCAGTCTTGCTTTTAGAACCTTATAGGTTTGGCATCCCTTGTAGTTTGCCGGGTGACCTTGATGACATAAAGCACATACTGCTGGAATTTCCCTCGTCTTTTTGCATTCTTCGGTTCTGTGGGAGTCTCCGCACTTGACGCACCTAGGTAGGTGGTGGCAGTAGCGCCTCGTATGGCCATAAGCTTGGCAGTTGTGGGCATTGTACAATATCCCTTTCAGGGTACGGCTTTTTGACACGAACCCTTGTATAATAAATTCGAGTTATACTGAAAATATCCTCTACTCCAGGGGTTTGTTCCAAATCTACGAAGAATAAGGGTAATGTTATTTTTCACTTTTCTCCTGATTCTTCTATTTGTTCTTTGTACTCATGAACTATTTGGCGAACCTGAAAACCCTTGGCCAATAATTCTTCTTTAATTGTTTCTGTAGGCGTCGATGGGTGAAGTCCTCTAATCACCAAGCTGAAGGCTCTCTCCTGACGTAATTGATAAGTATGGAAATCTGCCTTGGTATCGGTTAGATATTTCACAATTTTTTGTAAGTATCGGGAGTGTCGGGTACTAACTTGGTATCATTTGTTCTACTTTGACATAAGTAGTTTCCTGAACCCACTACTTTATTCAGTTGCTGGCATAACAGCTGGAAATTTCTAATATTTCTAATAAATATATGTGGGGGCTTGACTTCCCAGGGGGTGGGTGCTGCTTCCATGTCTTCAGCTTGAGTATTTGATAAAAGCTGATAAGGGTTGGGAATGAAAAAGGGCGATTCCTCGGTCATATCTTGTTGTGAGGTACCTGGCTGGGGTTGGTGTACTTGAGCAGCCATCGTGCTCGCAGCTGAGGATGGTGATGTGTTTCTTTTCGAACGCCTTGGCTTTTGTTTGATAGGGGAACTCTTGGTTGTGTCCAAGCTCCTTGATCTTTTTGTTGTTGTTTTTCCTTTACTAGACATTACCATATGGAAATATCGCATTTCACACCATTGATGAAAGGAATGATTAATTTATAGCGTTAAATTAAAGAAAAATAACACCTCGACTTGCTTTAATAATTACGTAAGTTTACAGAAAATTGACTGACGTAGACCTGCTTCCGTCAGAAGCCTAACGGCTACTGAAGAGATTATGGCTGTCCTACCAACTCACTAACCACTGTAATAAACAAGTGATTACTCACAGTATTTATGTTTATCACTGAGCTTGGTAGTTAATATAACTATGTAGACTGTTTTTTTAACAGGCACTTCACTATTTCACTACTAAAAAAGAAACTTTTTACAGAGCGATCTTACTATGTTGTAATTAGGGCTAGCGCATCTATAAAAACATAGATTTACTTTTTTGTATATTATAATTTAATGTATATAAAACGTTCGTTTGTTAATAAAAGTGATTATACATTACAAGTGATTTTTTAAGCTTTTTTTCTATCACATCAAGTCAATAAAATGTTTTAATTCGATTATCCGGGGTTTTCGATTATCCGTGGACCCCCATACCCATCATTACCCCGGATAATGGAGGTTCTACTGTATGCAGAGGATAGGCAAATGAGGAATTGGAACAATAAGAGTTATTCAATAAGAAGAGAATAAGAAATGGAAAAGGAATCCCAAAAAGAAGGCAGTGTGAAAGGCAAATAGCTGGAATAAATAGCCGGTATCCCAGACCTTTATATTCAAGGAACTGGAGGAATAAAACAGGATAAGAGCTGTAGGAAAGAGGACAAAAAAAAACTATAAATAAGTTTTTTTATGTGAAATGTCCTGTTTAATTAATGTATTAAAAAATAAGGTATTTTACAATGCCTTCTTATAAATAAGGAAAAGTGGATTTAAGAGTAGCGCTTAGAGAGTTTATTAGTCTTTAATTCCAAATAAAAAAGTCATTTTGCATTTGTATTAACATTACCCAGCCATCGATTTTAAAATGTATTTACCACAATTAAACAAAATCAATGATTAAAAATTATTTTTAGAAGTAGCAAGAGCTCTCACCATGCCGGAGTGTAATACCCTAATAGGATACCTGATATATAATTTTATTAAGTTGGTTGAACAGTTCTGACTTGGAGTTCCATTGCAGGCTAGCACACATTCGACTGTAATTGCCACCGATAGCCATCCGACCTAATTACCTTGTATCTACCAACTAAGCTTTTCATCCAGAGAATATTATACAAACCGAAGCCCAGAAAGGATATAGTTGTACCAGAACCAACCTAATAATTAGTTTACGAATTATTCAACAATGTAAATATTAAAGGAAAATATTTTCTTTTATTTATATTCAATATTACTGGTTTCTCGAATATTTTTTTTCTGAAAGCATTCTCTAATGAATGAAAACACCTGGAATATGTGCAAACTACCTACTTACAAAATTTATAAATGGCTACTTACATTTAAAAAAATATTGAAAATCACCTTATTCTTACGGAATGTATTTCTAAGATGTTTTTAATTTATGTAATTTCTTCTTTAAGATTGTTAAAATTTTCCTATTTTCTCTAATATTCTCACAGTCGCAATAATTCCATCTTAGCCATTTGAGAAAGAGAAATGAGTACAGGCCCGGGGGCCTATCGCTTTAAAGGGTAGATAATCTTGATCCTAATCACAAACTCTTGATATAAATTTGATGGAATAACCATTTCTAATAGCTTTGGATCAATCCATTTACTATTAAATGTCAGAGGTTAATCCAAGAGCAGACCGCTGTTACCAAGGCAGCGCACCGTGCCCGAATAAATGAACTAATATGGGGTTGATCACCCGCCTAGGGGCACCCCCGCTCTATGGGGTCATTATGTATTCCGGGCGATCCTTCATAATTAGATCAGGACCGGAGCTATCATAGCTTGTCCTAAGGCTATAGGAGGAATAGCTGGGGGATTGGAGGCGGCGGGAGGGCTGGAACCATCTGGGTGTCCCGAAGTCAGAGGACAGGGAGAGGGATGATACCACAAGAAAAAGGAATGCAATTTTAAAAAATAAAATATTTAGATTCAGCTAGTCATGGGAAGGATTTTTACTGCAATGCTTTAGTAAAAAAAAAAAAAAAAAAATAGGGAGAGAAAAACTGAAATAGTGCAATCGACCTCTGTGAAAATCGCACAATTTCCCCAACACTTTGCCAAATAAAATACTGTGATTTCTTAATAAAATACTACTCTAATTCGATTATCAACAGCTAATAAATAAGTACTAGGCATCTTAATATTCCATAGTTATAGGAAAATCATAATTCTGCTAGCATCTCCTTAGACAACAATAAGTCTAAAACAACAAGGTAAACCAACCGAATATCTACAACATATAGGTTATGTAATTCTTCTCCAAATTAGATTCAGTTTCTTCCACATACATACATTGATATTGGTTGCAATTACATAACCAAAACATTTTTTTATTTTATACAGTAAATGCTTATGATGTATTTATTATTGCATTCCATTGTGAATATGAAACCTGCGTTGCCAAAAACACATCTGACTGAGTTACCCGGCAGCTGGTGAAAAAGAAATAGTTTTTCTTTTCCGTCGTGACTAATAGTTTTTTTTTTTTTAATTTTATGAGGTTAACATCCGATACATGGCATCATTGTGAAAGTAATTTCATTCTAGAAACAAATTGATCGGAAGGATTTAATAATCCGGAGCTTGTTTTCTCTTCCAGAATATTAGAATAATGCTCTGAGGCCGTTGGGGAAGGACAACTGGGTTCCAAAGCATGAATTTGGTCGGATATTTTTTTGGGAGCCCTTATATTGTAATAAAGGATTCCCTAGATACCACTTGCCCTTAATGGGACATCGGACATTCTCCTACGCCCCCAGCCGGATCTAAACACCGAACTTGGAAAAAAAATAATTCCATATAACTGAGGAAAAAGTATTTTCCTAATTATTCACATGTTCATATATTTTTATTTTCATTACATCAGTACTAAATGATTGGCATAGCTCGGAAGAAAATTCTATTAACTCCCACTCCTTGTGTACGGGCGAACTCTCATTGCCTCTCTGTTAGACTATTACATCACGATTTATTGCGACAAGCAAATTGTCAGACGCATGCGCAAGGCAATTTTTGCCTTCGAAAACATGTCAGTGGTCTGATAAGGTCTTAGTGTTTATGCCTGATAACATGAACTTATTTCATCTATCAATTTTAAAAATGAGTGACTTTCAAGTGCAAAATAAAAAACAAGTAGTAATATATTAATAATGCCGCAAGTCGGCATTGTGTAGCCGTATAAATTCTTCTGTTGCCTCATCCTTCTTCGGCCCAAATATTCTAAGCAGCACTTTATTTTCTAAGACCTTAAGGCGTTTCTCATTCCTTTCTGTAAGCGGCCATGTTTCACATCCATAAAGAACCGTCGGAAGAATTAAGTTTTTTAATTCTTTAGTCGGAAGAATTATAGTTTTTTAAATCTTAATTTTTAAATTTTGGGATAGAAGGCGTGAGCTAAGTAGTTTTGCAACCGAAAAATAACAAGAATTTCCCGCCTTTAACCTAGCCTTAATTTCATCTTTAAACGAAATTGACATTGAAATTTTAGGGGATGCAGATTTTTAGTGGATTATGAATTTTACAGGAATCATATCTGTATATGATACGATTATTTTTTAAATTCGAATTATTTATTTCTAATTAAGAAGCTAAAGGAAAAGGAAGGCCAAGCAACAGTCTCATAAATAAATATATATTATCAGATTTTCGCCTATTCAGACATCTTCAGGATATCAGAATAAAAAATTTTAAGTATGGCAACGGATCAACGAATCCCGTTATCTAAGGAGCTTTGAATGTGATAGATCTTGCGTTTTGTTGATGCACTGTCATACTTATTCTTATATCCTGAAGATGCTAATATCCTTCTATCTATTTGAAATTAAGTGAAAATGTTGAACCAGAACACGGAGGAAAACATGTAACATAGCATAATAACTTAAAAACTAAGATAAATTACAATGTTTATATTTCAACTGTTTTCTATTAAGGGAGAGGAGAGCAAAATCATTTCTTGGAGGGGAGACTGTTGTACGCCATCACCATTGCAAGGGTTGAGCACCGATGGAACTAGCCGCTAATATCCTTTAAGTATCATCCGTTACGATTCAGTATAATGGAGCTAAACGAGAGTGGTCAGAGTCACGAGATCATGGCCATTTCTTTTTTATTACTCTTAAATTATTGAAAAGAAAGTGGGATATTCTCGTTAATAAGAAAATGTAATGGAACATTGATAGTTTGAAAGGAAATGCCTTTGATGAACTTAACCCCTCACTTTAACCAATACTTGCAATGATTCGAAAAATAAAATCATACACAAAACTTTTTAAAAATGTGGTTTTGGATTATTTACCTATTTTACAAACTTGCTGGATTTGTAAATAGATATTTCAATCATGACCGCTACTGAAATATAACTGATTATTGCTTATAACTTTCAAGAGAAAATTTGATCAAAATTTTTCGAGTATAAACATAGTTTTCTGATTCCTCCTTAAATAGTTATCCACAATAATTTTTTGAATAGAGTGATATTGAATAATCTATTTATATTTACTTATCTGTTTAACGTGAGTACGGATACTGGAGGATATGTCAGGTCGAATGGTGAGGATGTGAGGGCGTTCCTCCCTTTGATGGGTAATTCACCCTCTGCCTCAAAGGGAGGGTATTTCTGGAGGAGCGGCGATTGCCCTCCGCATGTCATCCCTAAAGCAGTCTTATTACCACTCCTCAATACCAACAGCGAGAAGGAAATAAGTTTATTACCGACAGATTATAGATTAAATATAGAAATTTGTTATTTCTAATCTTATAAAAAATATAAAGGTGATTCTCAAACTCAAAACCCGGAATTGTAATCTCTTTTTTTAGATGTAAACATTTTCAGTGAGTAGATATCTGACTGATGAAATGAAAATTATAACATATTTCTATGTTCTTCAGATCGAATCTGATGATTTTCTATCTTGTTCGTCATTGTCGTGGGATGTCACCAGTAACGATTTTTATTACATAATATATATTTTGGTTTATATTACTCACTTACTTGACAAAAATTTATTACCCTGATTGTAATGTAACGACTATAAAGAAGAATGAAGATAACAGGATGTTTAATCATTTCGTGTAAATGATAAACCAATAAAAAATTGTTAAAATTTGTAACTGGTATACGACGCTATTAGCTTGGACGGATGAATTATCGAATCGTATACTAACCAGTGGGAATTAAGTGATCCAAAAAGAGAATTACCTTCTGCACTATTTCGGCGCATGCCGGGGTGTTCTGAAATATGATCGAAAATGGACCTTTATGTTTATTACGTTTATTGACGTGGCACGAGTTTTTCGCTGTTCTGTATGAATTTACGGCTCTAATAAATTATGGCATTCGTTCTTTCGTATATAATATATATTTTAAAAGAAAAAAATGTAAATGTCATTACATCATTGTCGTGGACATTTCCCTACATCATTGTCGTGGACATTTCCCTGCATCATTTTCGTGTCTAATTATTTGCCCATGACAATAACTATTGTAGGGCAACATAATGAAAGAAAATAAAACAGTTTTTTTGTTTGATGCCACTAAGACTAATTGGACGATGCTACGGTGGGAGTCTTAAATTTTGCCCATCCAGTTATAATTGGGTTAGGGATCTTTAATGAGTACCTGACATCGTACAGGCTCGGGACCTCCATGTTGCGTCCTATCCGAGGGACGGCATAGAAAAGGATTTTTTTACTCCCATTAAAAAATCCTAGGGCCACCTCGGGACGCGAACTCTCGACCATTAGTATTGTAGGTTTCTATGCTATCCACTACACTACAGGTGACCCTAAAACAGTTTTTACATAATGAACATTTCTGCATCATTACATGAGTAAAAAAAAAAAAGAAAAGAAAATTGATTGACAGGATGAAAAACATTTACAAAAATTTGTCTCTTCGACTATGCTATAACTATGCTATTTTAGTTTTTACTGACTCAAACCTTTCAATTTACAGGTGATTTTAAAAAGAAAGGTACATTTTTGTATATTAGACATGATCATTTGAATCTGTTAATAAAATAATTAAAATATTTGGATTTGGATTTGGATTGTTACCGTCCCGCTGGCAAATGGCTGTCGTCTTTGCAATGACTCTACTCATTGACGTTTCTCCCGAGCAGATTTACCAATGATTTGTGCCCGCAGTCCACCATTAATCGTTCGCCTGAATCAATTTATTCTTTATCTGACCTCGAGTGGGGTAACATATTCGTATCTGAACAGGTTCAAATGATTAGTTTTACTTGTTTGTTCTTTACATGTTAACTTCTTTACATGTTAGGAATATTTCATAAATAAATAACTTATGAGTTTTTTTTCAGTTAATTTTAATTAATAAATTCAAATAAACTCTTCAAATTCAAAATCCCACATATATTACTATATTATTTAAAAGGTAAGTAGATGCAATTTAATATTTAATAAATGGTTGTATGAGGATATTTTGAAAGATATTTAAGGGATATTAATTTATATGCACAACTTTTAAATTTAATTTTATTGTATTATATTCAAATCAAAATAAAAACTTATAATTTAAAATTTCTCTAATATTGTTTCACCACTAGATAGAGAATTTTTTCTTCCTTCCAGGAATATATATTGATTAGGTACATCGGGGCCTTTTTTCCTAAGTTATTTTTCGATACCTTTTTTAGTTCTGGACAAAATATGATTTTATGTTGAAGAATTTTTTTTCCGTAATGAAAAATTCTTATTGCATCATCCAATCCTGCAGTAAATGTGGAATATACTAATCAATAAATGCAATTAAGACAAAAAAAACAAAAACAGCCGAGGCAATGAAATTTTAGATTGAATTATCTGAATTTCAAGAAATGATCATGAACTGCTATTAAGCTGATATGCTGTGGATGGATCCAAATACAAGTACAATTTTTTTATTTATTTTTTTTTTTAACGAAACTGAAAAATTTCGAAAATAAAATGTAAAACTTGTCCGTAGATTGAGAATCACCCATACGAGATAATGAACCAATTATCAATTTTGAAGAAATTGCGACCAATTTATAAATGTGTATATGTCAAATGGTCAGACAAAAAATAATGAGAAATTGATAGATTTAAAACATATAGATTAAATTATGATTTTATTTTTAATTTTTCACTGACCACTGAAGTTACACAAGCTACAAGGAAATGGATAGAGTCAAATTTGAAAGTAAGAAGTTGATTCAAATTATGAAATTATGTCAAATGATAAAAATATTAATTTATTGCGCATTCAAGGATATGAATAAACTTTTCCTTGTTGAATTTTATCGTGAAAAGTTAGTTAGTTATTTTTTTTTTTAAATAAATATGTATTAGGTATAAAAGATTTGTGCCATTTCAGGTACAAGGAAATACAGTTCCTCAGCATCACCATTTCCTAATCTTGATTGATCTTGATTCCCCAAGGATTGATAGAAGCCATTAAGTCGACATACCACGATTCCAAAGGAATAGAAAGGATTAATGGAAGAGAGTCCGATGTGTTTGCTATTAAGAAGGGTGTAAAACAAGGAGATAGTTTGACCCCCCTCCTGTTCATTGCATACATGGATGAAATCCTGAAAATATGCAAACGTAGGACAGCCCGCACTACTATTGGAAACTGGAATATGAGGACAATCCTCGCCCAAGTAATAGTATTCGCGGATGACATTGTCCTCATCGCGGATTCTAAAGAGAGCCTGCAGCAAGCTGTAATCGAATGGGAAGCCGAGCTAGAAAGAAATGGTATGACAATTAATGTCAGGAAAAGTAAAGTGATGCATATTGGCCGGGAACAAGAACACATCGAAATACTTTGCAAAGGTGAAATAATGGAAATGGTGGACGAGTACACTTACCTCGGAACAGTGATCAGCAGAAATGGAAAGATAGACCAGGAGATATCCAATAGGATAAAAAAGGCAAACGCAATCTACTACCATCTCTGCAACACACTTATAGGGAAAAGGGAGGTGGAGAAAAATGTTAAGCTGCATATCTTCAAAGCTGTTTACCTACCTACCCTTCTATATGAAAGTGAAAGCTGGGTACCAATAGATAAGCACCTAAGGAGAGTTTCTGCATCGGAAATGAGGTACCTCCGAAAAGTAGCGGGCCGAACCAGAAGGTATCGTATCAGGAATGATAGGACTAGAGAGGGTCTAGGGATTACTTCTCTAAAGGATATTCTTGAAAAGAGGCAACTTAGATGGTTCGGACATCTCTGTCGGATGAATGAGGACCGGGATGCAAGAAAATACTTCGAGGCCAGACCAACAGGAAAACGCCCCAGAGGGAGACCCAGGACTCAATGGACAGACTACATCTCCAGTGTGGGAGAGAAAAGAGGTAAAAACTGGAATGCCATGAAGGCGCTGGCTCGGGACCGGGAGGCTTGGTTTACATGGACAGAGGCACCTCCATGCTGAAAGGCACAAAGGAGGAAGAGAAAGAAGAAGAAGAAGGTTGAGGAGAGGACGTCTCTCTTCCAGCTCCTTTTCTGTCTTATCCCAATAGGCATGTCAGATCGTGCCAATTCATTTACAACTATGTTGTTTATGATTGATTATTTTATTATATAAGCGTGAATAAAGAGTACCTATTTATTTGTCTATACTTGATTGGACCAAGCCGGTTTATAGGACTTTGTTATTTTTGCATCTTACGCAGCTATTATTATCATTAATAGAATTTCGAATAGTAGTTTTTGTAGAAGAATTTTTTTACTGTGTTATAGGCAATTGGTGTGGTATAAAGGGGAAATATTTTCGTTTTATAACAAAATAAGTTAGACATACAGTGCGTTCAGTTATCTTAGCCTCGATTTGAAATGGCGAAAAGTTTTCCGTATGATATAATGATATTGATGCAAGATATCATCATTTTTCCCAATGAGATACTCGTACTAATGGGCCAAAAATAAACCTAAGAGACTCTTACTGCGAGAAGGGGATGAGGAAAGGAGATATGGCAGAGCTGACGATGCCGATAAACATCAAGAAATGGCTGGTTAACTTCTGCTCCATCGGGCTTATAGTCTTAGCCTCTGCCGTATCTCATCAAATTTTCTCCAGGCTATCAAATAAAGACCCTAAACAAAAAAAAATAATATTGCTTCTATAAAATTGTAAGGAACAATTCATGAGCCAAACTTTGAACGCCGTATACATGTCTTTGGCAGTATTAGCCACGACAGAATTGCTTTTTAAATTTGTTATCCGACACCATACTAAAACTTTACTTCTAATTGTATAATTCATTGATGTTCTGATCAATTGAATCTAATTAATAAGAACAATTGACAGCAGAAACTAAAAATATCCGTGGTTATAATTTTAATATAAAGCTGGAGAAAATAAAATTGGTTACTTCATTGTTCTTAATAAATTTTGGAAATACACTTAATATATAATTAAGCTCTTGTTCTGAATGCATTAAATCGGATTCGTTCAATCATGATGGCGACAAGTCTAGTAAATGAAAGCAAAACTTCTGACATATAACTACTTTCGACTCAACGCTAGCAAACAATCTCCGAAAAGCTTTCGTGAAAGACGGCCTGTGATATTTGCTGAAGGACTTCTTGATAAAAGATAAGGCTGTGTATCCTTTCAAAACAAGTAGAAGGATAAAAAACGCTAAAATAAAGAAATCCTTATTTATTGTAGGTCCCCTGACAGTTGAATTCATCTACAGAATCGAATAAACTTGAAAGTGATACTTTTAAATTGTTTACCTACCATGAGGCCTATTTAAATAAAGTTAATAAATTGGAACATACCATTACTAACAATAAAAATTGAATACAGTAATTAAAATTATTAAATGAGCAAAATATTGTCACCTTTAGGTGGAGATTTTTATTGGAAAAGCAATGCTTTACATTATTCCTATTTACTAAGGTAGATCTATTTAATCTAACTGTTTCCTTGCTCTCATACCTAATAGAAAGGAACATATTTTTATTAAAACTAAGAAAATGCTGGACAATTCAAATCATTACATATACAAAATATTGTCAACTTTAGGCTAAAATATGTAATTTTGATTGGAACAGCAATGCTTCAGATAATACCTAATTATTTCGTTAGAACTAGAATTTATTTTCTAGGAAAGAAATAAGTTTAAAACCACCAAAATAGATCCAGGATATCGCTTTAATTTATTAATGAAAAGCTACTGGATAGCTTTTTTTTTTTTTTTTTTTTTGTAGTTCTATTTGATGTGTTTTTACTTTCACTTACCTATATATGAAATATATAGTAAGTGGAAGTATTGCGATCGTGAAAAATTTCGACTTCCGGTTTTCAACGGAAATACACGTTTTGGGGTCCCCTGAGTCGAAATGACCAAGTCCCGCGAAATGGTCTGTGTGTGTGTGTGTGTGTGTGTGTCTGTGTGTGTGTGTGTGTGTGTGTGTGAACAGACTAGCTCAAAAACTATAAACCGTGCGATCCTGAAATTGGGTATTTAGTGTAGGTATATGCCCGCGATGTGACAGCATAAATTTCATCAAAATTACTTAAAGGGAGGGGGTACTTTACTTAGTAACTTTTTAGGTTTTTTTTCGATTTTCTCAAAAACGGCTCTAACGATTTTGATCAAACTGGGTATTTGATGTATGTACATGCCCGAGATATGACTGTTAAAATTTCATCAAAATTGATTAACCGGAGGGGGGACTTTACTTAATAAATTTTGTATCATTTTCACGTGTTTTTTTTATTTACTCAAAAACGGCTTTAAAGATTTTGATCAAACTGGGTATTTGATGTATGTATATGCCCGAGATATGACTGTTAAAATTTCATCAAAATTGATTAACCGGAGGGGGGACTTTACTTAATAAATTTTGTATCATTTTCACGGGTTTTTTTATTTACTCAAAAACGGCTTTAACGATTAACAAAAATAAGATATGAATGTAGAAAAATGTGTGAATTTGGGAAATAATATTTAGCAAAACACGTCAATTTCTAATCAAAGTAAGTTGGTAAGTGAAAGTTGTGTGTTGCGCGCACGCACCAGATTTTTATGTTTGCGGTTAATTTTCAAGGATTCGGTACTTTAATAGTAAATAAATAATAGAAATGAAGCATTTGGTTTCAAAACCGACTACATCCATTTCCAACAATTTTTCGGGAATGATCAAAAAAGGGTCAATTGGAACCGCCTTGGATAAGAAATGCTATCTTTTAGTATTGATTTTCGAAAGATCTAGAAGTTTTTGCAACAAACGCGTCAAACACATTTATTTTAACATGAAAAACTTGAAGAAAAAAAATTGTTTGGAAAAAATGGATGAAACCGGTTTTGAAACCAAACGCCTCAAATAATTTGAAAAATTATGAATAATAAATAATCTTAATTTACATAATATTAGGATCAAGCCAGAGTAAATTACCATTTGCTTCTTTGTCAAGGCGATAAATTTATCTTGGAAGCAAATTAGGGGGCTTTGACAGGATGTGAAGAGGTTTGACAGATGATTTCTGAGAAGGAAGTTCCATTCAGGCTAATCAGGTGCCTCACTTATGTACCATTAAATAATTAATAACACAAAGTTGTTCATTAAGATTATCTTATAAATACTAATGTGTAATTCACATTACTTTGTTATCTATACTAAATGAACAATAATAAATTATTGATCTTACTTTGATAATCTTCTTTTGCACGATCAAATTTAGGCGATAGGTATAATTAAAATATTAAAAGTTCGGTGTATTTCAATTGGTACATTCGATAAGAAGAAAAAATCTAGCGATTGCAAAACTAAGAGAAAATCAATACCTACTCTTAATTAATTACAAATGCTGAACGAATTAAGAGATTTTCAATTACTCCCTTTCGCTCGAATCGAAACAACTACACAGGAAACTAGTTTTACTTTTTGTTTCTTCTAATCGAACATATCAAAATAAAAGCGAATTAATTGTTTGCTTTCAATTTAACTTGAATATAAAAAATCTAAGACCTGAAATCGAAATCTGTTAATTAAGGCAACGTTTTATTTATTTACTGCTACTTTTAAATAAATTGGAGGCGAAAAATAAATAATAATTAAATATACATTGTGCACTGTTAATAATATGTGCGCAATATAATACCAAAAGATTTCAGAGGCATTTTAAAATTTCGACAGTCCTCAATAATTCAATCTAGTATTTTATTTATTTTTATCGCTCTAATCATTCAGATTATTTTAAGTAAAGGCCATATATTCTTCAGTGAAGAGGAACTATAATTAACGTTAATTTTTTTAATATCATCTATAAACACTTCAACACTTTGTGAATCAAATAGTTAAAGGCAATTAGATTACTCTTGAACGATAGTAAATGGTAATGAAGGACTAATAAATCCGTTGTTTGCTTTTAGGTGTATAAAGAAGTGGAAATTGAATGGAGTATTATTGCTCCTTTATTCCAACCTTATTCCTTTCATATCTATAAAAAAAATTAAAGAATCTCATCAAGGTTTGCTCATTCAATATGAGTTCTAAGGAATAAAAAAAAAAAAATCTTCAGTTATATTGAATAAAGCCTGATTTAAATATTTATATTTGTATATATATATATATATATATATATATATATATATATATATATATATAATATATATTAAATATCGTATCAGGAAATAGACTTTATTTAATTAACGACATATTGCCAACACTCGAACGTGAACAATAGAAGAGGCAAAACAATACGCCTGCGGCTCCACGATAGTACACAGTTCGGTACAGACCTCAGATCCGACAGCCTGATATCAGAAAGGGAAGCAATTTACCCAACTTTTTTTTTTATTTTTTTTTTAGGTACGTAAGGGGGCGTCTATCCCTCTACCCTTTTCGGCTTTATTTGCTAGCTGTAAAGTTAAATCAATTTCATTCAAAAATTACAAAAAAAGTTGGCCTTAATAGAATTATAAGTACACCTAGAGGATTAAGAATTTTAGATGGTTTAAAAAAAATAAAAGTTATAACTAAGAGGCAGATATCAATTTTTTCTATAAAGATAAAAATAGTAATTATATTACTATAATGCATCATACAAAAAACTTTTATCTCTGTTCATAATCAAAATTCGTTAAGTTAACCATTATATATGGCGGGGAGAGAAGGTCTGGGATGCATGGAATAACCCCGGTGAAAGTGGGTATCGGAGAACTCCCCCGGATAATTTGTAAAATTAAACATTAAAATGCTTGTTTAAATAAACACTTAAGTAGTTAAAAAATAAATAAAAATAAAACTCATTATAAATTTAAAACAATAGAGTTAGAGATTTATCTACAGATATCATATAATACAATACGGGATCTTTTTACATTTTGAAATGAAATGAAAAATTAAGTTTATTTATTAGCAAATACAAATTATGGCATTACATAAAGAGTATTGCAGTACAGAAAAAAGAAAGAAATAGAATAAAAGGAACAAATTTAACTGGACATAAATTAAAAATAAATGTAAATGATATAAAATATTTCGAGATGTTCATACAAGCACACAAAGGAAAATGCGTTATTTGTATTAGTCTTAATAACTGAACAGGTCTGGAAAAAAAATTACACTCCCTTGAAAATTTCTTACTGATTCATTTACTTTCAAGAGTGCTGCGTTTGAATCTGAAGTCGAAAAAATCTATCACGTAACATTTTATGTAAAATTTGTTTTTAGGTTAAAAAAATGAGATATTTTCCGACATTGTAAGCATATTTATAATCTTTGAAAACTGCTACGAAAAAAAAAAATTCTATCTTAGGCTTTTACAATGTATTAAGACATTAGAAAATTGCAAGACCGAATTTTGTGTTATCTTATCAATCTGCCTATAATTTTGTTATAGCTGAAAATCCTAGGATTCCCTCACTCTACCTTAGCTTACAAATAACTTCTAAGCTTTATTATCGTACCTGTCTTTCAAGCGTTACACCATCTGATATACTGAAAATATAATTGAGGATCCAAGGATTTTGATATAAAGTTAACCAGGTAATATATTTTTTAAAAAATATAACAATAATATTTATATATAAATATCCTAGATATTGAGCTATGTAGAGGTAAGATATTCCTAAAAATGTTAAGAGGTTATGTCGCCCCTCCATTATCAAAAAAAACTTTAAGGTTTGAATAAACATGTTTAAAATAGAGGATAAAAATGTTTACTATACCACCGAAATTGAATCTACCTAGCTTCCGCAAAACTGTAAAATCAACGGCAATATTACTCAGAGTAATAAACCATTGAAACTAATGTGGTATAAGCAGTATGCGACTATGAAAAAAAAAATAAGGTTGTTTGCTCCGTGATTTAGGTAAATATGAAATTATTGATATAGGAGTTGTGAGGAGATACCAAAGGGTCCTCATGCTAGCGCTTGTGAAGGGCATGACTAATGTGTGAAACTTTAAATAGGAAACTTAAAGGACCGGGAAAGATTTCTGATTGAAGTTGAGGAACTTGTTAAAACGAAGTTTAGATCAAATTTACCTAAGCAGCCGTGGATGTTTCAGTTTTCTCAGCATTAATATTCCTTCTCATATTTGGTATGTGAATGCTCTTCGTTAAATATTGCAATGCGCAATATTTTGCAACTAAGGAAACTACATCAACCTAAACAAAGGCTACCATATAGTGGTTAATCTAGAAAAGAATATTAAGAAACAGTGCTCCAACCACATTTTAAACTAAAATTGAAATTTTATATTATTTTTGATAAATATAGGGATTTAAAATTACAGATCTAAGTTTAAATAAATGTGCTAAAAATCAGAGTCTCATAAATCCTTGATAACATTTATATGGAATTAATCTTCTTATAATTCTATAACCGCGAAGAAAATGTGTTCCAAATTTCGTCTAAATAGAATAAAATGTCAAAAAACACATTTTTTATCTGTTCTTAGTTTTTAACATATTAAATAGTATCTTCAAAATAATTGCAACAATTAAATTATTACAAAATTCATTTAACAAGGTCGAATATGTTATCTTCAGAAGAAAGCATAGATCCAAAGACAGACATGAAATCACCTTCAACCAAGAAATTCAAAAAATTTAAAATGAGATAAATTGAGTTATAAGAAAACTTCGCTGGCTGTCCGGTTCTGAAAGGGGCAGTAATAGGAATTTTGTTACCAATTCCCTCATCCCCCTTTCCTCCCTGGATATAAAGGAAGTGAGGAGACGCTGTAGTCAGGTTACGGAACGGGGTTATATGGAACACATCTAGAGTTGGACGTGTTGTTAGCGAAGATGAAATCCCAACTCACCAGCAAATTACTGAACTTGGACAGACGCTATGAGGTCTTCAGCAAAATTATATGCAATTCCATACACAAATAAATAATTTCCTAAAGTATTATAAGCATCTCAGTTTCGTAACAACAATACTTTATTCTATTCCTTTATTAACAATAAGTTTTTATTGTATAAGAAAAAACATAACACGTCGAAAATGGACTTTTTTTTATAATTATAATTAAATAAAGTATAACATAATATAATATTTCGCTATATGTATAAAGATATACTTCAAAGTTACACAATGGTTGTTCCATATTGTATATGATCAATAGCAAGCAGACCATGGATAATATTCTCCAGGGCAGATATCCCGTCAATCCATCAAATGTAGTCTCTCTACTAAGACATCTAGAGATACACATAAACATATATACAATATATACAGTATAATTTATAGGCATATATGTTGTCGAATAAATAAGATTTTTATTCATGGAGTATGCAATCGTTAAGGTTTGAATTAAAGAACAATATAGAAAAAAAAAGATCTAGTAACGGCGCGTTAATCACGCAACTTTTACTTAACATCTTTATTAAATGAAATGGAAAAGTTTTTTTTTTTTTTTAAAATGACTTGAAAAGAGGAAAACATCACTTTTAAAATCTTTACGCATTACAATGCAATGCTTCAAAGCAAAGCTCCCATATGCGCCATACTGAGGAAAGAACATCAATCACAAAAACCGCACAGATTGTAGCTGCGGACTGACTTTTTTATATCATCGCTATGACGAATCAATTTAAGTTGACTGGTTTGGAAGGTTTGGTCATTTCAGAATCAAGTACATACAGCTGAAATTGCCCTCTTTGAAGAATATTTCGCGTCTACGTGAAGCTGATGGAAAATGGCGATAAAATCTTTTGAAAAAGAGGAGCAAGAAGAAGAAGAAGAAAAGAAAAGAGCATTGAAAAGTATCAATTCCGCGGGGGTTCCTTATCTCACTTCATTCATGTCAAAATTGCTCGTTGACGGCCGCTAGGGGAACCATTAGCGGCTGCCAGGATATTGCTTCGCTGTGCCCGCCATTACAGATTGGAAATAAAAATGTTTTCCTTTCGTTCCGCTCCACGAATTTCCCTCAGTGAAAAACTCTGTTTTACTCTAGTTCCTGATAATATTTTATCAACTTTTACTTGTCGCATGCTGTTGCAGGTCCGACCAACTTTTTTTGTACCACACTTACCAACTTGGGTTAGATATATTTTTCAGTGTTGATTGATTGTAGGATTGAAGTATACCATACATGACTTTTCAGGTTTTTCGGTATTTGATGTAGTTATACGCCCGTGATATGACTCCGAAAATTTCATTATAATTGATAAACCGGAGGGGGCACTTTATTTTATTACTTGTTTTCCATTTATACGTTTTTCCACTTGTTTTTCACTTACTTTTTTTTTCACGTTACTTTTTTTCCATTGTTACGTTTTTTCGATTTTCAAAAAAATAGCTTTAACGATTTAGATTAAACTCGTCATGTCTAATGAGAATCGAGTATTCTTGAAGTTGAAGCTTTATCATTGTTAAAATGTTCTGAGGGGGCATAAATGGGGAAGGGGCCTTTTTTATTTTCCTTTGTTTTTGTTTATATGGAGAAATTATCTTTCTTTCCTTTTGCCTAAAAATAAGATTTGGCCAAATATGAAATATGAATTAAATCAAGTAAACATATACAGGAGAATAAAAGAAAAATATTCCGTCAACTAATAAAACACCTTGAGCTCACGCATGCGCAGTAAGTCTTTTATTACAGACCAATGCTTTATAATTAAAAATGTTCTGTTAATTTAATTTTATGGTATAATTTAATGGAAATTCTTTGTTTCACGGGAACTATATGAAGTTTTCAACAAAGTCATAAAGAATTATAAAATCAGACGACTTGGAGTATTATGCTTGCATTGCCGACTTGTCACAAGTAAAAATTTTTATTTAATAATAAAAAAAATAGAGTGCTTGCTTAGGGGCAAATACAAACAAAGGAAACAATACAAAAATAAGGAAATGAATGAGGAAAATTGTGAGAAATAAGTGGCATTTAACAAACCACGTCAATGTCTAATCAAAGTAAGTTGGTAAGTGAAAGTTATGTGTTGCGCTCATTGCACCAGATATATTTATTAATAGATTTAATAAATATATATTTATTGAAATTTACAACTGTATTTACATACAATACATTAAGTAAATGTGCTAAAATAATGTCTATAGTACTTTAGAGAATAGTACTCTTTTAGTCTATATAAATTTAAAAATTATTCATAAATAACTTCACATTAACTTTAATAACTATAACACTTGAAGTTCAATATTCAATCTTTGCTGTTTGCCCGGTGTGGCTTACTATTTGATCCAGTAAGTCGAGGATCGTAAATGATTGATCAGCAGAACTGAGGAGGGTAACTTTATCCTCCAAATATCTTCCTTTCTTCCTTTTTTTCCTTATTCTTCTAACACTCATTAATCTTTCAGGATCTGCCGAAGTAATTCTTCTTCCGAGTGGATCAAGGGTGGATATATCAGGGGTTGCCGCATTAGATCTTGAGGGGACCTAACCTAATAGTTCGGCCGGTCTCAAAAAAAAAAAAAAAAAATAATAATAAAAAAAAAATAAAATAAGCTAATAATGCTCCAAAATTAAATTTTGTATTTTCTATGTGGTATACACAAGCATAAGTGAATACTGTTTTAGCATAAAATAGAATATTGATACAATGGAAATAGTATGATCTAATGGTGAAACCATTCAACACCTAAACACATCTTAATATATACTATCATGAATTCAATTTTTGTTAACTATGCTATTTATAAATTCAAAAATAAAAAAAAATGAACTGAAAAAATAACTGTCTCAAAATACAATAATTAAAAAAATCCGACCTCATTAAGGTTAGTTTCCAATCGAACTAATTGGTAGAGCATAATTGTCAGTTCAATAAAAATATTCAATGCATAAGACATTTGAAAGTTTGATTGCAATTTCATATCTAGCTTTTACAAATACTAAATACATTATTTGCGTTGTAAATTTTAATTGTGAAAAAATGCATGTAAATAATGTGATGAGACAACATATAAAAATGAAAACAGATACCAAAAAAACATAAAAAGATTCACTTTAAGAGGTGTTTTCTTACATTTATTAAAAAAAGGGGGGTGTGTTAGGGTGAGTTTTTTTTTCGGTATGGCAAGTAGAAAGATTCAACTTTAAATTAATGCAAAAATATCCGGCCGACAAAGCCTGACAATACAAAATTATCAAAAAAATTCACTTAAGGAGGTATTTTCATACATTTACTAAAAAAAGAGGGATGTGTTGGGGTGAGTTTTTTTTTTGCGTTATTGCAAGTAGAAGGATTCAACTTTACATTAATGAAAAAATATCTACCAGACTAAGCCCGACAATACAACATTAATTTACTAATTACTTGCATAGCTAAAATACTCAGAAAATCGTTATTAAAAAAAAGTGAGTGTGTGTTGGGGTGAGTTTTTTTTTTTCGGTATGGCAAGTAGAAGGATTCAACTTTACATCAAAGCAAAAATATCTGCCCGACAATACAACAATCTATTTTATTCTTTTAAACAAGTCTATTTTTTTTCGTTTAAACATCGTAATAAAAAAAACTATGGTATTAAAACTTGCTAAAAACTACTTATCACCGAGTAATACATACCTTTCGAAACTGTGTAGAAAATTTTTA
Source organism: Aelia acuminata (assembly GCA_911387785.2). Taxonomy (NCBI): domain Eukaryota; kingdom Metazoa; phylum Arthropoda; class Insecta; order Hemiptera; family Pentatomidae; genus Aelia; species Aelia acuminata. The sequence continues at coordinate 74,582,237 of OU426983.1, read as the reverse complement.
GATCACTTGTTAAATGGATTCCTCAGAAATCACATCTTACAACTCGGGAAAAAACAACTGTGTACATGCAGCGTTCTCAACTCTGGATTCAGACTTGTTCCCTCGAGCAGGAAGTGGATAACAATAAACGAAATAAATATATCTCGATGCAAACACTCCTAAGCTAAAAGGAAATACGTATTGTGGTGTTCTGAAGTACAATTTTTTTTTTTTTACTTTTGGCCATGATTTGATGATAAATACTCCACTGTGCGCTGCCAAGCATAATTTTCATAATTTTATGCGTTCATCAATATTGTATACAGCAGTAATGTTTAGAATAAAATACTAAATAAATTATTTAATTAACTAAAGTGGTGTGATCATCGTAAAGTGATCATCGATCGTTAATCTTTTCATACATGAAATATGAATATGAAACTTGGTTTGGTTTAGCATATTCCTCACCGATATTTTCAAAAAAAAAAAAAAAAACTTTTAGAGCCTTATTTATTTGTTTCTCTTCTTGGCACGCTTAATAAAATTGAAAGAAAATGAAAAAATATTTGAGTAAGCATCATAGGAAGCAAAGAGATTTTTCTTTTTTTTATTGGATTTGTTTTACAGTAAAACTTAGTTGGTTTTAGTTTCTTACTATATGTAATAAAATATAAGATGGAAATGGAATCTCTAAAGCCTATCGAATATCTTTTATGCACTTGAGAGGAGCTGGACCAATTCACCTAAAGCAATATATTTTATAGTTCCCAACTTAGTCCGAAACTTGGCTGGAACTTTGCCGGGGAGGACACTCTATATCCAGCGGCTAACCTTTATCAGTTTTGTTCTTAAATATCGGTCTTGAAGAATATCTTCTTAAAAAAAAGAAGAATATAGTAGCAACTTATTACTATATTTTTTATCGATTATATACAAACTAACACACTAACAAGATGAAGTTCCACATATAAGTGGGAGAACGCCATGTGAACAGGCATGCTTTTAGTCATTTTATGAGCAACATTGCTGAGTAATAATAATGATCATACTAATTTTACTACATATAATTTATTTATTCAAAGAACCCTTCTTGAGTCCCCATTCTACCTCCTTGCTTCATCCAAGTCATAGTTTCGAATATGATAATAAATTAATTCTAAACATAAATGCATGTACATTTTCTGAAATTATATTAAATTGTATTTGCAGGCTCAAAATTGATCTTAATAATTTGTGAATCGGCATTAGGGTACTACAAAAAATCGATGCTGAATCTATTGTCCATTGAATTGAATTTTAATTCACATTACTTTGCTTGTACTGTAATATTTCGATATCTGCAGTTGTGTCATTATACTTTCGGAGGAGATATATTTCCTAATCGCTATCATATTGTTGTAGTTCTAAATTTATATTTACACAAAAAATGTTAATAAATCGCATACAAAAGTTAGTATCTAGATTTATTGTTTAATAATCGCTTAAAACAAGGATTGTGGAGGATATATATTTGTAAGACAAGTTTTAAGGTATGTAAATCCTGAGTGTAGTATAAAGATTGTAGAGATAACCCAAGATAAAGATAATCACGATGTGGAAGATGCGGGCACCGATGGGGATGAGGGACGAGGTCCCTTTGTAGCAGGATATTTAATGAGTAGTTGTCACCTTTGTTTCATTAAGAGGTTTCTAAAGTTTTTGAGTGTAACTATACGGTGTGGAACAGGAACTAGTAATTAATGTAAAACACTATTTTATATAATGAATATAAATGTATCAAAGCAGATATACCTTAGTTCTCATAATACATGAGTGTGAGAGTCAATGAGGATAATCGATTAGGTATTAATTATGGTACGCTCTTCTATTTGAAGCGACAAAAACGGTAAATCCGCACAGCTGTATCTATTTAAAAAGGGATATTAACTGTATATTTGGATAGAATATTGCTATGAATAGAGCTATTCTAAGCCAGAAAGAAGTCTGAAATTAATTCACCAGAAAGACCAATGCAATAACTTGGCCAATAGCTTTATAGGATTTTGTTTCATTAAGATAAACTAAGACGCTAAACCTGTAGGAAATAAAACAGCGTAAAAAATATTAATAAATAAATAAAAATATATATTTAGTTGAATATATTATATATTTATGTTTTTTTAATATTATTATTAAAATGATTATAATGGTTATCTACACGAAACTAGTTGACTAACAATTATAAAATAGTAACTTATACGATTCGCCCAAGATCGCAAAATCGGAGAAAAAAGGGGACAGTTTGATTTGGCCGTGATATGGCACTGGTGGCGCAAGTAGCAGTGCACTGCACATGTAATATGGGAGAACAGGGTTCGAATCCCAGCTAATTCCAATCTTTTCTCTTCCAAAAAAAAATATAATCAAATATATAAAAAGGAAAGCTTATTCGAAAATCAATGAACGTGCCTTTACATGTCTGAAAGCATTAATATCGAACGGATTTTGATACCTACTGGAACATTACTTCAGCAGCACTCTCAAGGGTAAGATTAAATTGACGTGGCTATATTCAATAATTGATGTGGAAAGGAAAATACTTTGGCACTTATGCAACAGTAATGCAATGAAATTTCGAGTAGATTAACACAGCAACGGTTTTTTCTTCTATTAATTCCTTTTGTTTCTCCATTTTTTATCACAATCAGTTTTCGAAACAACGCATGCCTATGGTCATCGTATAGTAATAGGAAATATTCAGGGTTTTTGGTGAGTTTATTTAATAGGCACTTTGAAAATAAATAAAAGCCAGTGTATATGTTATTAATATTTGTTGTTACTGAAACAGAAAAGAAACAAAGATGGATAAAAAACTATTCGCAATCTGACAAAAGCGAATTTCCTAACGGGACATTTATACATCACTGTCCTGATTATTTATGAGCTAACATTCAAGTCATTAAATCAAGGAGTGATGGTTGATAGCGGCCAGTCGCTCTAAAAGTATCAATTTAGAGCTTCTCTGTAATCAAATTAATTCCTAATTATCTAGAAAAAAGTTCTTACCTGAGGGTGTCGAGCTCTACGGGTAGTTGGTACAAAAGGCATTTCCTCCACTATAGACTCCAGATATTTTACATTCCACAGAACAGAGAGGACCAGCCAAACAAAAACATTCTTCGATACCCATTCAAAGGAATGGAAATACGCTCGAATTACAGGGAAGCCCCAGGCATATTTTGTTATCCGGATTGGAATCATCAATATGCTACTAAATTTCCTGGAGTCCTTTTGATTGAGCAGTCATCCATATGTTCTCCTTAACAAAGGTTGGATCGATACTTTTTGGTTTGGATGTAACCCAAGCCTTACGATTATTAACAGGCACAATTGGAAATAGGAGAGCATTTGTCCGCGCCGTATACATTCATACCGTGCGTATACATTCTAAACCCGACATAATAAAAAAATATTTCTTTTCTCTTATTTTTTTTTTTTTTAATGCTTATTTGAAGTTCTGAAGTCAAGTTCCACAGGCATAAAAAATCTCATTCCAACCCTTATCATCTCTAAAGCGAAAAAAGTGTTTTGAGCTCGGTCCATTCCAATTTTCAAATCTGCACATAAACACACAAAAAAAAAAAATAATAAGTTTGTTAAACTAATTCCATAACCATGAATTTTTATTCATGAAGTGTTGCCTCTGAGAAAGGATGAAGAACCTGCATATTGGCTTAGATATTAAAAAGTGGAAAACCTTCCTGGGAAAGATTTCTCAATATCTGGTTATGGAGAAAAGCCCTTGGGAGAAAATGGCTTTCTCAAAAGTGACCTTGGTATGCTCTTAGTTGATTATTGGATCTTTGATCTCTGCGCCTTTCTTTGAACAGTTTTTTTTTTTAAATAAAAGAGGCCGAGATGGGGATGGGATTTCCGCAATACTTTTTATTTCACCACACCATTACGATAATTCCTTCAGGTTCCTCTCTCAATCATTCCCTATCTTTCGTTAAACATTAGACAACGTTAAGTCTACAAATTTGAAAGAGTTTATTGTCATTGATCCGTACCAATAAAAAAAAAAAAATAATTTATCTCATATTCCAAGCAATATCTCTAAAAGTTTCCTGGGATCCTATAAGGTGAGATGTACTTGAACCAAGGAAGGACGCCAGTTGGCTAGCCACGCCAAATCCGCATAGCATGCATACTTCTATTTGAACTTTTTCTTCTTAAAACCTCCTCATTTCTTACATAAATTTCACCCGAGTATTGACGGGATTAAAAATATTGGACTTATTTTACGAAATAAGTCCAATTTGTTTAATTGGAATTTTTTTAATCGCTCACTTAACTATTTCAAAAACGTCACACCTATTTAACAAAATCTACTGTTTTAAGTAACTATTGTTTACTGATTGCGCTGAAAGAGAATATATCCTTGCAAGATAATAAAACTTTTAACTCAGTCAAATCCCAATCTATGAATTTTTTAAAAATGATATTTACATGTGACAATTGTGTGACACGTCGGCAAGAAGGTTACGACTCGCAAAATATCAATCTTGAGTTATGTATACCGTAGGAATCAGAATGACAAACCTACAATGCCAGAATATATTCACTATGATATTAATAGTTCCGAAGCGTCACGACGTGCGATGTGAAATCAAAAGAGACTGCCAACCTTTTGATAGTTTATATTGTACAAAAGATCGCCGCAATACATCCCCTATTTTAGGATTTTTCAAATTTGATCGAAACGAGCGTGCTCTTTTTCCTCAATCGTTATAGCTACCTAGAAATGATTACGAGAGGAAATTGAATGTTTCCTTTATTAATTATAGTATTTACAATTAATCATAGTATAAATACGATCATGAGTTACATATAATAGTATACTATTATGGAGTTACCCTTCCTTTTCGGGAGAATAATATAAAAAATGTTATTAATTTGGAATTTTCGTACTAACGATCCTTTTTTTTTTCATAGACCATTCGAATCAGGAAGCTGTGACATATATCATGCTTGGCTAAAATAATTTTATGTAAGCAAATACCTAAGATTAAAAAAAAAATCGGATTCGGATTAACAATGGGATCAATTGTTCGTACATAAAATATAATATGAAGAGTCCACGGAAGAAAGGGGGAGAGTCAATTTTTTTTCCGATTTGTATTTATATACATATAATTGTTCGTCTAGTTGACTAGAATATGTTGGTGAAAAGAAATAGTCAGAAAAAATGACAGTCGATTGGTTACAAGCGATGGAAAGAACCACGTACTCGGAAGAAAGAGGGAATGTCCTCGCGGAAAAACCTAGAATGGGGAAGAGTCATGTTAAAAGTTATATGGATTGTGTATTAATATCACCATTTCATCAATAAAACAGGGAAGAAAAGGGGAGCGTCCAGGGCTATCACCCTTTCTTTAATGTTAAAATTGTTTTCTTTTACTAAAATGTTTTTTTAGAGCGTGTTATGTCTTTTTCGGGAATTTTTTTTTTTTTTTTGACACGCAAAAGAAAAAGGAAAAGGACATATAAAAAATTGAAGAAAAATGATAAAAGATACTTAAGTAATTAAAGATCTAAACCTAAAAACTCGATTTTCTCAGAAAGCACTCCAAATGACATCCCCCCCTTTTTTCCTTGGACTCTTCATATGAATTCTATATTTAAAGAGTATTCTTTGATATTAGATCATTCAAACTGTTTTTCGAAAAGAACAAACTGCCATAACGATATAATTTCTAAAAGTGAAAACAGAGTCTATATCACAACGAGATGTTTAAATGTTCAACTAACCCCCGATTTTTTTCTACCCTAATCTTCTAAACATTTACCTGAAATGTAAATAGAATGTAAGTAGAAAGTTCTGGAATGAAAACCTCATAGCGATAATAAAAAAGAGATCTGTTGCCTGACAGAAAGGGAGGTGTTTTAGTAAAAAACATGAATTCATTAAGAAAAATAAACTGGGAAGAGTGGGTGAAGGCTTAGTCATATTTGCGCAAAAGTAATTTGTTCCCTACAAAAGGATACCTCTGAAGGTAATAATAAGCTTTTAATGAGAAGTGATGGCGTGGGAGGCATGAAATTATTAAACCTGTCAAATATAAATCATTAATGGCTTATATTTACGACATGCTTATGAACAAAGACGACAAATCATGAAACTTAATCAATAATCGTTCTGATTATTGTGCGAAAAAGGAGGTAAATGAGCTAGGAAAGAGGAAAAAAATGCTAGTCATTTTAAGCTTTGCAAAATTATTTACGTGGGTAAGTTTTGCTTATCAACATAATTAGCCTGGAAATTGAAGAATTTTCTTAAAAATACAACTTCACAGGAACATCTTTGGTCCACAGTTATAAATTCTTATTGAAAGTTATCTTTTTTAAATTTTCAACAAATTGCATTAGAATTTTAAGGTTTGTGCCAACAAGCAGTTCGAAAACGTTCACGACTTTGAATATCCCAGTGTTCCAACATGAGCCACTTTCCAAACGGAAAACCCTACCAATCAAAATCGGGGCAAAGGATAGGTGCAGTAACCGTACTCTCGTAACAATAACAGTTAGTCTGTGACTTGTTGGATATCGTCGTTGATACTACAAAAGGTTGTATATCAGAAAGTTTCGATTTCGCAGGATTTTTATTTAAAACGAGTAGCTCTAAGGTCCTAAATGACGAAGTATGTCACCAGTAAATAGAAAAGAAGAATCAAGCACAGTAAAAAAATATTCGAATGTCAGGATTCGCGTAGTCATTAATCCTGAGTGACACTAGCCTCTAAGAACTCTCTAATTCTCTAACACAAAAAAAGTTTTACAATCGAATACAATTTTAATGTTTCTTTCGATAATCAAAAACAAAAACTAAAAAAAATGAATTGCGAAAAAATTCATTATTTTGCTCTCTTGAAAATCAGCTGTTAAATAATGTCATTTATTAAATGACATTTTTTTTTTTAATGACATCTATTTATTTTTTTAATATCTCAAAATAATTGGTATTCCGTTACGTACGTCATTATTAGCAGTTGTTGGAAAATTTCCTTCATACTTTATTTTAGATTATATGCGTCTATGAAAAATTTAAAAATCTCCTGTGTCTTTCAATCGTAGACCTGTCCGTTTTTCCAAGAAGACTCTAAAAAACAGGGAGAAAATCGAGCTGTTTTGAATTTCAGGAATCGGTGTGATAATGTGTAAGTAAATTTTAAATAAATACAACTAAACTTTTAAAAAGGCATAAAATTTCTATGAATTAGATGGAAAAATCACTATCAAGTTGAAGTTTAAAACAAAAAAAAAATTTAAGTGGTTTAACCTTTGATTTTCAGGTTAATGGATCATACCAATTTTACTCCTAAGTTTTTAATATGTTGACGATGATGTTTTAATTTTCAATTATTATATGTTTTCTGACCGTATTTGTTGAATTATTCAAGAGAAAATATCATTTTGTATATTAGTATTTGTCCAATATTATTTAACAGATTAAATAAAATGTTGGAAATTGTATTACCTATGTCAAATTCTTTTCTAATGATGACCGCAAAATGACAAAAGCTAACAAACGTTATGAATATCGCTATCACTTCCTCATGAATATGCACCACAAGGGACTATCAGGAAGCATCGGGCTGCACAGGGCGGATCCGTTCCAAGAGGTTTAGCCGACTATTGTCACGGGATATCCATCAAGCCCTGATATTTCAGCCGATTAGCTATGGGCGTTCTATCTCTAATTGTGTACAGCAATAGGATCATTCCACTATCGCAGACCATGGTTTGGGTGAGCATTCGATACTAGAAACCAGAACGTGGAACAGAACCAATTGATAAAATGAAATGTGAGGATAATAAAGTGTATGGAAAATACAGCAATGTTTGATAAACTATTACGATAGATTGAATGATCTGGTCAGATGGATAGGACGTGATGAAGAATATGTGAGACGTGCACTGGTTCGAATTAGATTTTAGTAACCTTCGATTCACTTATTAATCTAATTATTAAACATTTTTGGTTAGTATTAAAGTTTATTAGTATTAAAGGTTATTATTAAAGTTTTGGTTAGTATTTCCTTTCATAAAATAAATTTTCTAAACTTAGATAAACGATTACTTAAAATAATATATTAATATTAATACATAATCGTTACTATATAATACAATACCCAAAAGAACAGAATTAAATTATGTTCTTGAGCTAAGTATTGGGCTGACTCCGTGTCTGTCACTGAGACGTGTGGGATAGAGCGAAATTTGTCGATGAAGTATAATGCGTAAGTATAAAATAAAATGTTCTTGAGCTGAAGAAACGTTGTTGGTACCAAACTTTATCAAATGCCTTAACTAGATCTAGGAATACGTCTGCTTAGGTTCTTTATATCGATTAGTTGTGCAAAATGAAATGAGTGAAATTTGAACTGCTGTTCAGGTAATATGCTTTTGTAAGTTAGTATGTCTCCAGATAGCTTATAAATAATTGTTTTTAAATTTTTTGAACATTTCGGAAGAAGTGATTGTTCTGTAAGATATAGGATAAGGTAGGCACTTTCTCATTTATTCCTTTGATGAGTAAATTTTTTCATTAATGGGGAATTAGTTATTTATTTTTGTATTTTTGTTTTTTTCACTATTTTGAAAAAGATTTTTGTTTTATGTTTTCACTGTGTTACTGAAGTTAACTCTTATAGGTGTCATTGTATTTAATTTGACTAACAGTATCATTTCGTCCATTTCTTTTTTTGATATTTCGGTGGGTATTTTTCACTTGCAAGAATGATACATTGTAATTGCTTAGGAGAAAATGTATTCGATAAGTACGAATGTGTAAATATATATGGTATTTCATTAATTTGAAGAACGTTTAATTGTATATTGTTTTCATTATGCATACGATACTGAACGCTTTTTCTCACATTCATAAGCTACCAAATCTCCTGTGGCTGTTCCGCCATAATCTTGTATTCCTTGGAAGTAGACTTTATGCTTGGGATCCGTAGATCCAAAGCCGACAGATCTATTCAAATGGGAAACCTGCTCCCAAGTCATGACTTGCTAAGGAGAGTTTGCGAGTTGCGAGACAGCTGCTCTTAGATATGTATCCGGACAGGGTGCATATTCTAATTTACTCCTGTCGTCGAATAAATATTTATTACTAATCCTCCACTGTACGATAGTCTAGTAATATCTGTGGATCGGCTTTAAATAATATTACTTTGCGGCTATTCAGGGCTCTACGACTTATTGGATCATTTTACACTTAGAGCATTTTTCAATTAACGATGGCTTGGTTTCGCTTCGTCTGGCCGGACGGTAAGCTTAATTAAAATTTGGCTTCTTATTGGATGGTGTCAATGGCCTATTACATTAGCCTCAACTTGAAGATTCACTAAAAGAGGCTTGAGCCAAATGCCCAAGTAGTCTTCCTTTGGGCCGTATTCAGCCTCTCTATGATCTCATCCTGCTCTAATGCTGATTAAAGAGAAGTGCAACATCGTTTTTCTGATTTAAAAAAACGAAATAATTCCAATGAAACACTACGCTAAACTACTGGAAAACGTTTCCATTTTTCTCTGAGCTTATAAAATGTTTTAAAAATCTGGATTCGCGCAACACACAAATTCCACTTACGAACTTACTTTGGTTAGAAATTGACATGTTTCTAACCATTTAAGTGCCATTCCTCAACTTCGCACATTGTTTCACATTTATATGCTTATATTTGTATATCTCCATAAGATATAGGTTATTTGTATAGCAAAACTTGAACGTACGCAGTACATTTCGATTCATTATTGCTTATTTCATTTTTTTTTTTTTTTTTGGACCTAATTTTATCAACAGTCGAGTTTTTTTTTTTTTTACTGCTTCCTTGTTTTTTACGTCGAGTTGCTTCTAGTAAATATATCGTGAATGTGAATCGATGGGAGGTGTAATTACGTCTCGTAGTAAAGTTTGTCTCTTCTGCCTTTCTGGAAACCGAGAACGATTAGTATTCCTCTAAAATCACTTCATATTGCAATCATGGAACTAACGTTTCTAAACTGAAATAATTAAAGATACTAAACTGTAATTAATTAAAGATTAGCTTATACCATATTTTTTTCACACCTTATGCTTTAATGCTTTAAATAATTTGATTTTAAAATAAATGTAATTATTTTTTTCCCATTATAGATACTCCTTTTAGCGGGTCACACGATCCAATCTCCATAATGGAGTCGCATTTGAAAGCTGCCGAAGTTCTGTTTTGTTCTGGAAGGCTTTCCCTTCGGGCCGGACCTACCGTTCCCTAGGTCCCTCGCCTCCTCTGCATAGTAATAGCGTGTGGTGTGATGTCTGCATGGAAATTGGACTCGAATCATTCCTTCTTCTCATCCCTTTTATTGTTATCTCACTTTCACTTACCTATTTTGTAACTTCTTTGACAATAATAGTCTCGCGCATTTCCTACTTAACAATAAATCAGTTTTATCCATACCTAGGAATTATATATTTAAAACTAGAATTTTTCTTTAAAATTTCAATAAAATGATGTATTATAGCTTATAGTTTATATATCTACCATTATATATTCCACCATTATATATTCCACCAAAGGACGGCAAAGTAAAACTCGAAGAGAAACATTCTCTCATTCCCGTCATTGGTGATTGGAAACAGCTTTACTGGTGCCACTGGTTGTGCTATCTATTAGATTTTGTTTCTAATAGATAAATTAAAACGCATGCTTTAATAGGATAGATTATTATAAATTTAATTTTTTGGCTACGGCATTAAACGTATTTAATAGTAAAAACATATTCTGTCACAGGAAGTTTTACATTGATGATTGCGTTAACGCCCAAACGTCAGACAGAATGAGTGAGACTTAAATAAAGAAACTGTTAAGTATTAAAAAGTTATTATATGGATTTATTATTGTTTTTATTGGCGATAAAAAAGTAGAGCTAAGACCGTTAATATTAGTGCTTTCCACGCTGTTCCGGCCATTGATGTTTACAAGGAAATTAAACCGAAATAATATTTTTATTACCAAGGTTTGATATCAAGGCTTCATATATAAGGTGCGGGTTATTACCCTAGGTATATGAAATACACCCTCACCATATGTATCAAGAATAAAATTAGAGAAGCTTTTCACATACAAAAGATTTTTGTTTCCCCCTTCATTTTTATATAATGGATCTTAAAAACTCTCAGTAATGAAATTTTACTATAGGAGCTGAGGGCATCAAAGCAAGATGCATTCATTAGTTCAACAAGAAAAACGGATGCAAAATTGAAAAGACACTTCAGAAGAAAAACAAATCTCCCTTTATCCCAGAACGAAGAACACAAATATTGTAGCAGGTGCCACTTCCTGCATTCTATTTGTTCAAGAGCCTGCCTCCCCTTACGGGTGGAACAATATGGTCGCCTTCAGAAGTCTAACCGATGCAGTAAAGAATGATAAAGAAACAGCACAGTAGAGAGCAATATGTTCAGAAGTAATATGCCGGAGGATGGTGTAACTAAAAGATAATTGAGGATAAAAGCTAATAAAAATGTCGCTTTTTTATTTATTAGAAGCTAGAAAAAAAAAGGTCTCATGGATGGGGTTATCTGCGTTTTAACTAAAAGCTGTTTATATATTTAAACGATATTGATATTAAACTTCATTACGACGCACTTCAGAAAAACACATAAAATTTGTGGAGGTGTATATTTCCATATTTAATAATATTGTATGGATTTTTATTTAATATAGTATGAGTTATATCTTTTCTTTGTATCCAATTTCCTGTTTATACTGCAGGCTTATAGCATTTTAAGCACGACATATCAAGTTTTTATGTATTTTAGTCGCCTTCTAATATAATTAAGCTAAGCCCCATCCTGATGAGGCCTGTTGTTAATATACGTATTTTTTGGTCGTTAGGTAGCTGTTACGTTGCCTCGCGGTTTTCAGCGTAGGGATTTAAGGCACACTTTTATTTCTTTTTAATTTATTATTTTGCTATAGAGAGGTGCTTGGAATTCGCATTTGTTAAAAAATCATATGTTTTGCATAATCATATTGCAATCAAGAAGTGCACATATGGTAGACCTTAAGTGAAGGTTGAATCAAGTACGGCGCTTAAGCATACTAACCCACAAGATTGATATGCAATGCTGGACAAACGTAATTTTATATCTATTTTACACTTAAATTTAAAATAGTACACATAACTTTTAAGGAAAAAATATGTATACATCAATTAAGTCAATTTTTTTAGATCTATTTATTTTCCCCTTATTTAAATTTAAGCTATTGCAAAATATAATAAAATACAATCGTTAAAGAATGAGGGGAAAAATTTACCCATATATTATCATCCTTAACTTCAAACTGATGAAATTCTTTTAACCAGAAACTTTTCTGATTGTTCAAAAGTAGACTGCTGTATTTTACTATTATATTTTTAAACCGAACATTTTTTTATTTTAACACTACCATCTTATTCGCTAATTTTTATTTGTACATAATGAAAATAATTGGAGGTACGATCTGAAAAACAATTTTTATTTTATAAAAACAACTTTATAAATGAATATTATATATTGTTGTGTCAACTTCCTGAATTTCAGACCTCTATCGGTGCTTTCTCGAAACAATCTCTTTTCCGAATGCAATAATTTAATATAATATGCAATTTCCACCTACATATGTGTTGAGTTCCTGACCGCACCCCCATTCGTCAACAATTATACATAATTTTTTTCATAAACAATATTTATTATTGAAAATTATTTAATTACTTAATCATTTATTAATAATCAACTACTATCTTTTACTGATTCCACTGATATAAGGTTTTTTTTTTTTTTTTTTTTGTATTGTTATTAAAAAAAGGACATCTTGTGTCGAAAAGCTATTACGAAGGCACACTTATTTGATTACATTTAGTCATTTCAGGATCTTTTGACTGAATCAGTCCAGCCGATAAGTGGGTATTAATACTTTTTATATAAAGGAATAAAAATATGATTTTCCCTTTTTTCGATTAGTTCGCAAAGTATTAAACTAACCGATGGAGTTGTTTAGATGTGAAAAGGCCATACAATGAATTTTTTTTAAATTCAACATTTATCTACTTAAGACGTGAAGAGTAGTATCAAAAGATATAGGAAGAAAAATTGGCAGAGCAAGTCATGTTAAAAAATAGAGTTATGTCTTTTTAGCGGATATATCATAATAATGTACAAATCAAAATTCTAGGAATAGGGTAACAGTAGGAAGTAGGAAACTAAAAATAAACTGTCAGTGTACTGCATAACTAAAACATTAATTTAGGTGATGGTATTCCTTTGAGCTTTGTAACCAATATTCCGGAAGAAATATAATTTATACAATAAATTTAATATCAACCTCTTCTTCAGTTACCTAAGTCAAAATGTTCTACTATTAAACCTTCTAAGATTAACCTAAAATGTAATATAAGGAATAAAATTACAAAGAAGGCATCCTCAGTTCTTAGTTACTATTTCTATATACGAAAATTCTTGAATGTAACAGACAAATGCGTCAATTTGCTTAATTAATATTAATATAAATATTTTTAACTCTCCTCAAAAGAAACTATACACTTTTATGCATTTTTTTTTGGCTGCATTTATATTTTAAAACATTACAATAAACATTCCAAAAAGTGTATAATACAAAAGGATAAAAATAAATTGCATAACTTAATGATAAGTAATAATAATGGTGCAATTATATCATCCCTAACTATTTTCAAATATTGGACAATTAAACATTTGAGGTTCATAAGTAATCTACTTCGTATTAAAATCTTTTTATGCACTCCAACAATTATACTACACAAAATATGATATTGCTATCGGAAAAAGTTTATGTTTTTATTTTTGAAATCCGTTAACTAGGAAAATCAGGTTAATACGAATAATTTAACCGTAGAATTTAAGCAGAATATGATGAACAATTGTGTTAGTAAAAGTTATCACGATTTTTCTTTAAATAAAAAAACTTTCTTGAGAGATTCTACTTGAGGGAAACCTTCAGAAAAGCTCTATAAGTAAGCTTTAAAATCGTGTCGATAAATAATGGATGAAGTTAACTTCATAAAAAATCAGTATGATTGTTTAGGTAGAATAAGCCACTAGAGTTCCCCAGCTCTTCAGTAATTCGGTAAATCCTGTATGTAAGTCATAAGGTAGAAGAGAACAAAGCGATACACGGAGGTGACGCCCGAAGTAGACTGGACAAGAGAAAGGAGTAGATGGTGACTTTTCAATTTCCTCCAGCATCTGGGGAATGAGGAAGAGAGAATATTCCCCCAGGATATCTGATTGATCTGGAATTGTTTTTATATTACATCAACTTGGAGGGGAGTGTCAGGGTATAATGGTAAACGTCACATCCAAGATAGGAGATCTCGGTATGAAGATTCATTTGGGAGATTGGTATTCGATCCAGTGAGGAAAAGGGTTTCAGGCTACAACTAATAATCTTAGACAATAAAATGGTCGACAATATTGTTTATTTTATCATTTCTTACTTCATTTTCAGATTATGTACTAGAATGAAAGTATGGCTATCAAAATAGACGGTCATTCTAATTCAATCTTAGATTTCGTTAGCAGTGAAGTGCTAAAATTATGTTATCTAATTCTTTTTGGGGGTACTTTAAAAATAAATAAAGTAGCGTTAAATTTAAATGATAAAAAACTTTTTTTAAGTGAAATTGGTAGGTAAAAGATATGCTGAAAATCATTTCTTTCTTTTTTAATAAGAAAACAAGTTGGATAGTCATAATTGACTATATTGAAATAATAAAGGGAAAAAATCGATCCGACAGGAGATATTGCATTAGTATAAAACTTAATGAATTAATATAAGAGTGGAAAGGAAACAAAAAATAAAGGGATTACCGGGGAGATAAACGTGAAAAAAGTAGTACTTAAAACTACATATTGCAACTTCCATGGAATACTGTAGCATCTCGAAAATCTTAACTTTTGGGAAATGGCGTTTGAAGTTTTTACTTTTTTCAGTTTGCCTTTTTTAATTATTGTTTTTTTTCCTATTCGTTGATTTTATTGGCATAATGTGTTACTTTACTATTTTTCTTTTGATTTATTTTTCACTTTACCTGATTTGCGGCCACTCATTTGCTGAAAAAATTTCCGTTAAATCTTCCACTTCCGTAAGTTCGCCTCTCCTCGGCCAACTAAACTTATTAAATTTATACCACATAAAGATAACGTCATTTTGAATGATTTGGTGTAAAAAATTGCAAAACCGAATTTTTCGGAGATGTTACAGTATTCCACGACTGGTGCGATATGCTAGAAAGCTGGAAAAGGACTTATTTTCTTCAGCTTTATATTCTTTTTCTTCTGATATGCAACATACCAAGTTTCAGAAAGATTTTTAAGGTCTTGTACTCTCAATTTTGAAACAGTGCCCTTTTTGATGTATATACTTCATATACTAAGTATATATACTGTATTTTGATGTTTATATATTAATGTATATACTGCTCTACCAAATGGTATGCTAAAGTTCTAAGAATAACAAAAAAATATTGATATATATCGATCTATAATAGAAAATACATATTACATAATAAAGTATTTAATTATGAAGTCAACGATCACATAGGGTCTATTTCGCAAGTCTTTTTTTATTCCACAAAAAAATAAAAGCGGATAGGACCTATTCATGCCTGGAAAATAAATAAAAAATTTTTTACACCGATGAAATAATAACACCATGAAGATCGGCCTATAAATGTAGAATCTTAGGCGGCTATAAACGGAACAGAAATAACATTAAAACTGAGATGAAGAAAAACAGGATTGTCGTGAGTGAAAGTGTAGACTTAAAAAAGTTGTTGATAGGAACTACCTTTGATCACCTTTCCTATCTGAAAGTATTGAAGGTTATATTGTTTCCTTTTCAACCTTATTTTCTTTCTTTATGGGGAAACAACGAGATATTATAATAAAACGACCTATTCCTTTTGTATGCTTACGTTTAATATTTTCTGTGCAGCAGTTAATCTTATTTCCCAAGAAAACTAAAGCAATGAAAATTCATACATCCCAGAATCAGGAGATTTATTTTTTTGGCCGAAGTGACAGTAAAATAAAATAAAACTAGTTTGTTTTAGTTATAATTAAAATGATTGTCATTGGAAATAAGATAAAATGTAGATTAGCATTTTTTTTTTTTGTTATATAAATAAATGTTATTGTTTATTTTTTTGGTATGCTGCTATTAGTATTGTTCCTTCATTAATTAATGTTTATTAGTGTGGTATTTAATTGAATAAATCATTTTTTTTTAAATACTAAGTGATTAGTTTTGAGTTTTACTTCTAAAAACAGTACTAAAATACTATTTATTATTAAATAAAAATTAGATTGTCCCCTATTCATAAAAAAAAATATGAGTAGTACTAAACTCCTCTGCCAAAGATAAAAGCAGCAACTAAACAATTTTGGTTTTGAAATCATCTATTCGATGCATCATAGAAAAGGAGTAAACAGCTTATTTTAGTTTGCGCTTCACTTATTTGATCATTTTAGTCTTTTTAGTGTTTTCATATAGATTATTGTATTGGAAATTTCACAAACGATCAGACGAAACCATCTAGTTATCCTAATATCACATATGTAGTTATCATAATACCACATAGATGTCTAATAAAGTATTGTAACACCAATGTGGGTTTAAATAATTTTAAGTGCGTGAAATCATAAACCAACAATGTTAAACAAACTCCAATTAGTAACAGCGTTATAACAATAACTACAAGTAACTCAGAAGTAACCTTTTGCTTCGATGCCCAAGAAAAAACTAAGCTCCTAGTCTATCGCTTCTTATATTTAGTTCAATATGGAATAATCCAGAAAGGTCTAGATCTTTACTACATGGGACTACGTCTAATGTAACTGCAATGTAGAACTAATACATGAATGTAACGGTGCCAGAGATGTTTACACCTCTTTTCAATGTAACAGAATAAGCCATTAGTTTCTTTTTTTCGTTCCACGCCACACTACATATTTTCCATTATTTTATTTTTAAAGAAGTTGGATATAAGGCTCAACTCCAGGAGTGGAAACGGTATTGAGAGCCATATTGATAACATTTTTCCGAGCCATTTATACGCGCTACACTACGTATGTATATTAACACTCAAATTCCACTTTCCTATTCCTCCACTTCATCAATCATACTCCATCAGTGCTCCGAGGGCTGATAATTCATGGCTCACTCTGTCGGATTAGGCGCTAACTATTAAGGAAAGAGGTTATCAATAACGGGAGAAAAACGAGGCAGCATCTATAACTTCAACACCGCCGGTCTAAGTAATCTGATTCCGCAAATAACTACTTTGCGTAATCTAAAGCAAAACCTGATATCTGACAAACCGAATATCTAAAAATTTGTTGTTGTTTTTTTCTTTCTTCGCCACTTAAAGAAAAAAAGTATAGGCAAAGGGATATCTTTCATTTTCGTATATACATAAAAAAAAAAAAAGGTCACTTATTAACAAGTAAAAAGGGGAAAAAATTGTATGGAAGTATTTATAATTTTAAGGCTACAGCCATGATACAGAAAGTCATCAGATTTTCATGATTTTTTTTTCGTTTTTTCGGAAATACTTTAAATAATCAACAAAGTTTTGATAATCTTTTTTTCATTCTTCTTCTCCTAGGATTACCTGAAAAATCGATTTTCCTCCAATGTACGGAAAGGAAATCTAATCCAAAAAAAAAGAGGAAATTTACGCATCAGATTTGATAAAGTATTAAGAAATGTATGGCGTACGGAAAAAAAAACACTTTTTTTTAAAAAATAATATGTAAGATCGATAATGAAATAATATTTTTATTTTTTTTTTTGTTTCTGTTCTAAAATATTTTATTAAAATATATATGTTTTGATTATGGACGGTTTTGTATACCTTTGGAAAATATACTAATGGGTTGCGTGCTAATTTACGAAATGTCAACTTCTGCAAAAAAAATTAAAATTAGGAAAATTCTATCTAATGTACCTTCTGCATCATTCAGATAGAAGAATGTTTGTTTATGATTTATAGTTTATGAATATGTAGATAACAAAGTTCTAATCGCATTAAAAATGTGATGTATAACAAAAATCCCGATTATAAAATATGCTAAATATATGTTGATAAAGAAAATATATAGTGTGATAAAGAAAATTGGATCAGAAAGAAGTAAGAGAAGAATAAGATAGTGGAGTCCTACCTGCCAAACCCTATCGGGCCCTTGAATAACGTCGGGAGATACTGCCGTTGCATTCTATTTTATTCCCAACGGCACCTACAGATAGGTTGTCCGTCAAGGCGGTTTGCAGAATCGAAAGTTTTATCTCATTGTGCCACGAAGTGTTACATAAAGTGCCCCCTCCGTTTGACCAATTTTGATGAAATTTTAGCTGTCACATCGTGAGCATATACATACATCAAATACCCAGTTTGATTAAAATCGTTAGAGCCGTTTTTGAGAAAATTGAAAGAAAAAAATTTGTCAGAATAAAAATTGCGAACAAAGGATCATGATACATTTTTTTCCGTTGGCTTCAAAGACCTTTAGATGTTTAGCCTTAACTAGTCGTTCCTACCTCTGCCTATCTTGGGGCTCTTCATTCTAATTTGTTACATGTAGCTTAGCAGCGTCTTTTAATTCTATCGATCTACCGGCCTTTTAGCTTACCACGGTGTCTCTTCCTTTCCTATTGAGACATTCATTGTCGTGTAGAGGATTCCAAGCAAAATGTTTTGCACATCTTAATCTCCTCGCCTTCGTATAGCAGAATGGCAAGTTTCCGCCAACAGTTCCTTGCTCGTCCTTCTCCTCCATTAGTTCGTATTCCCATCCCTGATTGCTCCGGCTATCTTTAACAAAAATTTTCTCTCGAATCTTTCACTAAATTTTTCTAAAGGGTTATTTAGTGCCCAAATATCACAACCGCATAACGGAACTACTTTTATCATCTCACAGTACAAACTTAATTCAAGATTTTCCGGGATTTCAGAACTTTGAGAGAGAGATAGAGAGAACATTGCGTCGGTCATCCCCAGTTTAATTTCCGTTCCTTGATCATTAACTGAGGTTATAGTCGAGGTATTAAAATCGGCCTACTCTTGGGAACAATATCTTCTTTTTTTTAGTGAGCAGTACATATCAATGAGAACCCACCGAGTACACTAAAAGGCTGAGTAATAGGAATACAAGTAAGATTTTATTAGGAGTGGCGGGATAGCCGAGTGGGCAAACGCGTTAGAAAAACGCGTTGCCACGGACAACCGGTCTTATGATTGAGAACCAGAAGAAAGCAAGTTCAAAACGCGGAGCCTAGGGAAATTTAATAATACTCGTCATTAATCCCCCTCCCTCTCCCCTGGCTCGGAAAACCCCGTATAGCCTAAACGGCGAGGAAGGGGAGGAGGCCCCCCCCCCAAAAAAAAAAAGAAAGTAAGATTTTATTAATCAAAGAATATAAAAAATAACAACCGATGAAAAGATATGAATTAAATATTCTTATAATCCTTGCAGTAGCATGGAATATACGAATGTCGTGACTTAATACCTTATCTGTGCTAGAGCCTTGTCATCTCGTTCTCGTGTTAATAAATTATGTAAAACTAACGAGGGCCTCGTAGCCGGAGGTATCTTTGAAGTGCCCTTCCAAGCTCAGTATAAATTAACGTGACATAGCCAAGGGTCCTAATAAGAAGACATAAAAATTATGAGAATTCTATAAACAAGTAAAAAGGTGTTGCTATCAGTATTTTATAATAGGTAAAATTATATTATTGTTAAAGTTTAAAATAGTAGAGGTAGTAAATAGGTAAAAGTAATTAATTGTGTAAATAAAATTTTTAACTAGTTAAAATAAATAATCACTTATCTTTTTTAACTGTTACTTTTTCATTAAGTTTCACCTTATTTCCATTAGATTTCGTTTTCATCATAAAGTGGTCACTCATATCATACGGACTTTTAATACAAAGGGAGATATTAAAAAAATAGCTCTGAAATCTCCTAGAGTTCATAAAATATACACCTCATGACGGTCCCAATATTCCATTTATTTTTTTTATAACAGGAGCTTTCGCTGCCTCTCACATTATGAGATCTCCTGGAGTTTTGCTTATCATCTCACAGGTTGTTTAGTCAAGTCTGGCGCGAGATATCTTGGTTGGGTATGAGCATAGGACTATTTAGTCTTGCCTGAGATAAAAATCATTTTGCTTTATTTAACTAAAGATTTAATTTTAGTTTCTTCTTTACTATTTTGTTTAATTTCATTTATTTATTTTCTTTAAAAATTTAGAATATATTTTACCAATTTTATTTTATTACCAATGAGGTATTTTTGACAGCATGGAATGTAGCACAATTTAACGAATAAATATATATATGTTATATTGTAACAGATAAAATCTGATGACCGAAATGATTTTGCTGTTGCAATATGTACTATGGACATGGATAAGATGATCATATATTGTTAAGGATTATACTAAGGTACCTAGAAATAAATGTTTAAAATAAATTACTGACCTTGGTTGGAGTTTATAAAGTACACGTAATTAAATCCTCAGAGAGCCCCAAGGACTGATTAAGTGAGAAACATTTATACTTCTTGTCCTGGGGATTATTAATCTACTTCCAGGCTAAAGGTGTATCAAGTGGACAAAGAATAAAATTCAACATTTTGGAATACCATGTTAGAAGATGCTTGAACTGCAATAAGAACAAGGAGGCTGTTATTGGAATCGATTCTGTCGAGGTTATCGAGATTTGAGAGATATCGGGAGGTAGTCCCACCTATCACATTATCACTACAGGATCGGTAGAAGGCAAGGAGGGGGTATCGAACAGGGAGGCTTATGGAAATTTATCCCAGAGGATAACAGGAAATATCTACATGGATTTTCTAAGCTGGTGGAAAAAAAGAATAAATGATGTATATATTTACATCCTCAACCAAACTCTATAGTCGTCACCCAACATTTTATTTAGAACGATTAGGCAGAAATCTATTTTGGATATTTTTTTTATTTTTCATGAACCAATAGTTTTGTTTAATAAGTCTGTAACTTTAATATTATATGATTTAATAAAATAACAACAATATTTTAAGCTTACATGGCAGAGTTAAAAATTAATCATAAATCTATTGGCTTGGAAATGGAAAACCGCAGAAGCATGTAGGCAAGTGGCCTAATCTTTTCTCTTCAAAAAATTAAAATTAAAAAAAAAAAAAAGTATATTTAGTATTTATGGTAAATATAAAGTTGCAAATATATTAAAAAATCATTTTATCATACTTCCTTAGTACTGTAACGTTAAATCGATAAGCAAATAAAAAAAAAAAAACATATGGCGTAAACTCCCAGACCTTTTGTTGGAACAAAATAAGCGGTTAGAACGAACTGTTTGGGTCTTTCCGTGGCGTAGTACACAGCGTGGAACATTCCAGACCTGACCGTTTACGATCATATATAAGGAGCGAGTGACTGAACGAGTTAGTATAAAGGTCAGGCCACACATGTCCGCACCGCATCCGCGTGTGTGAACGGTTACTATCTATCCTTCGTAAATGAATCATATCCGTGCTGCGGATGCGGATGCGGTGCGGACATGTGTGGCCTGACCTTAGGTCTGTGTCTATGATGGTGTGTTATAACGTTATCATTTTTGTAACCTGCTCAAATATTTAAGTTTTATCAATTCGTTGGCATTGATAACTGTATATTTTGTTGAATAAATATTTGTTACCAATATAAATGTTACAATATTTAGATTAATTTTCTTTTGTGTTCATTTATTTATCAGCACCTATGAACAGAATTTTAATAACTAACAGATTTCATGGGTTTTTCTTAATCATATAATAGCATATCAGTCATGGCTTTCCTCACTCGTTTTATTTTTACTGTTAATGAAGATCTCCCATCCACCGCATTTTTAAACTCCTCGTATTTATGGACATATCAACCGTAGCCTATTCTCTTATAAGAAGGTTAATATGTCCGTGTAAGATAGCCTGGAAATGTTTGTAAAGTCTATGTTGGAATGTAACTGGAAAGTTTATGTTTATTCATAAATTGGCGTGTGAAAGTCAGTATGCAGTGGTAACTTTGGCAATGCCATGTATGTATATGTGAACAATATCATTAAGGTTCAATCGTTCATATATGTTCAATTTCGTAATTGTATGTATTTAGTTTTCATCTCAGTTATAGTTTTCAGTTTTTAAAAAAAGCGGGTAGGGTAAGTAGTCGTTTAATTTTTTATTTTTTTTATTCCATTCTTAAATATTTTTTCGATATATTTCAGAGCAAAAAAAAATATTTAGTTGCTGTTTTTTCCTCTCTGTTTAGAAGTTTTATTGTTGTAATGAAGCAATTAAGTATTCAACTACCAAGCAAGTGTTTTGCTTACAAAACATCCACAGACTTTAAGTAGAAAGGAAATCGATGAATAGTTCGCAAAAAATCAAGCTACCGATACTAACATAAGTTAGTATCCGCATTGACTGAACTTTTTAATTCCCCAACGTAATAAAATATTCAGTTTTATTATAATATATATAAGTCTATTATAAGTCTTAAATATAAGACTTATATAAGCCTTAAATTGCTTTTTGAACAATATTTTTTAGGTTATTATTTGGAAGGGGACTAATAATGAGAATAGACTTTTCTTCAACTATCCGAGTTGAAGCCGGAGCGTGATGGCGGGAAGATGCTGAGTGGGCTTCATTTCGTCCCAAGTCTACAAACCCCCCACAAAACAACCTGCAGCACACCCTCCTGTGTTGCGAACATTTCCTTCTGTGGCGAACGTACCATTTTCTACAGAATAGTAATAGCTCGGAGGCTTACTGGAGCGGTTCCATCTTGTTTTTCTGCGGCGTCCATTTTATTAAAACTTCCAGCAAGGTTTCTCTAAATTCACCTCCGTGCCACACCAATTACTTGGAACGTAGGACTATATGTTTAGCCTAATTGTTATAACATGGAATAAAAAAAAAAAAATCAACTTCTAGAAAAGGTCGAATATTCACAATAGAACTAAGCTGGTTTCAGAATATTTTCTCATATATAAATTAAGTTACCAACATCACTATAACTAAAAAAAATCACATAACTTTCACATTCCACCCTCCTTTCTTTTATTAAATATAGACAATTCTTTTTGTATTACCTAAGTATCGGAAAAAACAACTTTTTTTCCCAAATGACAATTTTTGTTTTGTATTTTATTGGAATATAAGTTACTTACTGTTGTCAGTAATTCGTACCGTGGTGTTCCAAGAATGAAATTAGCTCCACATACTCATGGGAATCCTTACTAGCCAAGGTTTCGTGTGAATTTTTAGTATCATTTTTTTTTTTTTATGGTATAGAAATAAATCCGGCCCGAGCTCAAATAAACTACGTACGCTTCTGAACACTCGACTTTTTCAACGGTACATCATAAATAGATGCTATAGATGGTGTATAGGTACTTACATAATGTATCAATATATCAAAAAAATAATTTACTGGCCCCCCTACTCTACATTGTATACGCCCATGACATACCAGAAAGTAATGAGACATTGACCGCTACTTACGCGGACGATACTGCAATACTAGCAAAACATCAAGATCCGTCACTTACTTCACTAACTTTACAAAACCACTTAATAATAATTTAAATGACTGGTGCAAATTGTGGAAAATTAGACTTAATCACGACAAAACACAACATATAACTTTTACTCTCCTGAAAAATACTTGTCCTCCAATTTATATTGAAAATGTCCGAATTCTCCAAACAGACACAATACAGTTCTTCGGACTAACCCTCGATAGAAGGTTGACATGGGGCCCGCACGTTAAAATGAAAAGGGAGACTCTAAACAAACGACTAAAGCTACTTTACCCATTTTTTTCTAAATATCTCAAAATTAAGACTGAAACGAAAACTAAATACGTACACATACTTACCTAAACCTAAATGGATATACTGTCCAAAGATTTACGGCATTGCTCAAAAAATAGATTTACAAAAACTCCAGAACTTTCAGTCAAAATTATTACTACTCATTTCAAAAGCACCTTGGTACGTGACTAATCAAACCTTACATAGTGACTTCCACATGCCAACAGTCGACCAACACATCAAGACTCTTTACACGCCCATGAATGTTAGGAGGAGATGAAAAAGGCGTTGGATGAGAGATCTCCTGCTTTAACCGACCTGAATAACTGAATCCAAGCCTGGGAAGATGTACTGTAAGGTGCCATCCTTCCCCATGCCTTATATGTCTCCATTTGCAATTGTATACGGCCATCACATCTGCTGATTGTCGATATATTGACAGGCACGAATATACGTTAAAAAGAAAAAAATAAATAAAATAAATAAAATAAACTGTATATGTACTGATTTTGACTCACTAAATATACTCAAATTCTTCTTTACAATATACAATTAAATTTAAAACAAATAAAAGTTTGCTCTTACTCGCTGAGATACATATGGTAGATGTTACAAACCAGAATGAGCCACTAAAATCACAACACATTTTTCAGTAAAAATACTCATGATACCGGCCTGTGAATGGAATTAGGCGTTCTCCACATTTGATCGTTCTTTTTCACTTCTAGGGCAGTAATCAGGTTTGGATCAGTTTTATAAAAATTAAATTAAACACTCGACTCGGTAGATAAAAGACCGAAAAATAAGAAAAATTGTTTGTTTTTTTGTGAAGAAAATTGGGACTAGCCAGTATACAAACATCTTATTGACCTAAATCTCGAAATTCCAACAATATCTCTAATGTTGACTATATGAACCAAATATTGAATGGTGGTCGTTGGAAAGTAAATAAATGAAGATAATGTATATTTTATCCATAACGAACCCTTATTATTATTATTATTATACATGGCACATTACATATACATAAAGTAAAATACTGTTATGTTATAAATTAATTTGAAATAATCAGATTATGAAGAATCTTATCAATAAACAAATAATAAAAACGTGGAATTAGTCATTCAATTAAGATCAAATTAAGCTATTTCAGGAACCTTAATGGAGTAATAAAGTGCAGCTGTGAGTGGAACTGCAGGAATTTATTGCGTTTAGCGCTAATTTATTCAAATGAGTAATAATTGATGCATATTATTAATGGTCAATATTTGGCCCCGTTTCCGTGGCATTTTAATGATAATTTTACTACTGTAGCCAATGCTACTTGCGTCATCGCATTAGGAATGACCAAACTGTTAATAATTGAATAATAATTTTTTTTAAAGTGAAGGCATTTTTCCAGAAATCAAGGCCGAAGAAGTGCATTCAAATAAAAATAATAAAAATCCTATTAAAAATAATAATGAATGGTACTTTTTAGTTCCTTTAGGAAAGCAGGACGAATTTGACACCAGGAGAGTGCTCAAAGATGAAAATTCTAAAAAAAAAATAATATATTCAAAGGGACTTAAGGAAGGGAGGTAAAAATACAAATCACAATAAATAACTCCATGTATGAACTAACATTTTAAAAATAAGACTGTTTTTTCAGCTTCGCTTATGGAGAAAAAAAAAAATTCGAAATAACTATAGACATTTTTTTTTCGGTAAATATTTTCATGCCATTTTTTTATTTTTACCGAGAAATTTATAATGTTTCCTTCCTCCCTGTCCTTTCTTCCCTCTCTATTCGTTATAATATATTTATGTTGATTTTATATTGTTCGAGCAACTTATTGCTGTACATATACTGTATATAGTATAGTTTTTCACAAGTCCTCTATATGTATATAATAAAAATGAATGAAAAATGAGAATTCGTCGTGAGAATGAATAAAAATGAGATTCGTTAGCAACGCATGCATTACAGTAAAACAATATACGAGGTGATGGAAGTCCAAAAAATTAGAAAAGTTTGGTTAAGTTTTTTAAGTTTAAGAAGTAAAATTGAGAGCGTATGACATGATGAATTTACTCCTCCACAAATTTGTAAAATACGTGGCCATCATTGTTAATAAAAGCAACGATTACATAGAAATGTAGTTTTCTCATTTTTACAATCTTGAAAGGATTTTCTCAAAACGATTAAACACAATTTTTTTTCGGGTCAACTAGTAGTTAAAAAAATTATAACTTGTGAAAATAGACTATGGTCTATAAAGGACGAATTGGAATAAGAAATTTGTCTGTAAATTAAATGCATAATTACATCTATAAAAAATAATATCTAGTAATTATAAATTTATCTATAAATATCGCTATGGTACTTCTCGAGCTGGTAGGCATGTGACCTCGACTCTTAAAGGAACTATACTCATTCACGATATCTCTGTGACATTACTAGTGGACTCATTTTGTAGGGAGCGGTTGTATATCTCCTATCTTGTGTCTTTCAACAGTAAGCACTGTCTTCTACCTTTGAACAATGGAACTTCGAAAGGAGTATGTATATGCTGAGTAAAATGAAATAATATTTTTAAAAAAGACTATAACATGGGATAAAAATTTTAATACCTCAATAGGGTCCGGTTCTTAACATTAATGTGTATAAATTAATCTAAAATTTAGAGAGAGAGACACTTTATTGAAAAGTAGTGCTGCCCTACTTTATAGGGTTGCTAGTAACACAGCATATTAATCAATCCATTTAGACATTAAATTTCTTTTTTTGTTCAATTTTATGTCCTCTTTTCTTATTTGTTCTTTATTTTTTATTTTTAAACTAATCCATGCTGACATTAGGGGTTAGATTAACATTATTTGGGTCTTTTTAAGAAACACTAATAATATAAATTCTATCACAAAACTTAGATAGCATATAGATGATGGTGGATAATGCACAAGGAGTCCAGTATTATGCTCTCAGCCA
The DNA here is from genome assembly GCA_911387785.2 of Aelia acuminata. Lineage (NCBI taxonomy): Eukaryota > Metazoa > Arthropoda > Insecta > Hemiptera > Pentatomidae > Aelia > Aelia acuminata. Next base: position 74,555,323 of record OU426983.1, on the reverse strand, counting down.
AAATCCCTATATCTGCACCGAGGTCTTCTAGGAAGCACTTCGTTGATCTCGGATTGTAACGCGTGACCCGAACCAGAGGCCTCTCACGATCAATTTTCTCTCTCTGAAGGAATCGCGGATTTTTTCTTTTAAGAAAGGGATACACTTTTCGTAAATCTCTTTTTTTTTCCTTTCAACTGTGTCAGCGTGATCCAGGTCATTGCTCTCTTACCTCACTGTCGGGTCTAGGATCAGTGATGTCCTTGCATAATTGAAAAAAAAAAAAAAAAAAAAAAAAAAAAAAACACATGTAAATGGCTCAAAGATTTTTTTAGTAGGACTAATTTTGGATTTTAATACCTGCGGCAAAAAAGGCAAGATTCAATACATGCGGTCAAGGTTATATTGCGTTGTGTAGGTTGACTGCAAACTACTCCAACGATTTAAAAATCCTAAATGTATAACCCATGACCCTCAGGCTTGCTTCATTATATTTTTAAAAAGCGGTTGTTTAATTTAAACCTATATAAAACATATTCGACAAGATAAATGTCCAACAGTTCATATGAGCTTAATCCAAAGAAAGTGAAATTTTCACTTCCATAATAAATTACGTTGGCATAGCAACCCATTTATTGACGATTTAGCCAGGCCAAGGAGTACGCGCTGGCCTGAATTAAGATTAGGAAAATAGGTGGTCCTAGGTACGATCGTTCTTCATGCCTAAAATGCCTGAATTAGTCACTAAATCTGACCTCAAACTTACGGGCGGTCACTTAATATTCTGTTCAATGACCGCAGAATGTTCTAAAGCCATATAATTTTCAATGACCACCCAATTTTCAATGACAGAATATTCAATATTCTCTAATCAATATTATGTCGCAACAACAGACGCGAACAAAAAATTATACAAATAGTTTTAAGTATGCTTTTCCTTCAATACAATTAAAAGAGTTTTTTAAATTTTCCGCACGAGCTAGTACTTTTGAGATTGTAAATTGTGGTGAAATATTCACTGATTTTCGGACCGTTGGATTGATTATTAGAAAAAAAGAAGGAAAAATAAAAATAATAAAAGAAAACCTTTTGGGCTTACCTTTACCGCAGTTTCCGGAGGTGGAGAGGGAAAGGAATTGAGTGAATGCCCTTTGAAAACTTTCAAAAAGTTTTCCTGAGAACTTTATGGGAAGGCAGTTCAATGTACTTTGAATGGGCAGATAATAAATAATTTCCAAGGTAGGGGGGAAGAAAAATATTGCAAAATATTATAGAAGAAAAGTGTAAACAGCTTATGACTCAATCTACAATATTCATATTTATAACCATATTTCATGATAGTATAAAAAGGAATCTATATGAACATATAGATCCAAAAATTTCATCAAAAAATACATTTTGGGTATAAAATCAATTAGAAAATATGTTAAGACTTTATTCTTTATGATCCAGTTCGACATAGAATTCTATGTGTCGTTAACATAGTGAATAGAAGCTAATGTGGTTCAAAGCTGTCAACTATAAAATTATATCCATTCGGTAGTATATTAAGTAATAAATAATATTGCTAAGTAAGACGTTCACGAATAATCCGCCGAGCTATAAATATTTAAAATCATTTATGCAAACAATAAATTTAAAAAAAAAAAATCTGGTGCGTGCGCGCAACACACAACTTTCACTTACCAACTTACTTAGATTAGAAATTGACGTGTTTTGCTAAATATAATTTCCCAAAGTCACACATTTTTCTACATTCATATCTTATTTTTGCTAATCGTTAAAGCCGTTTTTGAGTAAATAAAAAAAAACGCGTGAAAATGATACAAAATTTATTAAATAAAGTCCCCCCTCCCGTAGATCAATTTTGATAAAATTTTTACAGTCGTATCTCGGGCATATAAATACATTAAATACCTAGTTTGATCAAAATCGTTAAAACCGTTTTTGAGTAAATAAAAAAAACACGTGAAAATGATACAAAATTTATTAAGTAAAGTCCCCCCTCCGGTTGATCAATTGTGATGAAATGTTGGTTATCACATCTTTGGCATATAAATACATCAAATACCAAGTTTGATCAAAATCGTTAAAACCGTTTTTGAGTAAATAAAAAAAACATGTGAAAATGATACAAAATTTATTAAGTAAAGTCCCCCCTCCCGTAGATCAATTTTGATGAAATTTTTACAGTCGTATCTCAGGCATATAAATAGATCAAATACTCAGTTTAATCAAAATCGTTTGAGCCGTTTTTGAGAAAATCGAAAAAAACTTAAAAAGTTATTAAATAAAGTACCCCCTCCCTTTGAGCAAATTTGATGAAATTTTTGCTGTCACACCGCGGACATATACAAACACTAAATACCTAATTTCAGGTCTGTGCGGTTTATAGTTTTTGAGCTAGTCTGTTCACATACACACACACACACACACACACACACACACAGACCATTTCGCGGGACTTGGTTATTTTGACTCAGGGGACCCCAAAACGTGTATTTCCGTTGAAAACCGGAAGTCGAAAATTTTCACGATCGCAATACTTCCACTTACTATATATTTCATATATAGGTAAGTGAAAGTAAAAATAATGCTTAGTTTTATATAATTTCTATCAGAATGTAATTTCTCATTGTGAATGGATAACTATACCTCATTCAGATTATACCAAGGTTTATGATCGGTATTTGTTTAGTTTATTTTGATTACCTACCTTAAAATTGTAAAAGAATCTTGCAATAAGAAAACAGACTTCAATGTAAAATTAAAAAAATCTGGAGCGTGCGCACAACACACAACTTTCACTTACTAACATACTTAATCAGATTAGAAATTAATGCGTTTTGTTAATTGCCACTTCTCAAATGAACAGAACGGCTTTAATTATGAACAATGGTCTGTCATTAAAGGCGTTCGGCGCATGCGTGAGCTCAAGGTGTTTTATGAGTTGACGAAATATTCATCTTTTTTGCTCCTGTATATGTTTACTTGATTTTCTTCATATATCATATTTAGCCATTTCTTATTTTTAGGCGTGATGAGAGACAGTTAATTTCTCAATATAAACTAAAACAAAGGTACTTTATAGGAAAACAAAAAAGGCCCCTTCCCAATTTAAGCCCCCTCAGAACATTTTAATAATGATAAAGCCCTCCGTTTGACCAATTTTGATGAAATGTTGGCTATCACATCTTTGGCATATGCATACATCAAATACCAAGTTTGATCAAAATCGTTAAAACCGTTGTTGAGATAATAAAAAACACCTGAAAATGATACAAAATTTATCAAGTAAAGTCCCCCCTCTTGTAGATCAATTTTGATGAAATTTTTACAGTCATATCTCGGGCATATAAATACATCAAATACCAAGTTTGATCAAGATCGATAAAACCGTTTTTGAGTAAATAAAAAAAAAACACGTGAAAATGATACAAAATTTATTAAGTAAAGTCCCCCCTCCGGTTGATCAATTTTGATGAAATTTTTACAGTCATATTTTGGGCATATAAATACATCAAATACCCAATTTGATCAAAATCGTTAAAGCCGTTTTTGAGTAAATAAAAAAAACACGTGAAAATGATATAAAATGTATTAAGTAAAGTCCCCTTTCCGGTTGTTCAATTTTGATGAAATTTTTACAGTCGTATCTCGGGCATATTATTACATCAAATACTCAGTTTAATCAAAATCGTTAGAGCCGTTTTTGAGAAAATCGAAAAAAACGTAAAAAGTTATTAAATAAAGTACCCCCTCCCTTTGAGCAATTTTTATGAAATTTTTGCTGTCACATCGCGGGCATATACCTACACTAAATACCCAATTTCAGGTTCCCACGGTTTATAGTTTTTGAGCTAGTCTGTTCACACACACACACACACACAGACACACACACAGACCATTTCGTGGGACTTGGTCATTTGGACTCAGGGGACCCCAAAACGTGTATTTCCGTTGAAAACCGGAAGTCGAAATTTTTCACGATCGCAATACTTCCACTTACTATATATTACATATATAGGTAAGTGAAAGTAAAAAAAAAAAAAATAGTGCTTATTAATAATTATAGAGTAATTAAAATCATTAACATCTTATATGATTTTAGTAAGGACAGAGGTTTCAATACTTATGCATGCTGCAAACTCTTTTATTATTTTTCTTTCTTAATTTAGAGTTAATAGCTTTTAATTTTAAAAAAGTCCAAAAAAAAAATATAAGGAGGACTTGAGGTACAAAATAAGGCGACAAATTAAATAAAAAAGTATGGATCCCTGTATCGTCTATTGTCTACTGAAATTGTGTAATTTTGACCAAGATTGATAATATTTTTAATATTAATATTAAACATCTCTTTGAAGAATACTGGACAAATAAAATACAAATCAATGACCAGGCACGCCTCTATAAAAACTTTATTTAGGGGAATCCATTGATATTCATTACAACAGCTGAAAACAATGAATTTGTTGAATGCTGACTCAATAAAATTGTTTAAATCTGTAATTTACACTATATATAGTTACTAATAAATTCAGAACAATGTTAAAGTAATTATACAAAAGAAATCTTATTGTCTGTGAACATGCAGTCATAAATATCACTTCTTCGAATCAAAGCCTAGACATAATCATACACAATTATTACACATTTTTAATTCATGATCTTCAACCAAATATAATTCTCAAGTTTTATGATTCGATATTTTATCAATCTAATTATATAATAAACATTGTTTCGAAGATGAAGGGCTCGATACTTTCCCTTCTGGGATGAATTCCATGGCCACAGTAACCCGGTGGCGAGTTTTCATCCTTCATCCGACCAATACCTGGATTATCCTATGAAAGGAAAATAATCCTCTCTCCATCCTACACTGAACAGTAATTGGAGAGTGGGTAGTGTTCGGTGTGTTGAAGTGTTGAATCTGGGTAGTGTAAAAAGATATCCCCTTATCATTCGTCGCATGATCAGTAAAATCGTTCATGGTATTCCATGAGGAACTTGGATTAAAAAAAAACTATGCTCATGTGACGCACATACCGCTCATCCTATGCAATACTAGTCTATTTCAAAATCGCATATTTTATAGCCCTCGTTCCCAAATTATTTTCCAATTTCCGTCTAATAATTATGTGCGATGCCGCGATAACAATGATTGCTAAAGCACATTAAAAATCAGATAAAACAATACCTTAATTGATAAACAATCATCACAACTTAATAAACAATCAGAAAAGAAGATACCTTAATTGACACTCCTAAAAAATTATTTTTTTAAATAGAATACTAATCTCATTAGACATGAAGATACGATAGATCATCATTAGACATCATAATTATTTAGATATCATTAAACATTGGACGAGCGATATGTATCTCCAATATATCTCTTTTTTTTTTTTTCAAGTATCTCAAATTATTTATTAAAATTGGTGGCCTAATAATTTCTTGTATTTCAAATCACTACCAGAGAAGAAATAATAACTAATAAGAAGAAATTTTTATAACCTACCGAAATTCCCATTACAATTGAAATCTACACTCTTTTAAATGATCTATAAACCACGAAAAGAGAATCCCTCATCATACAAACCTATCAACCTCCAATCTATAAGTACCGAGATTTTGAAAAATTGATATACCAACAAGTTGTTGACATACGACCGAACAAAAGAAAATAACTATCAGTTTGAATATAGCACATACCATCCAACAACACATCAATTAAACAGAGTTACTGTCTACATTGCCGGAGCTTTCGGACAAACAATATATGCAACTGGAGTATTTTCGGAAGACGCTCAGGTGTTAGACTATGTCTGGCTACAGGATCTTCTCTCAATCAATGAGACGACTGCAACTTAGGCAGACAATAGAGCAATCCTTACTATATATATCACAAGATCATAAATAGGCTTCATTAATTTTACAACGATATTTGCATAAATTAAATGACTGGTTCAAAAATAGGAAAATTAGTCTGAATCAAAACGTGTCACATTTACACTTCGAAGTAATACCTGTCCCTCAGTGTATATAGACAATAACTAAATTCCTCAAACAGATACAGTGAACATTCTGGTACTTATTTATGGCAGAAGGATAACATGGAGTCTACATGTTAAAATGAAACAAATCATGCTTTTAAAAAGACTGAAGTTACTTTACCTAATTTTTTCAAAAACGCCTACACTGAAATTTGCTAAAAACGATATGGACATTCTCCTCACAGATAAATGGTATAAGACCCATTTAAATAAAATTCAAAAGTTACATTCAAAACTATTAGGACTCGTATCAAACGCACTCTGGTAGGTAAATAAATAAACCCTACATACCGACCTACACCAACCAAGAGTTGACCAATAGATACAGAGCCTCAACACGGATATAATGACAGTCTAATAAGCTGACATCCCATGAATACGATCTCACTTGAACAGTCCTAGTTTAGTGAACCAAGCCAGGAAAGAGATCCAGCTGATTTCCTTACCCATGCCTATGTGAGGTATGTTGCCTTTGTTTCTATTAGACAATTGCCAGCACATTTTCTGATAGTTGAATAATGTTGTCAACTGGCGCAAATTAATAACTGAAGTCAAAAAAATAAAAATGATCATTAATTAACAATTTGATATGTGTGAGTTTGGGAAGTATACAAATATAAGTAATATGTTTCCATTCTTTTAGGGTGTTTTACTGAAGAATGAAAATAGTTTTATCATAATACAAATCTATAGCGTTTAGATTCCTTTTTTATGTTTTTACCCTGTCTTTATTAATTTTTATTTCATTACTTAAATAACTATTGATAGCTAGTAATATCTTCCGAGTTGCTTTTTGGTTATTTAGGTGATCTGATGCCAGCTAGAACAATGCATAGCATATAAAGAAAAACTCGTACTAATTCAGCGGTTACAGCTTTAGGATGAATTCGGATAAGGAGGGTAGAATAATGATAACTCACGATTTAATTTCGCATGGCCTACAAGATGTCAACTCCGAGCATATCCTACTTTTTACGACCGCTGGTCGACACCGAGGGCCGTTACACTTGGCAAATGGGGAGAAATAAATAGCACATAATTCAGCTAAATTATAATTTATGCTGACTCTTTTTAGTTCGATCCCTGGGACAACTGCGAAAAAAAAAAACCAGTCCCGGCCTTGGATCATTCTCCCACGATAGTAAAACTGAGCGATCCTAGGTTCGAAAATAATATTCAAATTCTGACCATTCTAAAATACCATTCACCGCGGGGAACTGAATGCAGTGAATGAAAACAACCATAAATTTACAAGATGGGCAATGAAGATTCATTTGGTGAGCGAGTCTCGGGTCCGAAAAACTTAACGTAACTAAAAATTGTTTACATGTCTACAGGTGTTCACTTTTAATATATGTAAAATTAATGTCTTGACATTTACATAAATATCTATATGGTGCTAACATGTGAATATGAATATGAATTTTTGTTCAAACATCGTTATATGGATATATATGAATATGAAAATATCATAATATAAATTTTTATTCAAACATCGTAGTCATCAAAAAGGGAAAAAAAAATCATACACCAAGATAATCTAGCCGTTGTTTATAAATTTAAAATTATTCTACTCTTACAATAACGGCCATACCAACTTAAAGACTATTAAGACACTTTCCTTAAAACCCCATTTGGCCAGGTCTTTTAATTTTAAAACTCTAGAGTTTACAATTTTTATTATTAATATCCCCTGTATTAAGTATCTTATAAATTTTATATTACTATTCTGGGAGGATTGAGTCTTTAAAAGAAGTTAAAGAAAACAATGAGAAGTTTTATAGCAAGACTCTGTTAAAGAAACAATATCTTATTACTAATTTAAGTACTGATTCTTAAAGGTAGTAAGAAGTAAATGGGTCATTCGAAAATTCACATACAATTAGCTTAAAAAATGCAATTCCTGATTACACTTCTTGCATTATATTACATGTAAACATGTGACCATTATTCACAGTACTTAAATCTATCTATATACTTAAAACTTATCAATATACTAGCCATTTAAATGTTCAATTTATGTTTTTTATTTATCTAAAGTCAGTCATGTATGTATATACTAACATGGAATTTCAATAACAATTTTCAGTTAGGGACACTGCACATGTTTCATTTCTGAAACCTTATAATCTCTTACTTTAAAATTCATTTATTTTTTAAAAACCTATTATTTTAGTAATTTCAACAAGATGATCCCACAATTCAGAAAGGAAGATGATCCTTCCATGCTCTACTGGAATCCATTATCCCACAACCTTACAATTTATTTTTTTAAAGCATTCAGAATACTCTTAAACATTTTAAATAAAGCTAATTTCTCGACAGAAAATCAAGCGACGAGCGAATTTCTTCTTTTTTTTGACAAACTGTTGTTCGTACTATTCTAAACATAAATTTACTAATAAATAAAATTAAATAAATTCAAAACGGAAAAACAACTTTCGTTAATTCGCATGTAAGTAGTTGCGTACTGTTATAATTACAAGGAAGATGTGTTTTGACTACCCGGGATGGAGAAAAAAACAAAATTAGTTACACGAAACCTGGCTGAAAAACGGCTCCACCATGTCAAGTACAGATTCATTTTTCTTACTCTACCCGACTTTTATAAAGTTTTCCCCTTTGTGTAACTTTTGATATAAATTTAAAACTGTAAATAAAATTATAAATTCACTAATTGCCGGGCAGGTCGTAAATCTAATAAGTCCCCTGTATTAAAAGCCTGGAGCCAAGGGAATACTGACCAGAGCTCCACCGGACAGCTTCTGTAATAGTGTTCCATGCTTAATCTCATTATTTATAGTCCTACACATACTCAGGCCACTAGAAGCCTCAGAATTTTCATCTGAATAATATTTAAAAAATGTTTAAATATATTTTCAGATAGTTGTTGTAATATTGATAGCTTTTGATTGGTAGCAGATAGCCCGGGATTTTTTTTTTACAATATAAAGTAATAAAGTAATAGTATATGCAGGAATATAAAATTAAATAAACCTCGGTAAATACCTTTGTATAATGAACATACGTGGCCACAAAATATTTATTAATTCTAAAATATTAAACTGTACCAAAAACCTAAAATGGTTACTGCGAGCTGAGATTTCTTATTTAATAAAAATAAGTAAGTAATATTCAATTGTTTTTATATTTCTTTTTCTTAGTTATTGAACATATCTTTAGTAATTTTCAAACTATATAATTTTGTATATAATAAACAAAATGTGTATATTATTTTTTTTTTTTTTGCATTTATTATTTATTCGCACCTTTCTGCATAATGCTGATAATCAGCGAATGTGGTGGCCATATGAGAAAACAATGACATGTCAGGCATGGGAAAAAAAAGTACTCAGCAGCACCCCATTTCTGGCTTGATTCAATTACTAGAGCTGTTTAAGTAAGGAGATCTCTCATTCAACGCCTTTTTAATCTCCTCCCTTTATTTATTGGGATATCAGCTGTTGCCATGTCCATTATTAGGCGATTGTTATGTCCATGTTGGTTATTGTGAAAACGATTGTAGTGTCGCTGTGTACTGGTCAACTGTTGGCTGGTGGAGGTCCGTATGTAGGGTGTGGTTGGTCATGTACCAGGGTTCGTTGGTTATGAGTCATAAAAGTTTTGATTGCAACCTTTGAATTTTATTTAAGTGTGTCATTTTAGCTGTTCCATATATCTGTGATGAATGTGTCCATATTGGTTTAAGTAAGTATGTATATGTCTTTAATTTCTGTTTTAGTTTCAGTTTTGAGGGTTTTGAGAAGAGTGGATAAAGTAGTTTCAGTTTTTTTAAGCGTCGTATGTTTCATTCTAACGTGTGGACCCCATGTCATCCTTCTGTCGAACGTAAGTCCCAGATAGTGTACTTGGTCTGTCTGCGGTATGAGGTTGTTGTCAATATAAACGGGGGGGGGGGGAGCATTTCTTAGGGTAAAAGTGAGGTGTATATTAATACAAAGTAAATAGCAACTCGTTTCTTGCTATTAAAAAAAAAAAAAAATTAAATATTGAATCGATACCGTTCCATTTGGAAGGGCATATCACAATCATGCAGTTGGTTTACTTGTTATCTCGAGTTACATGTTATCTCGAGAAGTGAGGTTACATGGAATGGAAAAACTGCCGGCTTAAGGCTCAACGATGATTGGAAAAAAAAAGCCTATTGGAGTTTTGGTACTTTGAACATTATACATAAATGTCAGTATAAGCGTTAATACAATAAACACAAATGCTACCCAGAATAATTCATTCTAAAAGATCAGCATCTCATTAATTTTAGTAATAACTAAAGTCCAATATGTTTACTAAAAGTAACCGGTGTACTAATTAACTATAACTGGTGCACTGGCGAATAAATAAAATACAATTACATACGAAACGTGATACAGGTATTCATAGCAATTTCAATCACCTGTGGTTATTATTCGATGGCTGTCGAGCTCCCGGGAAATTGGACGTGTGTTATCAGCGAGTGGCAGGTGGAAGGTACTTTCCACAATCCGAAATTACCGTCATTGTTTCCCACAACCCGATTATCCAATTATAGCCGAGACCTATAGATGCCAGACATCATTTTAGTATCAATGAAATAATATATAAGGTTGATATGTACTTATATATTTTCAAACAATCAATTAATGCGAATTTCACACTCAAGCGTTTCAAGGACACACGTTCAAGCTTTTTTTTTTTTTCGTCCGCTTTATGCCACGAGGGATAATCGGGACGGGTTATCTACGGGTAACAAACCTCTTCTAATTCATGGCAAGCCGCTGAGTCTGTTCAGTGAGGCCGTTACCGAACAAAATCGAGCGGGCTTGGGCGGGATTCGAACCCGCACCGCCAGCGTGGGAGTCGGAGACGCTATCCCCTCGGCCACGCCGCGGCCCAGGAAATATTATTATTCCAGTTTATATCATCAACAGCACCCACATTTCTCAAAGGATTACTATGTCGACGCCACTAAATAAAGAATGATAGAAGTTAGGAATAGTACCTACCTCATAGACATATAGATGATAAAAGTCTAAATACTGACTATAAACTAAAGGGACAACCAAAATGGCATATTTAAATATAAGCTTACATTACATAGTTACATTACATTACATACATTATGATGATAGGTGAGTCCTCCTCCTTCCAAAAGTCAGGCAACTGGTTAAATTAGAAATGAGCAGCCGAGCTAGGAATGTCGGGGGGAATAAATAATATTATTTTTTATCTCTGTATTATTTTTACAAACAATAACATAAAATCAATAAGATATTTTATTTTATACGCTTAACATAAATAATCTAGGACATTATAGATAAATTTAAGTCATCGCTCCCACTCCGAGACGTTCCATTTAAAGATTTCTAAAAAAACGGACCCGCCATCCGATCCTTCAGATGTTAGAGGTCGAGGATTTGATACTTTTGTGAGACCTGATACAAAGGAGAAGATCTTTGAACAAACAACCTCATCATTATCACCTTTACTCTTGGATATTGGAGAACGTCAATACAAAGGTATAGCTGAAATGCTTAGGGTGCTTACAATAGTAATGTTTTGTGGACTAAAATAAAAAAGGATCGAATTCCACTATATATATGTATAGATAAGTGTCCAAAATGTATTGACAGCTTAAAATAATAATAAAGCAAAAATAAAACCAATGATGAAAAAGTTTAAAAGAAAAAAATATAGGATATGCGATGAGTAAATATCAACTACTTTAAATGTATAAAATATATATTTTATTAAAGCCAGTTAAAAAAAAAAAAGTCACAAAAGAATAAAACTTTCTAATTTCTGGTGAGTAAAAACTTACTAAACTTGACTTAAGAAATCAAAAGAGATTATAAACCTCTTAAAAGGGAATTACAGAAACGGTTTAGGTGGCTTAGATGTTTATTGGTTTTATTTTCAGCTCAAAACTCATCGTTAAAATGTTAATATTATCATCAGAGCTAATCTTATGAAGCCCACACACACACGCAGAAAAGTAGGTCTCCGGATTTAGCGTAAATTACATTCCAAATATTTCCATGCATAGCAAAAGTAATACTTATTTTTTTTTAATATGATTTTACGCAATTAACATTTTAAAAAATTGAAAGTACATACCTTGTATAAGTCATTTGCCAGGATCTGAAGTCTTTCAAGATGGTGAAATCCTCTAAAGCTTCGAAAACTGAAACAAAAAGGATAAGATAGAACCATATTGATAAATAAAAAAAAATAATAGTGAGGACATTTAAAAAGATCCTTTTAAAAATCCTTTTATTTTCAAGAGAAGTTAAAGAATGATGGAAATATGAAAAAAAAAAATCCATAATTGATGGAATTAATCAAATATATTTAGAATTATGCTAAATGCAATTTGGAGGAGAAAATGGAATGGTTAATGAAAAACTCTTTTTTTAAAATAGTATAAATAAAAAATAAAACTTGTATTTGTAGGTAGGTAATAAACCTTTGTAGAAGTCCGATCCGATGATCAATTTTATAGAAAAACCAGTTTTTATTTTTTAACACGAAGAAAACTTCTGGTAAATTAGAAGGAAAGAGCGATGGGGAAATATAAATATCAGTCTCTGTATTCTGTTCTAGTAATGAGCTAGAAGAATGAGTAGGTAGGCATTGAAAAAAAAACCTTTTTTTTAATTAAAATTGTCCAGGAAAATGCCATATGCGTCTCAAAATCATGACACATTATAACATTATACGAAACGGAACTAAAATAATTAACGGAAACCAGAAATTAATTAGTGGAAGGGAAAATATAGGCGACCTCCTCATAGGCTTAGGCTGCAACAAAACAATCCCACAACAATATACGTGTTTTCAAAGTCAAATTATTGATATAGACAAGCTTTATATTATATTAAATATAATATTTTTATCTGCTGTATATATTTTTTTATTCGTTTAAAAATCACCCATCTAAAATATGTATTTTAAATTTGATGTCTCCTGACAGGTTGTTCTGAAAACATATTTCAGGATGGAACCCTTGTCAGCACAAGCCAATCGAGGTGGAGAGGGTTGGGTCCAGATAGTGTTCATGACAACCCAATCGAGTGTTGTCCATTTACTTTAAATATGAAATTTAACACACACATATATATATATTTATCATATATGTATAAAATTATAAAATAATACAAATGACCTAAAATATAATCTACTTGCATTTTTCATTCAATCCAAACTAAAAAGTAAAATTTTCAGTGCAATAATCATGTCGATATCATTTTTTAAAATTCAAGTTATACAATAAGTAGTTAAATGTAATATTATTTTATTTTCTCGGCTACTAGTGCTCATTGGTGCAAACGGCAAAATACATGTATAATGTTGTTTTTTTTAACTAGGAACGTCAAACAAAAATAAAACCACAGATGCGTGAGAGATTAATTTAATTTTATTTTGTTTTTTCGGCTCGTAGGGCCCATTGGCACATACGATAAAATATATGTCTAATGCTTTTTGAGTAGAAATCTCTAAAAAAAACTGTATCTAGATTTCTGAGAGACTGGCGGTTTCCTACCCTAGTGAGTATATATATCGACGAAGTAAATTTCTACATATTGGTTTAAATAAAAACATCCTTTTTTTTTTTTTGTAGTAGAAGATATATATAAAAGTCAAATACAAACGTAAGATAAATTTTCAATAATTCAATATTTCATTTTAGGGAATAATGGATTTTCCAACAGAGACTGCCTTCGACGGAGTATAAATACACATTATATAAAAAGAGAGAGAATCCATTGTTAGCAATAATTAAACTCCCTGCTCATACAATGTTGAATATCTCTTTTTACTAAACACTCGAATATGAAATATACGAATATAAACCTGCACAAAAGAGGAAGAACCGTATTAAAAATGAGATAGAAATATGAAAGAAAGGAGAAGGGGAGAGAAGGATGGGAGCACTGTGTATTAATGGAACAGCCTCTTCGGGACCACAAATTGTTCCTGGACAACACATTTCGCTGAATCAATTTTGTGGCCGGAGCTTCAGTCTGGGGCTTTTGCCCCCCCCCCCTCGCCATTCTCCCATAAATTCGTTTGGGACAAGACTCATTTACCATTCGGCAATGATTTCGCTGGGAAATTATTTTTGAAGGTTAATGGTAATATTGCTGTAATCTTGTTTAAGATTCAGAACTAATTTAACAAACGTTTCGTTAAATTAGTTCTTTGTATTTTGTTGAAACATAATGGTCTTATAATATAAAAAAAATAAAATAAAAGGTCAGGATTAGATCAAAGACATAAATACATAATTTTAATATGGGGATTTATGGATAATTTTAGTGTATTAATAGATTTATAATTTAAGCATTTTGAACAAATTTATATATTTAATCCCTTTAGAACATTCAGTTTTTTCCCATATGCTTAAAAATACCACATGAATCTTCTCTAATTCCTATCATTAGCTTAAAAAAAACAACTATCTTTTTAAAAAGATTTAGTATAGAATACCATTTGTTTATGGGATTATCTGGAAGTAGAATACCGATTATCACGGAGTGAAGCGGTACACTATTTGGATCGAACAGGATGTTTACTATAAATATTTAGTTCAATTAAAAAGTATTCGTAGCGCCTAGTAGCCTAGTAGCCTAGCTAAATATAAGAAGCAATGGACGAGGGGCTTGGTATTGCCTTCAACAGCGAAGGCCAGCATATATCTAACTGTGTATATCACCTGAAAAAAACTTGAAAAAAAAAAATGAAACTTAAGTTACTTCGAAATTTTTATGTGTTTGGGCCAGAGGAACCAGCGAACTTATGGCCAAGAGGACACAATAAAGAGACATTAAAGATAAAATCTGTCTTGAACTCTGCCCGACGTTGTTCGCTAATTATCTCAAGTTTTAATCTGCATCCTTGAGGATTCTTTCTTGAGACCAGATTAAAATATGGTCATCGTTTAGTATAATGTATGTATAATGGTAACGAAGTATTTATCTAATCGAAAACGTTTTATTCCAATGCTTTAAATAAATAAAAACAAAAAGATTAACAAGCACATCTGCTCAAATATATAATTTAATTTTTATTTGGAAAAATAATAAGTACGGGAAATGTATTAATAACGCAAGAAAATTAGGCTAGGCTCCTTTTTAAAATTTAATCCCTCACATTTACGATGAATATTGATTCAACAGATATTATTCAGGGAGAATGTAATTTATTTTTGTGTGGAAAATTGTCAGTTATGGATAACATTCTCACTAACATTTGTCATAAAACTAAAATTAATACACTTAAATCAGAATATTAATAAAATTTTAAATTAATGGTATATTTTAAAAAAAGTTATAAATTTGGATAAAATTAAGTTCTCAACATTTAGTACTGATAAGGCATTTTAAACGTGAATATTGAATATATATTCAATAATATTTGAATATTGTATATTAAAGCTTATTATATTGCATATTTTATTTTTATATTTTGTTAAAAATTTTATCTATAAAAGTTTAACATATCAATAAAAGTTTATTTAGTAGATCATTATATGGTGAACTGAGATGTAACCGGTGATTGTAGTAACTGGAGTACTCGATACGGAAATGACCCGACCCACAGTGTCACGAGTACATGGGGTAACAAATCAAAAATCGCATTTTTTTTAACAAGGTTCATTATACTTTTAGGTGACTAAACAACACAAACATGACAGAAAAAATAATTTATTGAGGTATAAATTTTATATACAGACTTACACAAGGGCGTACCCAGGATCAAAACTAGGGGGGCAAGCTATGGTCGTTCAGGTTGTAACGCCTTACCGCGGAAAAGGTGAATGAAACCAAAAGTATGTATAATTATAGCAGTACTTTATCAACTAAGTTATTACAATTATTTGCTTGAAAAAAATGTATTCCATTATTGCTTCCAGTCTTAAAAGCCTAAAAAATTATTGCT
Organism: Aelia acuminata; assembly: GCA_911387785.2. NCBI lineage: Eukaryota > Metazoa > Arthropoda > Insecta > Hemiptera > Pentatomidae > Aelia > Aelia acuminata. The sequence goes on along the minus strand of OU426983.1, from coordinate 74,539,352 downwards.
TCCAGCCTTCCAGGAGACTTACATATGAAATTTACGAACTTAAAAAAAATAAACACTGAACATTACTAATAAACAAAACTTATTCCTCCTCATAATAGCTAGATTGTAAAAACGAATATCAAATTCTATTAACATTAAGTATATATTAATCTACATAAATATTTTTAATGTACGGTTTTAGTTGGTAAACTATATACTAACTCTTTTTTCATGAGCTTAGGAGTTGCATCACAATTGTAGCATTTTTGTGTAGGATTCGAATCACTTGAAATGTTACACACACTACCATCGATCATAGTGAAAATCATTTGGTTTGGTATTCAGAAAATACCAAACTATAAATGATAACTAGTAGTTTGGTATAGTTACTAAACCAGAAAATACCGGTACCAAACTTATATAAGGTTATAGTGGTTAGCATGGCAACCTACAATACATAAAGTCGCACGTTCGCATTCCGCGGAGGTCCTAGGATTTTTAAAGGGAGTAAAAATCCTTGGCTATGCCGTCCCTAGGATAGGACGTAAACTGGAGGTCCTACGCCTGCACGATGTCAGTTACTCGTTAAAGATCCCTATCCTAATTATACCTGGATAGGCAAAATTTAGGAATCCCACTGTAGCATCGTCCGATCAGCCTTAGTGGCATAAAGTGACGTTAAATAAACAAACAAACTTGTTTAACGTTAAAATATAAACTATTATATTTTTCATTTCAATCCCGGAAGACGTCGAAGTCAGGTTCAGAAGGAACGAAAAAAATTTTAATGCTAAATCTTTCCCTATCATTAATGAGATACGAGGCTTTTGAAAAGCTTTTGGATATTCCTTCTGAACATTAATAATTTTCATTTTCATTGAATGTCAACTATATCGGAGAATCTTAATCTAATGACGTAATTATCTGGACTGAAGGGTAAAAAAGAAAAAGATATCTCCCAGATTCTAATAAATCCATCTGACAAAAAAATCCGTTAGTATTCTCCAATTCAGAATTAAATTATCCAGAATTTCGTTAGCGACCTTCGGTTAATCCTCTCTGCGGGAACCATTTAGATAAGGAAATGGATAATTAAAAAGGATTCCTCTAAAGGAATGAATGTTGGACAGATCTAATCTTTAAAGACCCTCACTTCACCGAAAGGGCATGGCTGGCCATGGGGTTGGTCAGAATTCTCTTGTTCTTGGAAAGGATTGGGTTCAGAATTTCCCGCATCATACCCTTTTTCATTACAAAAATGATCCAGCTATTAACACCAATAATGTCTTCAAAATGAAAAAAAAAAATCCCATTTTAGAATCGCTAACTTCCTCATAAAATTTGGATTGAGTGTTGATATGGAAATGTCTGATAACATGAATATTTTTATAATTATACATTTACTTCTTTCAACTAGCAGTTGAAAAACAGCAAATGAGATGTAATCGATGAAAAGAATGTCATGTAGGGTTGGTGTTTGGAAAGTTCCCATAAGAACTCCTCTCAGGCGCCTTTTCAATCGCCTTTTAGTATTCAGTAATTTTTGTCTATTAAAATGTTAAAAAAAGTCCTTTATTCGATTAATTTTGATTAATCGAAATTTCTATTGTAGGTGGTCATTACAGTTTGTTCAATTGAAAAAAGTATAAAAAAATTCTTAATGAAGTGTTTGTTAATCGCGAATTTTTGTTATAAATCGTAAGATTTTTATTGGAACCCCTGACTTCATCCGAACCTTTTTGACTGTACCGTTATTTGCATGAGGATATCTCTATACATTGATGTGAGTATAAGTTTCTCTTTTAGGTTTAAATTTAGAATTTAAAAAAAAAAATGTTAGTAATTTGTTAAGTCTAATGTCTCATTTTAGCATGCCGTCACGATGTCTTGCTTCTATCGAAGCTAAGCCCGATATTTATATTTCGTTCTGTATCCTTCTGAGGAGTTCGGTTGCTGACTATTTAACACGTTGAGCGCCACGCCGATTTTCTTGGAAGTCCCCTGTGCAGACCGAAATTTTTTTTTGGCCTTAGCGTCGAAATATGGTACAAAATACGGTAGAGAAATGGCTAGGAAAAAGACTAAGCGAGTTATAACATTTTGTAACACCTGTAAAGAAGAATCGTTTTTATGTTTACCGTGTTTTAATGAAATCCATTGATCCTGTAATGAGTCAAAATCAAGTAAATTTCAAATAAATTGTCTGTAATTCCTTAAAACAGTGTAAATTTTATAGTTCTATATCATGTTATATATAGCCACCGATGGCTGACGTGGCGCTCAACATGTTAAAAAGAGGAGAGGTGTTACCTTCTTACTATAATCAGGTGTATGTTGTACTAACCATCACTATCAATGAACTGAGTGGGCTTATTTTTATTTTAGTAAACAAAGCAGAAAAATAAACAGTATGTCGATTTATGAGAAACTAACATGAAAAGAAATTACATATGCTAATGATCGCACTTCATCCCATTGTATTCATCGTAATTTATTCATAAAATAATTACATTGGTGTGAAAAGTACAATCTTTCAACATACTAAAAAATAAAGCAAGACTAAATCAAGGGGAAACTAGTAAAAGATATCTTCCCAACACTTTTTTTTTTTTATGATTTAAGAATAGTTTATAGAGTTGTTGGAAAGAGTTGCTGAAAAAAAAGAATACAGTAAAAATCGTTTATAACGAACTTCAAGGGACTGGAGGTTTTTGTACGTTATAGCCGATGTTCTCTTTAAGGGCCTATTCACACTATCGGTTTCGCGCCCGCTCCACTCTCGCTCCGCTCCCGGTCCACTCTCGCTCTACCCCATTCACACTAGCGCTCCGCTCCCGCTCCACTCCCGGTCCGCTCTCATAATGTCTTACCATATTCACACTATATAATTTTACACCGTTCACTTTTGAAAGGTTTAAGCTATTTAAGCCATTAATAATCGAAGTTGTCTGTATTCGGATTTTAATTAATGATTAACTTTCAGTTATTTAAGTATTCATTTATTCTTCAATTTTACGGCCAAAAAAAAATCAATTTTTCGTTTGTAGAAATAGCTGGTAAGTGTACTTTTTTTGATGAAGAAGATAATATTATCAAAAAATATAATAAGAAGAATATATTGCAACACAATGATAATTAATAATAATTATAAATTAATTTAATTAATAGTGAAGAAATAATTTAAATTTTTTTCGGAATGTATTCGAATACGCTTGAAAATTTCAAGTTGAAATTGGTAAATGCTACAAATTTACCGATTGTGTTCTCTTCTTTTCCTGATTAATATTTTAATTATTTCTTGCTTTAATATATTTTTTTGTTAATGATCTGACATTTTTCATAATATACTGCATTTTTATTCGTTTCAAATTAAACGTTATTTTATAATAGCAATGAGTATGTAGTCAATAAATAAATCGATGACCATTTTTTACGAATACATTAATTCATAGCAAAATCTATCTCAAACATAACATGAATTTTTCACGTCGAAAAACCGCGCGTGTTGTTGGTGATTTTTTTTTTTTTTTTTATCATTTCAAGCGTATTCGAATACATTCGGAAAAAAAATTTAAATTATTTCTTCACCATTAATTAAATTAATTTATAATTATATATATATATATATATATATATATATATATTTTTTTAAAGTTGAACTTTTTTGGCCGTAAAATTGATGAATAAATAAATACTTTAATAACTGAAAGTTAATTATTAATTAAAATCCAAATCCAGACGGCTTCGATTATTAATGCCTTCAATCGTGAACGGTGTAAAATTATATAATGTGAATGTGAAAAGACTTTAGGAGAGTGGAGCGAGAGTGGAGCGGGAGTGGAGCGAGAGTGGAGCGGGAGTGGAGCGAGAGTGGAGCGGGAGTGGAGCGAGAGTGGAGCGAGAGTGGAGCGGGAGCGGAGCGTGGCCGGACCTGTGCCAATATTGTGATTAACCTCTCTCTATTCCTCTTTAGAATATTTTGCCAGTGAAACCGGACCTGGAGCGGAGCGGGAGCGGAGCGCTAGTGTGAATGGGGTAGAGCGAGAGCGGACCGGGAGTGGAGCGAGACCGGAGCGGTACCGATAGTGGAATTCTCTGTCTATTTCTCTTTAGAATATTTGAGCGGACCGGGAGTGGAGCGGGAGCGGAGCGATAGTGTGAATCCGCCCTAAGCGGTATTATCGGTTATAACGAACAGTTCGCCTTCTTGTTTTTCGCCGTCAGGAGCTTATCTCTTCGTATCTTGTTAAACTAAAACTCCAGCCTAACCATCCTGCATACAACCACATTTTTTATCCCCAACATATTCATTTATATAACTCTAAACCAAGAAGCCCTTCACTGCTAGCAGTTAGATTCCGAGAAATTATAGGTGAAATCCATAGTGTATCTATAGATCTCACGGACTATAACATAAGCCCATCTGGACAAACCCTCCTCCAAAAATAGACCTCTCTTTAAGAAGTATCCCTCCACGTACACGTAGCCTTGATTCCATTATCATGGAAAAATAAAACCAATATGAAATTATTTATACAGATGGCTCTAAAAGAAATGAGAATGTTGGCTACGCAGTAGTTCAAGCATCTACAATAAAAAAAACAAAACAAATTGCCTCCTTTCACATCAATATTTACGGCAGAAATGCTAGCAATTGCAACTGCTCTCCTTCTTTCTATTGACATTAACACAAAAAAGATTTTAATATGTTCCAACTCATTATCAGCCATATACGCCATTCAAAAACATACTGGAGATGGTCAAACAATTAAAAATCAATAATTATCTGGACATTTTATATGACAATAACAAGTCGGTAAGCTTTTTATGGGTGCCATCACATACCGGAATTCTAGGTAATGAAACAGCAGACAGGGCAGCAAAGAAAGCAGCAATTATGATGGGCCCTGCACTGCAAATATATGAACCGAAAGACATGAAATCATGGTTCAAGAAGAGAGTAAGGAGAAACTGGGAGTCCATGTGGTCTGAAATCCCTCTCACTAATAAGCTCCGATCCATTAAGCCTACAACGAGAGAATGGATTAGCTCCCTGCGAGGGAACCGAAGAGAAGAGGTAGCACTGACAAGGCTTCGGATAGGTCATACAAACCTCACCCATGTTCACCTAATTACTAAAGAACGCCAACCAGAATGTGAAATCTGCAAAACCCCTCTTACAGTTAAACATATCATAGAAGATTGCAGTAGATATGTAGGCGAATACACAAAACTAAATATACAACGCAACGTTTTGGAGGCATTGAAAGATTCACCAAAGGCTGCGGATAGCATTATAAAGCTGTTTAGGAAGATTTACTTAGATTAAAAATTAATGCGTTTTGTTAATTGCCACTTCTCAAATGAACAGAACGGCTTTAATTATGAACAATGGTCTATAATTAATAGGTAATCTATCTATTATTATCTATCTATTATTATTATATCCATAGGTGGTATAAGTTGACTGAATATTTTTCTTTTTTTCTCCTCTTTATGTTTTCTTTATTTTTATCATATCTCATTTTTAGCCATTTCTTATTTTTAGGCGTAGTGAGAGACAGTTAATTTCTCCATGTAAACAAAAACAATAGTACTTCATAAGAAAGAAAGAAACAAACAAAAAAGCCCCCCCCCCAAAAAAAACCCCCTCAGAACATTTTAATAATGATAAAGCTTACCTGATATTAAAGAAAACCTAATTTTCATTAAACATGACGAATTTGATAAAAATCGTTAAAGCCGTTTTTGAGATAATCGAAAAAAAGGTAAAAATTGGAAAAAAAGTCATGAAATAAAGTCCCCCCTCCGGTTGATCAATTTTGATGAAATGTTGGCAATCACATCTTTGGCATATACATATATCAAATACCCAGTTTGATCAAAATCGTGAAAGCCGTTTTTGAGTAAATAAAAAAATCACGTGAAAATGATACAAAATTTATTAAGTAAAGTCCCCCCTCCGGTTGATCAATTTTGATGAAATGTTGGCTATCACATCTTTGGCATATATATACGTCAAATACCCAGTTTGATCAAAATCGTGAAAGCCGTTTTTGAATAAATAAAAAAAACACGTGAAAATGATACAAAATTTATTAAGTAAAGTCCCCCCTCCTTTTTGCTGTCACATCGCGGGCATATACCTACACTAAATACCCAATTTCAGGTTCCCACGGTTTATAGTTTTTGAGCTAGTCTGTTCACACACACACACACACACACACACACACACACACACACACACACACACACACACACACACACACACACACACACACACACACACACACACACACAGACATACACACACACACACACACACACACACACACAGACCATTTCGCGGGACATGGTTATTTCGACTCAGGGGGTCCCAAAACGTGTATTTCCGTTGAAAACCGGAAGTCGAAATTTTTCACGATCGCAATACTTTCACTTACTATATATTTCATATATAGGTAAGTGAAAGTAAAAAAAGGGGCGTAATGACCGCGCAGTTGATCGCCCATAACAAACAACCCATAACAACCCATAACGAACAGTTCGCTGTAAACGGTGTTAAACTGGTCCCTATAGTCACTTCGTCTTAATTTTGGGTCTGTTAAATATTAAGCATTATCGATAGATATTTTCATCTTACGAAATTTAAGTACATAATTAATCTTACGTCAATTTAAGTGCATAATAACTAATAACAATTAAAGTACATAATAAGGTGCTAAATAAACAATACTCATAATGCAAAATGTCAAAATCTTGGTATTCTAAAAATATACCTTTAAAATTTTATAAAAAAGTAAATTACATTAAAAAATATATAATGAAAAAAGGGTGAAAATACATATTATTAAATCCAAAATTATATATAAATAAGTAAGTTAAATAAAAAAATCTGTCATTCTTGCCTTTCGCCTTCCTCATAGTTCGGGAAAAAAAATTTTCGACTGAAGTGGAGACAACCGAGAAAGATTCTTTGACAATTACTGGAGTTTCATATCCAGTTGAACGAGATGTTTTTAATTCACGGGCTATGGTACGCGCGGAATCGACTCGGCAAACTATCCCAAACTGTTCTCAATCGTACATATATTGTTATCATGGCATGTTTCCGTGTATAAAGACAAGAGAGAACTAAATTGAGACACGACCGAGTGCATTGAGGTAATGTAAACAAAACTTTTTTTTCTTCATTTCTTAGAACTTAGTCTTGAAATGTACGCTGTAAGCGACGTTTAAACTGCTACTGTTCCAAGAAAATGTTGGCTCTAACCGACCTGTTCACTATAACCGATGTCCGTTGTAAGCGATATTAATGCTTTTTTCTGTATGTTATTTCATGGGGCCGATTATTTTGTTTGTTATATCCGATTGTACGTTATAGCCGGTGTCGTTATAAACGATTTTGACTGTACTTAATTAGCAGTTATTGGAAAATGACTTTTGAAATTCCATCTTTTTTTTTTTTTTTTTTGCAAAGCGATCATATTCAAAAGATGTATGAAAAAGATTCCACTTTTACTATATTTCATGCTCATGTGAATATTATCAAAAGAATATGAAATTTTAACGCTGAGGAAATGAGTGAAATATTGTCACTTCCCAGTCGTAAGAAGCGACTACATTATGTGCCGCCAAAGATAGCGGATTATTAAAGAGGTCACATATGGGATTGTATTTACGAGGAATTTTCACTTTACAAGTAAAATGATTCATTAATTTTTCACGTGTTTCATGGAAGTAGATTGTGTATATGTACTTTAATAGGGGAAAAAATCGGAAAATTTAATTTGATTAAAAAAAAAAAAAAAAAAAAAAAAAAAAAAAAAAAAAAAATGATTCCCAAATATTCACGTGCGCTATTTTTCCGCTTGAAATAAAATATCACAAGTCCCTAAGTTTTTGGAAATAAATCCCGAAAAAGAAAACATTTCAGGAATGTTTAGTTGAGTACTACATAAAGAAGTAATGTTCCTTGATTATTGTTTCTTCAAGATTTCTTTAACAACTTATTGAGAAGTGGCATAACAACAGGATTGTTATTAGGGTGTGCCTGAAATCGATTTCTGGCTGATAAAACAATTTTTCAAATATAGAAGGTACGGTTTTCATGTGTAGATTCGAGCTTCTTAAATACACATATGTAAGAATAAAACTCAACGAAGGTCTTAAAACTTCTTATTTTTTTTTTATTTTTTTTTTTTGTGCTCCATAATGACTTAAAAATTTGGCTATTTTCCTGAAGTTCATTAAATAAGTCAAAAGAATAGTTAAAAATATTTAAAATGGCTCATTTATATCTCGAAAAACGAAAATAATACCGAACGAAATACAAACTTATCGTCATATTTTTTCTCACATAAAGATAACATTATTTTTTGCCCTTATTTGCATAATAACAATAAAAGATAATTGCAATTAGAAGGACTAAAAATATTAGCATAAGACGTGTCCTGCAACTCCCTTACTGTAATTGCATCAAGGAAAAAGTCCGTCATTTATTTTGCTTAAGCCTCTAACGAAAATAATTTAACCAACTTAATAGGCAGTTTAAAGAGACGTGACAGAAGAGCTAACATCAGTCCTTACCACAATTGCCTCTATTTCCGTTTTTTTTTCTATCTTTTTCGTTTCAAGCGAATATTTCCTCTTTGTTTTACGTAAAAATTATTCTTTTTGAATAGCTTGTTCGCTGATAGTTTTTAATTATTAAATCTTGATACTTTTTTTTCGATTTCTACTTTATTCTAGATGTGGTTCTTAAAAAAAAATAATAAATTGTTTTGAAAAAAAAAATCTAGTCCTAGAATTGGTAATATTTAAAATTTTATAAACGCAACTATTTTTTACATTTACACACATTAGATGGATCCCACAGATGAGATAAAAGAACGTATTTTCTATTATAACACTTATTCATAGATTGTACCCAAGTGGTTGAAGAGCCGATGTTAGTTACAAATAAATATAAACATTAAATTAATTAATTAAATACGCGGACACTCAAAAACCCGATGTACCGAGACCAACAGATGAAATTTTGCAATTATTTTTACATTAATAAAGTGTGACATATTATTTAAGTAAAAAACACAAAGTTAGAGGGAAAATACTACAAAAACTCAATTTAATAATTTATTATATAAAGTATTATATAATAAAGCAAATAAATACTGTATAAACCAAAATAAAACGTCTCTGATTCGTCATTTTTTTAAGAAATCGGAGTAGCTATACTTATTCTTGCTTCCCGTTTCTCAAGTTCAATTTCTAACCTTCTATATTACCTCTTTTTTCCAATTATACTTTGCAAATACAACAAAAAAGATATCTATAGATATAAATGAAAGTTTGATATAAAATTTTAGGAGGGGGCCAAATTGTGTATTGTGAACTGTTTTAATAAGCCGAGCGGTATCGAAGGCGGCCTCGCACCCCATTGAAGACAACAATGCAATTAGCTCTACACTGAATACTACAATTACCGCCGGCGGTGCCAGTGGAGTTGGCTAAATATGGTTTTCAGCTTTAGCTTCAATTAGATGGTACAATATCCAGGCAGAGTGGTATCGACCCAATGAAAGAGAAAGACCGTACCAACAAGAGAATCATTCGGTTTTATGCAACTTCTTTCAAATTTTAAACAGAAATTTTCGAATAAGTTCCACAGATCATCAGAAAAAAAGTAAAACAAAACGCATGTATTCGAATAAAAATACAAGATAAAAGAAGGGTTCTGACTGCAAAAAATAAGTAAAAAGAAACAAACTGACAGTTTTGAAACTATCAATAATATAAAAAAAAAATTGAAATTATAAACAATACCTACCAAAACCATAAAGAAATCAAGGAAAAATCAATTGATGGTTATATAAATTATTAGAATTTTTCAAAAATATTTTCCTAGAGGAAATAAAAACGATTCAGAAAATGAGGAGTCTGTTTTCGAAATGGGATAACCCTTTCTTTCTTCTTTTTTTTTTTTTACGTTCTATTTTTAAAAAACCTATAGCATGGGTTAAATAAATATTTAGTAAAAAGTTGATTTCCTCTGCAAGACTGAAAGCTACTAGAGGGCTGGATGAATTTCTAGCATTCATTCAGTTACAAAAAATAAGTAGGGGAGAGTAGGGTAAAGTGGGGACATTTTTTGTTTTTTCTTGTGAATTGTATATTTTTCACTGAAAATCTAATATGAATCATAATTTTTAAACGTCTACTACTTATCTTTATATTTGCTAAGTGTTTTGGATTAAATCGGAACGGTTGGGCTGTAATTAATAAAAATAAAAAATAAAAAATATCTCCACTTTACCCGAAGGTTCGGGTGTGGGGTATCCTTTTTGAATTGCAAAAAAATGCTTTATTATTGCCATGAGTTCTGTATAAAGCCTACATCTATGTATTAAAATGTTGGAAAATTTGTATAGAACCTGCTATTATAACAATACTTCAGCATAGGATTAATAAAAAATTGTTAAGTCGTTTGAAATGAAACAAAATGGAAAATGTTCTTATCTGAACTATAATCATTACCACAATAACCAAAATTATTCATTTTAATATAATTGATCAAAAGATAATTAATTACTAACAACTAAATATATTTTAAAACAAAACGCCGGGGGAACTTTTTGATCCTTAAAAGTTCGCAAGAGCTTGCAAAGAACACTGTCAAGTTTAAATTGGCACAGCTCAGAACACCTTTCCCGAAATCTCCCATTTCAACGTAAGCACAGTGCACACAAGCACACTGTGCAAAAATCATTTTCTTCAAATGATTTTCTTAGCTATTTTTCTTCAGTTATCTCTTCTTTACTTTTTTTTCATTATACATTTGCTAACGATTTTTCATTGATTTCTAACGGTTTTTCTTGATTATTTTTTCTGTAGATTTGTTTTTTCAGGCAATTTTCTTTCTTTAACGTCCTTCTTTTTTTTTTTTTTTTGCTTCGTTTTTTTTTCTTTGCAAGCTGAAAAAGTTAAAATGGCCACTGCCCCAAGTTTTCCATTCTTTAATTTTCTTTGATAATAAGTAACTTTTGATGGATGTTGAGAATCGTGCGTTTTGCTATTGGAACTGGAAGACATGGCATGATCCGACTTGTAGGCGGTTATTGTGTTTCTATTTCTATGCACTGACATTATTAAAACAAAATAGGGAAATATACTCGTATTAGGCATATTTCAGGAGAGGTCATTGTAGAGCCAGTAGCTATTAATTTGTTGGTTTTTATGGTGTTCATAACTTTTGGCTGTAAAATTTTCAACACCTCTATAAACAAGCAATTCTATCGAAAAAAATTTAACCGTTGCACAAAGGGGTATTTGGCCCTAAAAGCTGGCCAAAATCCATTTTTTGAAATTTGAAATTTCTGGTAAATAATTACTCGAAGTTGAAGTAGAGGACCTGTTGGATCATGCAAGATGATTCTTATCTCTTCCAGGCCCTTAATCCGGCGGATATTCTAATTCAAATCTGACCTTAGCCTTTACCTCGTCTCTGCTCATAAATATTGGTCTAAAAAATATATTAATTTACTTTGTTTTTACTGAATTATCGTTATTATCATATGATGGATAGTTCGAGGCCAGGTTTGTACTTGTTATCCAGACAGTTATTAATTTTTTTTATTCAATACTAGTATCAATATTTTTTGTTTTTTGGTAGGTCGATTTTACAGCTGAAAATTAAATTGGAAGGTTAAAAAGTTATACTTCTGGTCATTTCTGGGCAATGAAATATTTTTTATGATAATGTATAATTATCGTAGTTTATGATTCATGAAAAAAATTCTGCGAATAGCAGCGAATGGGAAACTTATAATTTTCGATTTCTAAAATGCCAGTTTCATGAAATAAAAAAAAAATTGTTTTGTAATATTTTCATTCATTTATATTTTAGGATCTTCTGGAATAATAATAATATCCCGAAGGGAATTATTTGACGTATTTTTAAAGTCGAAAGTATTAGGTTTAAAAGTCTTTTCTGATTGGGAAGTATAGTAATAGCCTAGACCAGGTGAAAGAGCTAAAACATAAACTATGAATTTTGAGGCATGATTTCCAAGTAAGATGGAATGCTTCTTCAAGGAAAAGAAAAGTTTTTAAAGCAGCAACAAGGAATGGCTAAGTGGGGACGATATCAATTAAGAGCTCAAGATTTGGTATACGCTCTGAAAAATCATTTGATTGCTTAAGAGAAAGAAGCAAGAGGCGTAAAATTGAAAAACTCAGATCATCAACTAGCACTGATATGCTCACGTACGCCACTCTATAAAACTAATAGATTCTGGTGATATCAATGTCACCCATGTTCTGAAAGATCTAACAAAAACTCTATCTCGTGCCATAAAATTTAGAAAAGCATTTAAAAATTTCAATTTGTCAGAGAAAAACTGCCTATTTGCACTGGAAGCTTTATTTATATACATTTAATATTGGAGGTTCCATCAAGTGGTCATTTCATAAATTTAGAAATGCTTTCTATATTTGCTAATGATACGGAGAAGCTTTAAGTAAAACTTTATCACCTCAAATTTTTATTTTTACCTATTTTCCACTATTCCCATTTTTCAAAAATGATAGTTATAAATAAATTTACAATCAATCTTTATTTGTACAAAAGCATATTTCATAAGCTCCAATGCATAAAGAGCAAATAAAGATAAAATAATATGAACATAAATTGTAAACCCAGGGATGCCGATTTCGCAGTCAGTGGATTAACGTAAAAATTTATTTTATGAAAATTTTCACCTATGAATAATTTTTTAACTGCTAAAAACATATTTTTAATGTCTACTAGAAATTTAGAAGCCATTTTGAGGGCGTTTGAATTAATAAAATGGAAGGAAATAGTTTTGGCCAGCTTTTGGGGTCAAATACCCCTGTGTGCGTTGGATCAATATTTTAATTGAACGGAAAAATCCTATGAAAAATTTAATGTTAAGCCCAATGGCTCCCATCTCAACTATTAATTAAAGCAGGGCGTTCCGCTAACCCTTATCCTGTAATTTTTCCTGGAAATGGTAATTAGGGCAAACTTCAGGGGGGACCATATATAATCGATTGACACAGCATCTTGCTTTTGCAGATGTCGTCATTACTGGTCGCACACAAGTATTTTTACTGGCTATTTATTTAATCAACGAAAAGAATAAAGCATAGGCAGAAACTAGTCAAGCATGATGGAAGTCACGAAGTAGATGATGCTGAGTGATCGGGAAAGTACTTAGGTTGAAGATTTTGTTGTTGACCTGGTAGTTAAGAAAAGCTGTAGTAAACCAGCTACGACTTATGGAAGTTATACAAGGGTTCTCCCCTGGATATCAGGACGCATTCTCAATTTATGGGGGCGGAAAGGTTTGAAAAGTGGAGGCAGGGAGCTCATTGATTTAAACAAGACCCCGATATTGTCACGTAGAAGAGTAGAATTAGGTTGCTGGGGCATTTACAGATGATGGAAGAAGTTTCTATCCTGAAGAAGTTTCTGGAGGGTCTAACTGGTGGAGAACGAAGAACAGGGCGTTGAGGAAGACCTGCGGATACTGGTATTTCGGAGGAGTTTCGGTGCCACTAAAAGAAAAATACTTCAATTACAACTAAATATAGTATGGTTCAGATTCGCAAAATAATCTCAGTTTTCACATCTTAACGGAAATTCCACTAGTAAAGGGAATGTATATCACATGCGAAAAACAATCCCAAGAAGAGATATGACCTTTATTTCCCTAAGCAATACAAAAGGTCTGAAAATTAATTCAGTTGGGAAGTAGACTTCACAGGAAATTCCTCTTACAGTAAGCTGATACCCTTAACACACACATAAAGATATTACGAAAGACTACATTGTTTCCTGTTTAACTAAATATTATTTAAAACTAAATTGCATACTTAAAAATACATTAAGTCTACTCAATTATCTCTAATTATCTAATCTCTAAACAGGAACGAAATCACTTAAAATAATTATATAATGTATTTTCGTTATTAATCCCTTATTAATAGCTTACAGATCTAATTAGCTGTGTTTTAGCTATAAGTAGCTATATTAATCGGTCGAAAAAATAACTATCGAGGTCCGACTATGATAGGAATTTAAAAATAAAAAGAGAAACTGACTTTATAAAGCTCAAATTTCAACTCATTCTGTTATAATTTGTTTTTTGTAATTGTCTTTAGTTTTTCAAATAGATTAACCTGTATGGTTTGATCACACAGACAAAAGAATTTATCAGACAATGAAAAATGAATTTTTGTAATCCAGATAACAGTTCCTTAAGTTGAAAACCCAAGTCTTTAGCTTTATATATTTATGAACATTTTCTTAAATATGCTAGGAACAGAACAGTAATGTCAGTTAAGATTTGTTTGGATAGAAATTACCGATATCTTATCTTTATATAAGTCAATATATTTCATTGAACATATTAGGAAAACCTCTGTCAAGCACAAAGATACCATAAGAAATTCGAAACACTAATTTGACATCCCGGACAATCCTGCCGGCAGATGTTCCTGAAACGGCTTATGAAGGATTTTGGCACTCAGGCGAAGTGGGAAAGGAGCCCTCATATCGGAAGAGGCAAACCCTATTTACTTATCGCGCCTGCCTGGTCCCAATAAAGTTCCTGACACAGCAATACCTCGTATATAACCTAAGTATGTATGTGATAATCTTCTATTTTTATGTTACAATGTTCTAACTATTTTTATGTTACAATCCATTATGGTACATTTTAAGACATTAAAATCGATCTCATTCAAATGATCTTTTATATAAAATCATTAAAAACTTATTAATTTATCAGTAACATTCAAATCGATTGTCCAGGTTACACAGAAACATTTTTCTTATAGCTGGACAGCTTAGTACATCTGAAATATACAACCACAAAAAAAAAAATCTCTTAATAATTTAATAAAATTAAAGTAATATTATGACTCGATACTGTTATTTATTATATTTATTTTCTATCTCGTTAAATAAAACTTTAGTGGAAAAAGATTTTATTAAAGGAAGCCTCACAAATTAAAAAAGAGTTTTATTCGCACATAAAATTTTATTTCATAGCCTTAAAAAAATATATTAAAACTGCTAATACTCAATTTAAAATGAATCTATTTATAGTTCTACTACCTCATTTACCATATATTTTCTTTCGCTCCAGTAATTACTTTTTCCAGTAAGTAAGAGAATGAAAGTAATACTCTTTCACACATTATAAAAAATTACTAAATAGTGCTTCGTCATAAACGATAATTAATGGTAATTGATTTTATTGATGTTTTAACTAAAAATAACAAAATAACTGGGTTGATAGTGAAAAGTAAAATTTCACTAACGTAATTTTAAGAATATAATGTTAAGAGAGAATCATGTCAAAAGAAAATCTTTTTTTTCTTAAAAAATTCTTGGATTTTTTTCTAGTATACGCAACACTCAAATAAATTATTATTTGGTTAACATGTAATACTTCAGGCGACAGAGTTCTAATTGGCAGGGGAGGTGCACGAAAACAAGCAACAGAGTAAGTTAACAAGCCTCCCTAATAAGTGGTATCGGGTTATCGCACGGTTCGATGAAAGGAGGTGGTGCCATTCAGTGCAACCCCTTCAATAGATACCTTTATGATATGCTGATATCTGCCTTAAGTTATGGATATTTCCAAAACATCGATGTTCATATTATCGATTTCTAGA
This sequence comes from Aelia acuminata, assembly GCA_911387785.2. NCBI lineage: Eukaryota > Metazoa > Arthropoda > Insecta > Hemiptera > Pentatomidae > Aelia > Aelia acuminata. The sequence continues at coordinate 74,523,668 of OU426983.1, read as the reverse complement.
AGCCAATGTTGTTTACATAAGAAAAAAATCTGGTGCGTGCGCGCAACACACAACTTTCACTTACCAACTTACTTAGATTAGAAATTAATGCATTTTGTTAATTGCCACTTCTCAAATGAACAGAACATTTTTAATTATAACGCATTGGTTTGTCATTAAAGGCGTACATGTCGTACATGAGGTGCATGCGTGAGCTCAAGGTGTTTTATGAGTTGACGGAATATTTTTCTTTTTTTCTCCTGTATATGTTTACTTGATTTTCTTCATATATCATATTTAGCGTTTCTAATTTTTAGGCGTGATGAGAGACAGTTAATTTCTCAATATAAGCTAAAACAAATGTACTTTATAGGAAAACAAAAAAGGCCCCTTCCCCAACTAAGCCCCCTCAGAACATTTTAATAATGATAAAGCTTACCTGATATTAAATAGCAACTAATTTTCATCAAACATAACGAATTTGATAAAAATCGTTAAAGCCATTCTTGAGATAATCGATCAAAAAGGTAAAAATTGGAAAAAAATTATGAAATAAAGTGCCCCCTCCGTTTGACCAATTTTGATGAAATTTTTACAGTCATATCTCGGGCATATACATACATCATAAAACCGTTTTTGAGTAAATAATAAAAACACGTGAAAATGGTATAAGATTTATCAAGTAAAGTCCCCCCTCCAGTTGATAAATTTTGATGAAATTTTTACAGTCATATCTCGGGCATATAAATACATCAAATACCCAGTTTGATCAAAATCGTTAAGACCGTTTTTGAGTAAATAAAAAAAAACACGTGAAGATGATACAAAATTTATTAAGTAAAGTCCCCCCTCCGGTTGATAAATTTTGATGAAATTTTTACAGTCATATCTCGGGCATGTAAATAGATTAAATACTCAGTTTAATCAAAATCGTTAGAGCCGTTTTTGAGAAAATCGAAAAAAACTTAAAAAGTTATTAAATAAAGTACCCCCTCCCTTTGAGCAAATTTGATGAAATTTTTGCTGTCACATCGCGGGCATATACATACTCTAAATACCCAATTTCAGGTTCGCACGGTTTATAGTTTTTGAGCTAGTCTGTTCACATACACACACACACACACACACACACACACACACAGACCATTTCGCGGGACTTGGTTATTTTGACTCAGGGGACCCCAAAACGTGTATTTCCGTTGAAAACCGGAAGTCGAAAATTTTCACGATCGCAATACTTCCACTTACTATATATTTCATATATAGGTAAGTGAAAGTAAAAAATCTTGTGCGTGCGCGCAACACACAACTTTCACTTACCAACTTACTTAGATTAGAAATTGACGTGTTTTGCTAATTATCATTTCCCAAAGTCACACATTTTTCTACATTCATATCTTATTTTTGTTAATCGTTAAAGCCGTTTTTGAGTAAATAAAAAAACCCGTGAAAATGATACAAAATTTATTAAGTAAAGTCCCCCCTCCCGTAGATCAATTTTGATGAAATTTTTACAGTCACATCTCGTGCATATAAATACATCAAATACCAAGTTTGATCAAAATCGTTAAAACCGTTTTTGAGTAAATAAAAAAAAAACGTGAAAATGATACAAAATTTATTAAGTAAAGTCCACCCTCCGGTTAATCAATTTTGATGAAATTTTTACAGTCATATTTCGGGCATATAAATCGATCAAATACTCAGTTTAATCAAAATCGTTAGAGCCGTTTTTGAGAAAATCGAAAAAAACATAAACAGTTATTAAATAAAGTACCCCCTCCCTTTGAGCAATTTTGATGAAATTTTTGCTGTCACATTGCAGGCATATACCTACACTAAATACCTAATTTCAGGTTCCCACGGTTTATAGTTTTTGAGCTAGTCTGTTCACATACACACACACACACACAGACCATTTCGCGGGACTTGGTTATTTCGACTCAGGGGGTCCCAAAACGTGTATTTCCGTTGAAAACTGGAAGTCGAAAATTTTCACGATCGCAATACTTCCACTTACTATATATTTCATATATAGGTAAGTGAAAGTAAAAAAAGAAAAGAAAACGTAGCTTAAGGGGAAAGAGACGTATGGCGGTAACAACAACCGATTAGAGCGGTACATATACACACAAATATTCTTGACGATTGAACTCAAATGTGTATAAAATTAGAAACTAACAAGACGTAGTAGAAACTATTTAGTAATGTGGAACAATCCAAAGAATAGAAGAGGTTGAATGTGAAGTACTGAATTGTTCTATTTTTACTTTCACTTACCTATATATGAAATATATAGTAAGTGGAAGTATTGCGATCGTGAAAATTTTCGACTTCCGGTTTTCAACGGAAATACACGTTTTGGGGTCCCCTGAGTCAAAATAACCAAGTCCCGCGAAATGGTCTGTGTGTGTGTGTGTGTGTGTGTGTGTGTGTGTGTGTGTCTGTGTGTCTGTGTGTGAACAGACTAGCTCAAAAACTATAAACTGTGGGAACCTGAAATTGGGTATTTAGTGTAGGTATATGCCCGCGATGTGACAGCAAAAATTTCATCAAAATTGCTAAAAAGGAGGGGGTACTTTATTTAATAACTTTTTACGTTTTTTTCGATTTTCTCAAAAACGGCTCTAACGATTTTGATTAAACTGAGTATTTGATCTATTTATATACCTGAAATATGACTGTAAAAATTTCATCAAAATTGATCAACCGGAGGGGGGACTTTACTTAATAAATTTTGTATAATTTTCACATGTTTTTTTTATTTACTCAAAAACGGTTTTAACGATTTTGATCAAACTTGGTATTTAATGTATTTATATGCCAAAGATGTGATAACCAACATTTCATCACAATTGATCAACCGGAGGGGGGACTTTACTTATTAAATTTTGTATCATTTTCACGTGTTTTTTTTATTTACTCAAAAACGGTTTTAATGATTTTGATCAAACTTGGTATTTGATGTATTTATATGCCCGAGATATGACTGTAAAAATTTCATCAAAATTGATCTACGGGAGGGGGGAATTTACTTAATAAATTTTGTATCATTTTCACGGGTTTTTTTTTATTTACTCAAAAACGGCTTTAACGATTAACAAAAACAAGATATGAATGTAGAAAAATGTGTGGCTTTGGGAAATGATGTTTAGCAAAACACGTCAATTTCTATTCTAAGTAAGTTGGTAAGTGAAAGTTGTGTGATGCGCGCACGCACCAGATTTTTTAGTTTTAACACTGAAAAACTTATACGATTATGGCAGCATCCTTTTCCCTACGCGATGCAACTTGACTTAAGTAGCTTATATGTACATTAAGGTTGAAATAAATGTTTTATTTATATTATTTTCTCGATTTAAATGACGAGCATAGCATTGGTAAAAAAATGAATGACCAGCACCTAGTTGTAGAGGTGCGATTACATCAACTTATAGTAATATTGTGATCCACATTTTTTTTTTTTTTTCTCAAGTCGGGACAAGATCATTAGGGAAACTGTACCATAAGTTGACAGTACTCCAATAGTTGAAATTTTGTACAAAAGGTGTGAATGATAAGATTCAAGTTTGAGTATTTTGGTTCAAAATTTTGTGGTAATTTGTCATTTTATACTAGTTGGCTGTGCTGCCATCGGCATTAGTTTGATGAAAACTCAAGCTTATTTGTGAGAGGTTGTCATTGCAAATTTTCTAGTTGCCTGAAAACAAGGTTTCTGCTAGCCTGTTTCATTAGGGTAGAGATCAAGTCAAATCAGCTTTTTAGTTGGTTTATTTGTGTTCAAGTGTGATTTAATTACTTTTATGATATTCACTTAATTTATGAGAATCATTTAATATCCTTTTTAATATATTTATACAATGTTGTAGGAATTAAATGGGGATGTAGACTATTAGAACGGAAAGTAATCTTTAATTTCAATAGTTGACATCCATGTCAACTATGGGTGTACTTGACTCTGATAATACTTGTAGTATAATTTAATTTGCTTGATTTGGAAAATATATGGGTTTAATATCTGTAGTGGAATCACTGATATAGCTCCATCCTATACAATGGTCGACAGGGGTGTCAACTAACAGTTCAACCGTGTCAACTAGTGGAATGCTGCGTTTGTAAAGTTGACATCTTGGGTGTTTACAGTTGACACCCGCGCAGAGCCTCAGATTTATTTCACCTAATCTTGTTTTGTTAATTTTTTTAAATTAAGTAACATTCGCGCAACCATTTATGCTCCAAACAAATCAGCTCTTCGTAAATACTTAAATCTGGACATAAAATTGTGGATTTAATTTTCAAATCTTTTATTCATAAAAGATATGATTTTTCTACAGATTTTTATCATGCCTTCATAAAAACTGGAAAGCTGTTTGCATAACTTTTATTGAAGTCCTTATTGCCTATTATTATCCTTTGGAAAACAAAAACTAATGCATATATCAACTTTAAAACCATAAATGTCAACTTTCCAAACCTATGCATTTTGATGTGTCAACTATTGGTACATTTTAGAGGTTTCTAAGAAATTATTTTTTATAAAACTCATAAATGTAGACCATAGTTGTATTCCCAGTTTTCTAGAGGGATTGGCCTAACTATGTTCATAACGAAGATTATCCTAACATCAATATTTTGGTAAACAGTGTTAATAACATAATTGTTTTTTCTTAACCTTTTAACTATTGGTACAGTTACTCTACCCTTCCAAAAAAGTTGTATAATTTAGCAAAAAAAATAAAATAATTCGGTTTTTCTTTTTTTTATTTGGCCACATCAATTTGTCACGAACTACTTTTTTTGAACGAGTGTCAACGTATCCGCAAGAAATGAGGTAAGCAGTTTCTTCTCCCTTATTGCAACTACCTGGCTCTTTTCATCAGTGGCTGACTTCCATACCTCGAGAAGACTACTCGTTTAATAACGATCTTTCATGAAATTTTAAGTTAATTAATCTCAAGTGAATAGAAAATTTAATTATCTCTATATATATTTTTTTTTTCTGATATGACGAATTCTTTGCGATTCCGGAAACTCAGGGAACTTCAAAATCATATTTTTGATATACATGAGCATGTTTAAAATAATAATGTTTAAATGTTAATTACGGTTTAATTTCGAATCACTAGAGATCAAGAAACATCTAAGCCCGCACAACCCATACCATTGGTAAAATTTTAAAAATTACACTTTTATCAGACGATATCTACAAGAAGAATGAAGGAACTCGGAGAATAAATTGATTTCTTGTAGGTACATCAAGATTTCACATTTAGATCACCGCGTGTAGGCTTAGGCGATGTTGTTATGTAACGTTTTGGTTATTCTGGAAGTATAAATAATACAGTCAGTCTTCTTGCCACAATAAACAGATCCAACCCTCTGCTCCTAGCTTAGCCTCTAATCGGAAATGAACAATTCGAACAAAACAAGAAAAATCCAATGACTGCTCAACTGATTTGCACAGTATGTTCAAAATTTTTATTCTTTTTCATTATTATAACCATGACTAATATAAAAATAATAGTAACAAAAACATGTAATGCATTCCTGCCTCGTGCCGTACCCCAGATATGGCCAGCAAGAACCAAGCACATGCTATCAAGCCCACTTAGTATCATAGCTCAATGATTTGGAACAATGCATGATCCACTCTGACTCCAATAATCTCTGTTCCCTGGTTCATTAGCTGCCCAAGCGTCAATCAGGTTGCGTCTCAAGGGCCCTCAGGGAACGGTAGGTAACTCATTCAATCCTTAGTGGATTCCAGGGCTTTACTTCATAAATAGATAATTATATTGATAAGCCTTCAAATAGATAGATTTTATTTTTACAATATTCCGAAAGTTTTTTTCTCCCGACGTACCCTCCGAGATTTATTAATTTTTTCTCAAAACTGAATAGTGAAGTAATGCCTCAAAAGCTGATGGTATCAATGCTCGTATTACTATTTTTAACATTAATTTTACATAAAATCGTTTCTCCTAAGGGTTTTTTCAAGTCCAAAATATCGGGATGAAAAAGATCGTTTTGATAAAAACATGAGTCTGTCGACCCATAAGATGTCGAGGTTCTCGTTTCAAAAGTAAAAGGGGCTGATATTTTACGTAAGAGCATAGTCTTTTTTTTTTAATGATACGAGAACCGCGAAAACTAATAGAGCGGCTGACTACAGTTGTTTTTTTACACAATCCTTGTGTTAAGGTTTATTAAGTGTTAGAGGTTTACCTATGACCGAGAAAGAAGCCATAAAGTATAAGGATACAGGAAATTCCCTGCGATGAAGCGCCTGAAAGTCTTTGAAAGTGGCAATTTACAATTCTAAAGGTCGCAGGTTTGCGTCCCGCGGTGGTCCTAGGTTATTTAAAGGGAGGAAAAAATCCTTGGCTATGCCGTCCCTATGATAGGAAGTAAAATTGAGGTCCCGAGCTTGTACGAAATCAGGTACTCGTTAAAGATCCTATTATACCTGGATAGGCAAAATTTAGGACTCCCACTGCCATCGTCCGTTAGCCTTGGTGGCATAAAGAGACGTTAAACAAACAAAATACAGTCAAACAATTGCTAAAGTACCTAAGCTTATAAAAATTTGACATTGACTTTAGCATTGAGTTTCGAAAAAATATATATATATTAATAAGCTGAGGTCATTATTTTATGAAAAACACCATCTGAATATTAAAAAATTAAAATAAATCTACCGAAAAAAAGGAAAATGATTTTTAATAGTTTTTAGAAAAAGAGCTTAAAGTTAATTACTTAAAAAAAGAAAAAGAGATAATTACTATCTTTTGCATGTGAGAAATGTGTCTAAGGTACATCGCGACATTCCATTTAGCTACTGAAAAAGTTTAACCCTGAAAAATAATAATATAACCTTCCCCTTAATGCAGGCCATGAAAAAGTAATGAAACATCTCTAAGGAGAGTTTAACGTCTTCATATCATTTTATAAGCTCACATTTATGGCTTAGAGTCCGTCAATATATAAGTGTTCCGAGCTCCTTTTATGAAAACTGTATCTGGGATAATATGAATTTCACATCAGCGAAGTTTCCCCAACATAGACATCTCTGTTAATTAAGAACTATTAATACTATTGTGGCTTCATTCTGACTTTGCAGGTTTTGTCATTCTGATTCCAACCGTATGCAAAGATCCGAATTGATATATTTTGAGTTGTAAACAGCTTCTTGCCGAAGAGCGATATGATTACAAGTTTAAATTAACAATAATTCAACTTCAATCGTGCCTAATCAGATATTGTATTCTGGTATTGATGAGCAAACAAATCAAGATAGGATCCTAGGGTGAATTATGAGAAATAGAATTCGACTAAAATGCTTAAGTGCCCCTTTTTCTTATAATCCATATTCATAATTCAGTTTTACCCACATGTACCTACCTATAAGTAAACTAACTCAATTATTCTTTAAAAAATTTAATCTTATAGAATCCATAAGGCAAAGAAAAACACCGGTGTTTTTTTTTAAAGGTTAATTTATTTCTTAAAAAGTCTAAGATAGCGAGTATGAAAGTTTTTTTTTTTTTACAGTTTTTAATAAAACTGGACCAACGGATTCTAAATTGTATAAAAAATTATTTATTCAAAGAGATTTGATTATAATCATTTCTCGGAAGAGTTTCTAAGCTGCGTACCTGTTTAACCCATTTTTGCCCACGTGTTTTTTTCTTTTCATGCCTTATTTAATACTTTATGCCAGCGTTTTTTCTATTCACTATTATAATTTGAAACATACTTAAAAAGTGTAACTTTTGTGATTTTAAGTATACAAAATGGATGAGTTGTTTCATTCTTCCCTTGAGAAAAAAAAAAACACGTTTGTTTTAAATAAAATATTTCAGACTCCCCAGCCCATTTTTTAAATATTGGAACAATTAGTTTAATAAAGTGTAGCTATGAAAAACCTTACTATAGCAGAAAAATATTTTAAGTGTCATATTTCATTATTTCTTTACAATTTTCGTTTCGCCCTTAGTGAAAATAGTACAATTCGAAAGGGAGGGATTTTGTTGTTATTTATTTTAAAATTAAAGGAAAAGTTGTATAATTTGTAAAGTACGGGTTGGCTTGCCATTAAGCAGGTACAGGATGGTTCCCTATAACTATATATAATGTAACAAATATATATATTTTCATAATATATTTTAAAATTTTTATCCAGCGTGCTGTTACCTGGTAAAAAATCCCGTTTCTAGTTACCACATCGTATCCGACGGTTTAGGTTGTATTATAAAAGTAAAAAAAAAAACGGTTTCTAGTTTTTAAATTGTTTCGAAAGCCTAAAATCAATTTTATTTAATGATAATAAACTTATGTCAATTTTAATTGAAAAAACATTTTTCTATAAGTTAAAAGCCGAAGAATCTATCAAGCCATTCTAGAGTTATATTTTAAAACTAAATCTAAAGTATAAAGTATATCCACCAAGACGATCTCTAATATAATTTTTTTTTATTTGGTATAATACAAGGAGCTTTTGGCGTCCTGCGCCATATTCATCTAAAATATAATGAACAAACATTCAAAAACAGTATTAAAAATTTATAAAAATAACATGTTTACATAATATAGTTTTGTCATTCTCCATAATATAAAATACAATAAAACAATAGCATGCTTACCCTTTAATTCTCCTGAAATAGGGTCGTCAGTGCATACAGGAATTCAACAATTTTGAACACCATGTCGTCTGGCTCATCATCTTTGAAGGGTACTGCGCGCCTACTGGCTTAAGGTCGACGCGAGCGCGTTCTATTGTAATGTATTATGTGCGAATAGTAGTAGTAGAATAGAAATATTTTTATATTAGAGATCGTCTTGGTGGATATACTTTGTACAACAATTTTAACGATCTACCATCTACTTAGATACTAAATTTAAATATTAATATTGTAACACTTATGTGGGCTAAAGAATATTTATTAAACAAAAATATGCAATTATCAACGCCAACGAATTAAACCCAAATATTTGAACAGGTTACAAAAATGATAACACACAATCATATGACTTGAGCTTCACAGTAAAGACAATAACTTAGACTAACTGGCCCAGTCACTTGCTCCTTATATATAGTCGTAAAATGAACCTTCTGGGTCTTCGTGGAAGCTGGTGGAACGCCGTAGATGGATCTCGAACAATCTAGAACTAAACATTTCGTTTCAACTGCTTTGTTTGTTCCAACAACCGGTCTTGGATATTAAACCATATGTTTTTATATTTGACAATTTAGCGTTACACTATATAACAGAATTCAAAACAAAAAACGATGGGCTAAAAAAAAACCTATGTATATAAATATTTATTATATTTATTACTACGTTTTATAGTATATTTTAGTTAGAACGTGTTCCACAAAAACTATAGCTCTATAAAGTATTGGTTCGATGGGAAAAATGAGTAAATATTTATATGATCGCAAGAGAATGAGAAATATTTAAATACGAAAGTATTTAATGATAATTAAACGAGACTTTTTAAATAATCAGATATATAGGATAATTATTTAAGATATAATGCATTTTTCTTTTTCTTTTTTCCTCAAATAGTAATCAGGTTTGATTTATTTACTCATTGTTGATTTAGTACATTTTATTATGATTTGTATCAATAAAAAAACGAAAAATCAATTCGGCATGGGAATATAGGGATCAAATAGTATATTCTGTGGTTCCTTAAATAGAAAAGAAATAATAATAATAAGGTTATGTGAAAGAAGTTATATTCTTTCTCGGAGGGGGCGTCATTACAGGCTCCTTCCCACACAGTCATCATAAGAGCTCAAGAAAAGAAAATGATGGTGTTTCTTTCTGATACTGCTAACGGCTGCCACGCGCTTGACCAGCAAGCGCTTCCTCATCACAAATTATAGTGAATATACTATATCCAAAATATCAGCGATAATCATAGACAAACGATTCTTATCGTCAACAAATCTTTTCTAAACAATATGCGGTGAGAAAGACTTAAAAAAAATATGGTAGACTTTATAACAGTTTACTCCACCCTATCAAAGAAACAAGAAAAGCTGGCTGATTACTTGGGTTAAAATTGGTCGCGGGTAGTAACATATTATAGTGGATTGTTTTTTCTTCTTCTTCTTAAGAGTCAATGCAATAAAATAGTCAATGCAAGATTTCAAAACTAAGTTCTTGTCACGTGTCCGACAATTAAAAATAATATTAAAGTGTATAACTTGACACTGCGGTAAAATTTAGATCCAAACAACACCAGAGGATTCGAATTAGTTCCTATTTTTAGAAAATCACCTACATATCGTCGTAACCATGCTAAAGTAACGAATGTACAACTAAAAACCTATGCATATTCGCTACTTTAGCATGGTGACGACGATATAATAGATATTTGTTGAAATTAAGTGTTGAAAATTTTGCGAGGTTTTAATTTTAATTTTTTGCTATTAGTGCTTATTGAACATAAAGCAATTGACATCTGTTAAAAGGGAATATTTGATGCCTGCTATCTCCGCTAAATTTTCAAAGCAAAGTAAATAATTTCTGTTTAAAAGTCATGACATTATTTAAAGCCTATATTTACATAATAAATATCTACCCAACAGCTGTTGGTGATAAAAGGTTATGCACGTGCTTTATTTTCTCTCTATGTTTTAAAAGTTTTATTTAATGTTTTAAGTGATAAAATTAAGTTATTTTTACTGCTTTCACTTCGTATTAGTAAGTATAACAAGTGTGCGATTGAAGGAAGTGAATCTTTTAGTGAAGCGGGTTCTTCCGCTTAAACAATGAATGAACCGCAAGGTTCTAGTGGTGTACCTATTGAAATAGACAATAGTGATGGTACGGGCCACGAAACAATCTCTTGGGAGGTTGTTTCAGGTAGGAAAAGACAAATGGTATCGGAAAGAGACCCTCGGAAGCATCCTAAGGTTAGTGATACAATTGTTTTACAAAATAGTTTCGCGCCTTTATCGAACCTAAAAGAAGATTCCCAGCGACCAAATAAGCCACCTTTAAACACTAAACCTCCACCAATAAACTTAAGTGATGTGAAAGACTATAGAGCGCTAGTAACCTTCCTTCAAAATGAAGGTGGCCCCAACAGCTTCAGGCTGAAAACATCTGTGAGGGGGGTTAGTGTCTACCCAGAAAATGCAGACGTGTATCGAAAGTTTGTTACCAGTCTAAGAAAAGGAGGTGCAGACTTTCATACGTACCAACTCCAGGAAGATAAAAGCCCTCGAGTGGTCATAAAAAACCTTCACTTCGCTACACCCGTAGAAATCATTAAACAAGAACTAGCAAACTACGGCTATGAAGCTACAAGTGTAGTGAATGTTATTTCACGCTACAAAACTCCACTCCCAATGTTTTTTGTCGACGTTTCAAAAGCAACATTCAACGAAAAAATCTTTGAAATAAATTCTTTATACTATACGCAGGTGAAAATAGAAGAGCCACGTAAGAAAAGAATGATCCCTCAATGCGTGCGATGTCAAGAGTATGGGCACACGAAAACATATTGCAACCACCCCCCGAAATGCGTGAGATGCGGTATGGCCCACGAAAGTTCGTCATGTACCAAGACCCGAGAAACTGCGGCAAGATGTGCTAACTGCAATGGACCACATCCCGCTAATTACAGGGGCTGCATAACGCTGAAGGAGCTGAGGAAACGTCGCAGCATCCACAACATTCTTCAGAGGCCCCCGAAAGTGCAGGCCCCACCACCACCCAACCTCGATGAGTTTCCCGTTCTACCTCAGCCGCAACAGCGTCAGCCACTTCAATCAGGCCCGAGACTGCAACAACAGAGGCAGCGACCAGCTCCAGCACCACCGCAACAGGAATTTACAGGTATGAGTGGGAATTTTATCCACCCGGCTCCCCAAATTGAAAATGGCTCAGGTCAGATATTAAATTTGATTAATGGACTGAATAACCTCATCCAGCCCCTCTTTGGTCTACTTCAACAACTCTCGCAAGCTACCCTCGCCCTGAGCCAGCAATATGCCCCTTAATCAGTCAACTGTGGGCTCCATGTCAGTTATACTGTGGAATGCAAACGGACTGAATCAACACAGGACTGAATTGGACATATACTTACACGAGAAACGCATTGACATAGCACTCATGACAGAAACACATTTGACACCACATTCTAGATTTTACATTCAGGGTTATAAAATCTACCGGACAGACCACCCGGACGGTACTGCACACGGAGGCACTGCCATACTCATCAGAACAACACTCAAACACAACTTGATACAAATACACATAACACCGCATATCCAAGCTACAGCAATATCACTATTTACTAAACATCAAAACATTACTTTTGCTGCGGTTTACTGCCCTCCTAGGTATGTCTTGTCGTCTGCTATGTTTAGTGACTTCCTTAAAAGTCTAGGTAGATGCTTCATTGCAGGAGGTGACTTTAATGCTAAACATGAGTTCTGGGGCTCAAGACTGTCTACCCCCAGAGGAAGGAACCTAAGGTATGTTCTTCACGAGCTTTCATTAGACACCATATCACCTCATTCACCTACCTACTGGCCCACTTCTAGACGGAAAACACCAGACTTACTAGACTTTTTCATTACTAAAGGACTCCGATCCACACCACATACCATAAGTACTAGCTCAGATCTTTGTTCTGATCACTCCCTCGTGCATTTAATCTTACTAGATGAGCCCTGCCAAACTACACAGAGACCGTCTCTAATAAATGGAAGAATGGATTGGGACGGATATAGAAGTTTTTTGGACAACTCTCTCTCAGTTCCTCTTTCTATCAGGAATGAAAAGGAACTTGAAGATGCTGTTGAATGTTTTACAAAGAACATACAAGAAGCAGCTTGGTCTTCATCAGTATCCAAGCCCAGAAAAACAGAAAGTCTTCCTATGTATCCACAATACATAAGGGATCTGATAAGGGCAAAGAGAAGAGCTAGGAAAATTTGGCAGACTGACAGACTTCCATCAGATAAACAAGTTTACAATAGACTCAATAACGACCTCAAACGACAGATTCTAAAATTTAAACGAACAACTTATGACAACTATATTACTAATCTTTCGACTGACGATGGGAGCTTGTGGAGACATACCAAAAAACTTACTAAGCATCGTGAGGTGCCGGCACCCCTCCGGAGGGAGAACTCTTCGCTGACTACCTATCGTCTGTTTTTATACCACACTTAGAACTCACAAATACTGAACACGATAGCCATGTACATAACACTCTAGACATACCACTTCAACTTACACCACCTCCTCCTTCCTTCACACCAGCACAGGTCGCTGAACATATCAAAAAGTTACCTAAAAGAAAAGCCCCTGGACATGACTTGATTAACGCCGAAGTGCTCCAGCAAATGCCCAGGAAAGCTCTTGTGTTTCTGACGACTATTTACAATGCAATACTGAGAACTACTAAATTCCCGTTACAATGGAAATACTCTCACATAACAATGATTCAAAAGCCAAACAAAGACAAAAACTTGCCCTCATCATATCGACCAATCAGTTTACTTCCAATCTGCTCTAAAATTTTCGAAAGTCTATTGTACAAAAGACTTATTGACATACTAACAAACTTGCATATAATACCAGACCATCAATTTGGATTCAGGACACACCACTCAACTATACATCAACTACACAGAGTCACAGACTACATATCCACGGCACTAGAGCAGAAATTATATACGACTGGTGTATTTCTGGATGTTGCTCAAGCGTTCGACAGAGTGTGGCACCAGGGACTTCTCTATAAACTCAAGATAATACTTCCACCTACCTACTATCTTATTCTTCAATCCTTCCTTACTGACAGATTTTTCTCCGTTAGACAGGGTTCAGAGATGTCTTCTATACGGTCAATCGCAGCAGGAGTACCTCAAGGTTCCGTGCTCGCCCCATTACTCTACATTACGTACACACACGACATTCCTTGCAGCCCTGAAATTTTAACAGCAACATACGCTGACGACACAGCAATCCTAACAAGGCACGAAAATCCAACCCATGCATCACAGAACCTTCAACATTATTTGACAAAATTACATGACTGGTTTAAACTTTGGAAAATCCGACTAAATCACGACAAATCACAGCACATAACCTTTACTCTTCGACATGAAACGTGTCCTCCTGTTTTCCTTGACAATACACAGATACCACAGACAGACACAGTACACTACCTTGGTTTGACATTTGATCGAAGGATGACGTGGGGTCCACATATTAAGAAAAAAAGGAAAACTCTAAACCAAAGATTAAAACTTCTTTACTCACTTCTTTCAAAGCATTCAAAACTAAAACTAAGACAGAAATTAAACACCTACACTTACTTACTGAAACCTATTTGGACCTATGCATCACAAATATATGGGACGGCAAAAAAGACACATATTAACAAACTACAAATCTTTCAGGCAAAAACATTCAGAACAATCACTAAAGCACCATGGTATGTTAGCAACATAACTTTACACACCGACCTACACATACCGACTGTCAACGAACACATACGAACCCACTACAAAAGATTCCATGACAAATTACAAGGACACCCCAACTCACTCATTAATGACATGGCCACAACAGTGATGCCTGGTACCGCCCGTAGAAGGCTAAAGAGGAGCTGGATGAGGGACCTCCTCGTCTAGTGATCAAACCTAGTAACATTCAAGCCAGGAGGAGATGCCGCTGGGTAATGCTCCCCCTCATGCCCCTCATGCCATTATTATAAATTTATTGTCAGCAAATTCACTGGTTGTTACTATTATATTAATTAACAGGTGTGAATAAAGATTAAAAGTTAAAAAAAAAAAAAAAAAAAAAAAAAAGTCATGAAACCTGAAACGTCTTTTGTTTTCAAATAGTTTAATGTTCTGCCATGACACCTTCTCAACAAAAATTAATTCATAAATTGTCTAACTGTATATATTTTGCTATTCTCAAGGTCACGAAACTGATAAATGTTATCTGCATCTGAAGGGAATACTAAATAAAATGGACACAAAAATGGACTGTAAAACCTCGTTGACCCGGCCCCCGTTTGCGCTGATTATCCGGATCAGATTTGTAGATAATTTTATTTAATAAGTTACACTTACTAAATGTTCACATAGATAATAATTTATAAAACTGATAGGATTACAAAATTCGCCTTTTTTTAAATATCTATATTTTGACAAAGTTTATAGATAGATGAAGGGCGTTAAGATGAATTATTTGATATGAAATGTTCTCTAAACACATATTTTTGGAACATATGCATGCTTTGAAAGAATTCGAGGATATTTTATATAATTTTTTTTTTTTTATTAAAAGAAAGGTAAAAGTAATCAATAGGCGCGTTCAAATAATCAATAGGCCTGCTGTGGGGTGGGGGGGGGGCTGAGAGAGGGAGGAGAGGTGGAGAGAGAGCATCATATAGGTACTTGATTTTCAAGTTTCCTCTTGTCCGTTACCACACAAGAGGGCCCAAGTACGACCAGGAGTTCATGGTCAGTTCAACCATAATGTTTAGTTACACTTTTTTACACTTATATTGTAATGTGAAACACAAAACATGAGATTTAAAAGAGTTCTAGAGCTATTGTTGGAACAGTTGCCACCTGTTCTAGTACATGCTCGTGACTTTTTGAGAAACTTCTACCATTGTCGGGAACCTTCAACAATAGTCTAATTCAGACTAAATATTAGGAGTGATGGACTGAAGTGTCAAGTCTTGCCCTGAAGATGGAATCATATAGTTACTTTTGGGTTACCTAGTTTTCATTGTTTGTCTGACATTGTGAAATATTTTTTTTTTTAAATAAAAATTATTTGAGCCCCCTTAGTGTTACAATATTTTATAAAAAAAATTACAAATCTGAATGCAGGAATTAAGATGTTTAAACTAAATAATGAGTTTTTCGATATAGAATGCAAGGCCTCAAAGTCTCGTATAATTTCAATAATTCACTTAATCATGCAAATTACGTGCCGAATTTTCGCCTATTCAGGCATCTTCAGGGCTACAACAGTTTCACATGCAAGCTAGAAACAGACTGAACCTTCCCATATGGAAGGAGGGCTAACAGGGAAATATACAGTGTTGCCAACATTCAAACAAACTTATATAACAGAAATAATAACTCAATAAGGTCTAAAGAAATTAAACACAATATTAAAGTTGAAAAGGTTCAAATAAAGTAATTCAAATTTACATCTATTCATATATATATACACACTCACACACATAACATCATGCACTAGAATTATAAATATATTAGTATATAAAACATATGAAAAGTAAAGGCAAATCTAGAATAAATAATTCACTGTTGTCCGCATGTCTTCCCCCAGGCCCGACCACGCCACAGGCCCCCCAACAGCCAAGCCCCCACCCATCCCGCTGCGGGCCCCCCCGCAGATTTTAAAGATCTATAAGAATGAGATAAAAATAAAAATTGATCGGAAAGTTAATAAAACGCTTGATTTCACTTTGCACAAACCATACCAGCATAACCAGCAATTCCCAAATAATAAAACTATGCTTGACAGTGCCAATATTAATAAAAATCTTAGAATTTTAAACAAAAGTAGTACCATGAGCATTATCAACAAGTATATGGAATTATATAAAGAAAATTTTGTTGAAAATCTTACTGATTCTGACATTCCTAAAAATATTATTAACTTGCTTAGCCTTGGAGAAAATGCCAATCTCTTTCCTATTACCATTAAAAAAGATATCTATAACATAATTGCTGAAACCGAATGTATACTCCAATGCATTAATACTCCAGATAACCATAAGAACGGATTAAGAAATAACATTGCACGAAAAATTAATAATTTTTTATCTAAGAAAACGTACGAAAGAGACCCCATTGCCCGACTTTTGAAGAAAGATTTTTTACACTTGAAGAAGCTAAAGAAAAATAACCCTAACCTATACATCGTAAAAGCAGACAAAACTAAACGTGTGATACTAATGAAAAAAGAAGCATATGAGCAGAAAATGATATCGTTACTTGAAGATAACAATGTATATAAAGTATTGGGGAATGATAATAAAGGAGAACGACTCAAAGAGCTAACTAACAAATGCAACAAATTCGTTGAGAAATTGAATAAAAAGAACTATATTAATGATACTGAAAAGAAAGCACTAATGACATATTCTGTGAATCATCCTCGAATTTACGGTCTTGTGAAATTGCACAAGCCTGAAAAGCCATTAAGACCAATAGTTAACAGCATAAAAGGTCCTACTGAGAAATTAGCAAAGTTCTATAAGTCTTCATTAGATTTCTTAAATAATTCGAATGAATTTTACGTTAAAAATTCTATGGAAGTAAAACAGAAACTTAGCGAACTGAATTTGGATAAAGAAGAAGTATTAGTTAGTTTTGACGTTAAATCTCTGTTCACGCAAGTCCCTTTGAAGATAGCATACGATATAATTAACGATGAATGGGATACTATTAAAAGTCACACACCTATAAATAACAAAGCAATTTACATGGAAGGTTTAAAATTAGTATGTAATAGCGGAATGTTCACCTATGATGGTAAGCTCTATATGCAATTGCGAGGTCTACCTATGGGAGGCGTTTTGAGCATAAATGTGAGCGGCATTGTGATGAACAAACTGTTGAAATGGGCATGTAAAGAACTGAATTTAAAACCTAAACTACTAATTAAATATGTTGATGATATTTTGATGATTATAAACAAAAGCCAAATTAATACTATTCACCAAACATTCAATAATTTTAATGAAAATTTGCAATTTACATGTGAAATAGAGCAAAATAATTGCATTAGGTTTCTAGATATGTTGATAATAAAAAGCAACGGCCGACTAACATTTAAATGGACTAGGAAAGAAGAATGCAGCAACAGAATTTTAAATTACTTGTCCTGCCATCCACTAAATCAAAAATTGAATGTAATGAGTAATATGATGAACAAAGCTATAAAACTAACTGACAGTATGTATCTGAAAGAAGTAAAGAATCGAATTTTTGATATTCTGAATAAAAACCTGTATCCCAAGAAATTAGTTTCGTGCACATGGTACAAAATCATGAATGAAATAAATAAACCAAAGATGCCTACTAACAATAATAATGATGGTCCCCCCCCTGGCTCGGTACAGAACGCTAACCTATATAAAGCATTTATCTGAATCCCTAAAACAAAGCTTCATAGAATATGACATCAATGAAATAAAAATCACTTACAAACCATGCAATAAACTTGATCAAATACTTACCCCGCTCAAAGATAAAATTGCAACTAGTCTTAATTCTAACCTAATTTACAAAATTAATTGCCTGGATTGCCAAAATGCATATATTGGCAAGACTACTCAAAATCTCTGTAATAGAATCTATCAGCATAAAAATTCATGCACAGAATACAAAAATAAAAATAAAGGAATAAAAGAACCTAAAACTGCCCTAGCAAAACATACTTCCGAGCATAAGCATAGCTTCGATTATGACAAAACTATAATTTTGCATAAAGAAAATTCTGAGCAAAAATTGAAATATCTTGAAGCACTATATATAGCTGCAAACATTAATAAGGTTGTCAACTTTAAAACTGATGCAAGAAATCTTAACAATTTTTTTGCTGAAACTATTAACATTTTAAACCAACAGTGAATTTGTTGTTTCAAGCTTCCATGGTCTGAATCCATTATCCGCATGTCTTCTTCCAGGTTTGGCCGTGTCGCGGGTTTTCCGGCGGCCGGGCTTTCGCCCGTCTTGCTGTGGGCTTCTTCGGGGCTGGTACAAGAGTGATTCTTGTATGATTCTTGTAGTCGTTCTTGTGTTGGCCCTGGGGGGGCCCGCAGCGGGATGGGTGGGGGCTTGGCTGTTGGGGGGCCTGTGGCGTGGTCGGGCCTGGGGGAAGACATGCGGACAACAGTGAATTATTTATTCTAGATTTGCCTTTACTTTTCATATGTTTTATATACTAATATATTTATAATTCTAGTGCATGATGTTATGTGTGTGAGTGTGTATATATATATGAATAGATGTAAATTTGAATTACTTTATTTGAACCTTTTCAACTTTAATATTGTGTTTAATTTCTTTAGACCTTATTGAGTTATTATTTCTGTTATATAAATTTGTTTGAATGTTGGCAACACTGTATATTTCCCTGTTAGCCCTCCTTCCATATGGGAAGGTTCAGTCTGTTTCTAGCTTGCATGTGAAACTGTTGTAGCCCTGAAGATGCCTGAATAGGCGAAAATTCGGCACGTAATTTGCATGATTAAGTGAATTATTGAAATTATACGAGACTTTGAGGCCTTGCATTCTATATCTATAATCCAATAGTCTCTTCCTAAAAACTTGTTTAATGAGTTTTTCATAAGATAGTTTTGCAAAAAGACACCACGTATTCGACTTAAGCGTCAGATGATAAACGTGGAACTAGTACAATTTTCGAGGCATCTTATCCAAAAGACGTTTATGAATATTTACCTTAGGGTCTAGAAATCTAATCGTAGAGAATTATAATTGCAGCAATCACATTAAGAATTAGTCCATTAGCTTTCCTGAGGTCACTCAACATAATTGACATCCTTTGTCCTAATTGTCCGCATGAATAAATGATTATCAATAAGTTTAAACTAATTATTAGATGAAGGCTTAACTAACTTTTTTATTCATCGATTAATTCCAGATTTTAGACTACCTGATATTAGCTCTAACGAATAAAATAAAGTGGTTTTAAAAACATTTCCGGTCCCTTATTCTAAGTAACTGGTCGTCTTTTAAAGAACTTAAAGTTTCATATTAAACTATTACATTATACTTAAGCGTTAAAGCTAAACTTTAAACTTAAACGTTATATGTTAATATTATATATGATTAGGAAAACATCAGAAGTAACTTTGTATGCGTTATGTATAGTAATTGCGCCCCGCCACCACTCGATTTTCGGAGGCTTACTTCTGTGTTTCAGCTTTCAGTGAGCATTGACCACTGTTGAATTTTCAATCACATTAAGGGAGCCATTTATTCAGCCCCGTAACAATAGGTTTCTGGGATTTAAGGATCAGAGATACCAAGAAGAACGCCCGATTGGCACATGTTGACACTGTTCGTAGATTGAGGGTACTATAAATCCTCCAGTTTAAAGAAGTATTATTTAACATAGAACACATTTATTCCTATATTTTAACTTCAGACCTTTTAGTCTTTCTTCTGAGTTAATTAATATTGATGCCATCAATCTAAGTTATACCCCAAACTTGTTCAACTGTGCGTAAAAAGTATTTCGTATCATATCCCCCACGTTGAGATTCTCAAATCATTACACTCTGCCTTAGGCATTTTAGACGAAAAATAAAAAATAAAAAATGAAGAAAAAGAAAATCATTAATGACTTTACAAGTGCAAGTGACAGGAGGTGTGTGAAATGCTTTCTCCTCTTTTATAAACTTACAATAAGTTCATTATTACTTTTATAAAACCTTTTAATAGCACTGCCTCCTTTATGAATCCTTTAGTTAATTACTTTAGAAATCATCAAACTGAATAATTCTGCTTCAAATAAAATTTTCTTTGTAAGGGGTATATCAGAGATGATAAAAAATACAAGAAGATATTTAGACGGACAGGCTGAGGAATGGAGCCATATATCAGGAAGTCTGTGGAGTGTATTTATTTGTAATAAAGTTGAGAGTGTTTTAAAGGGCCAATACTTACTTAACCAACCGGTGAATCTTTAAAACATGAAGTGATCCCCTTCTGATTCACTGATCTGTAAACGACCGTCTTTTTTCACCGTTTTTGTTCAATATTTCCTCATTCAATCTGAGAAGAAATATCTATCGAAACAAGGAAATGAGAAAACTTCAAACAATATTTATTTTTTTAAACAAACTTCATTCAAATAATAATAATTAAATATGAATAAGCGTATATGCGTACAATGTAGCATGTATATGTCTAAAATACAATTTTATTAAACAAAACCAAAAATAATATTTCCCCGCTTGAAACACACAACTAAATAACTATAATCAACATTTTTTAACTCGATGTAAAACCAACTATTTTAAATTAATTTTATATTTGCCGTCCAACAGAATCCAATTACGATTTCAATCATCCATTGATTATATAAGCTTGTAATAAATATAACTGTGGCATTTTTATTAAAATAAAATATATATTTATACATATATATGATAAAAGATTAGCTAACTTTATATACTTCGCATAGTTTTAAATTTCAGATCTCATGAGAAAAATTCCAAAGAGCAAAGAAAAGTGGTTCTTATCGAGCACTTAAACGTTTCATATTAAGCTTAACATGAGACTTTATTATTAAATCAATAATAGGTATAGAGATCAATCAATATTCCAGGTCAGTGTTATCGAGGATTCATCAGCAATTTTGGACTAATCTGCATAGATTATATATAACCCTTCCTTGACATTCAATAAGTATCAGATATTTTCATTTAGAGAAAGAAATAGCAATACATATTTCGCAAAGATATCATGAAATAAATCTTTTCTTATTATATCCAACTAGCTGTATACCCCGGTTTCACCCTGGGAATTTCATTTTTCAAATAAACGTGAAAATTTCTATAAACAAAAATAGCACGAATAGATTATTCTTCTAAAGCTTTAGGATATACTATATTTTTAGTTTTACCCTCTGGGGTATAAATTGGTTCATTTAATGAGATTCATTCAATAATATAAAATATATAAATATTTTAGGGGTTTCACCCGGGAATTTTTTTTTCTGATAAACGTGAAAAATTCCATAAACAAAAATTTTTCTAATAGATTATTATTATTACCCCGGTCCGTTCCGGGAAGGAACGGCCTTACCGGGCCTTGTTGTCCTCTTCAAAATCTATAAAATGAGACTTGTTTCGACTCAAACGGTTGATTTCGTAAAAACCCCTGTAAAGCGAGATCATAACGATTTTTATAACAATAAAGAATATACCCAGAAATTGCACTACAGTTATGCAATTTTAATATGGACAGGTTTTCGCACCTGGTATAAAAAGAACCACTGAGCGAAATTTGGAGAATTTAGGACAAACGGTATGGATTTCTTTAAAGAACAAACAAACAAACAGAATTTAATCTTTGTTTATATAGATTTATCGATTGCCTACTCTTTCTTGAATAATTGGTTTATACAACGATTGTTCAACAACAAAAATTTAATTCAAGAACTAAAAAATCTGGTGCGTGCGCGCAACACACAACTTTCACTTACCAATTTACTTAGATTAGAAATTAATGCGTTGTTGTGGTCCCCTTCGTTAGACCAATTTTGATGAAATGTTAGCTATCACATCTTTGGCATATAAATACATCAAATACCCAGTTTGATCATAATAGTTAAAGCCGTTTTTGAATAAAAAAAATCTGGTGCGTGCGCGCAACACACAACTTTCACTTACCAACTTACTTAGATTAGAACTTAATACGTTTTGTTAATTGCCACTTCTCAAATGAACAGAACATCTATAGGTAATAATAACGCATTGGTTTGTCATTAAAGGCGTACGGCGCATGCGTGAGCTCAAGGTGTTTTATGAGTTGACCGATTATTTTTCTTTTTTTCTCCTGTATATGTTTACTTGATTTTCTTCATATATCATATTTAACCATTTCTTATTTTTAGGTGTGATGACAGACAGTTAATTTCTCAATATAAACTAAAACAAAGGTACTTTATAGAAAAACAAAAAAGGCCCCTTCCCCATTTAAGCCCTCTCAGAACATTTTAATAATGATAAAGCTTACCTGGTAATAAATAACAACTAATTTTCATTAAACATAACAAATTTGATAAAAATCGTTAAAGCCGTTTTTGAGATCATCGATCAAAAAGGTAAAAATTGAAAATAAATTATGAAATAAAGTGCCCCCTCCGTTTGACCAATTTTGATGAATGTTGACTATCACATCTTTGGCATATATATACATCAAATGCCAAGTTTGATCAAAATCGTGAAAGCCTTCTTTGAGTAAATAAAAAAAACACTTGAAAATGTTACAAAATTTATTAAGTAAAGTCCCCCCTCCGGTTAATCAATTTTGATGAAATGTTGGCTATCACATCTTTGGCATAGACATACATCAAATACCCAGTTTGATCAAAATCTTTAAACCCGTTTTTGAGTAAATAAAAAAAACACGTGAAAATGATACAAAATTTATTAAGTAAAGTCCCCCTCCGGTTGGTCAATTTTGGTGAAATGTTGGCTATCACATCTTTGGCTTATGCATACATCAAATACCCAGTTTGATCAAAATCGTTAAAGCCTTTTTTGAGTAAATAAAAAAAACACGTGAAAATGTTACAAAATTTATTAAGTAAAGTCCCCCCTCCGGTTAATCAATTTTGATGAAATTTTACAGTCATCGGGCATATACATAGATCAAATACTCAGTTTAATCAAAATCGTAAGAGCCGTTTTTGAGAAAATCGAAAAAAACCTAAAAAGTTATTAAGTAAATTACCCCCTCCCTTTAAGTAATTTTGATGAAATTTATGCTGTCACATCGCGGGCATATACTTACACTAAATACCCAATTTCAGGATCGCACGGTTTATAGTTTTTGAGCTAGTCTGTTCACACACACACACACAGACACACAAGACACACAGACACACAGACACACAGACCATTTCGCGGGACTTGGTCATTTCAACTCAGGGGACCCCTAAACGTGTATTTCCGTTGAAAACCGGAAGTCGAAATTTTTCACGATCGCAATACTTCCACTTACTATATATTTCATATATACCATTACCATATATTTCATATATGGTAGGTAAGTGAAAGTAAAAAAATAAATTACAAGAAGAATTTTTTCATGCTTCGTTACAATACTAAACAGAGTGCGATAATTTACCTAGGCCACAAAAACTTTTGACAACATAGAATTAAAAACGAATATGTAGTAAGGCCTGTTTACACGGTCAAGTTTTTGGAACGAAGTGTGAAACCAAACGTTGATTCGCTGTTTGACCGCTAGGGGCGATTACAATAGACGAAATAGACCTGTTTAAACAGTTCAGTTTTTGATCATACATAGGATGTAAATTTTTTAGGTCACTTACTAACCAGTCAATAAGAATAATAATCATCCCAAATTTGATAAATAAAACCTGAACCCGTTGAACAGGACTATTTGTTGGTCAAATGTAATCCCCCCTGTAAGTCAAAAAGGAAGTCAAAGTTCCAAACTTCGTTCCAAAAATTTAGCCGTGTAAACAGGCTTTTATAATTCAGAGCACTAAGAAAGAACAATAGTAGGTATAATAAGTGTATATCAGACGAACATACTCACCAACTGACCACCTAGCTAACATCACTAACGAAGTACTAACAGCGCTTTCAGATAACATGTGCATAATAGCGGTTAGTCTTGACGTACAGAAAGGATACGACATGGTATACCGACAGAGAATTATTGCAAACTTACACGAAAGTGCTGTAAGGGGAAATATGCTCAATTTCATTAAGAATTTTCTAAACAATAGGGTTATGCAGGTAAGGGTAAATGAAGTCTACTCCGACGAGATTGAACTAGAAAATGGAGGTCCGCAAGACTCAGTTATTAGTATAACATTCTTCCTTATTTCTATAAACGACATAGCCGATCGCATTAACTTACCGGTAAAAGGATTTCCTTATGCCGACGATTTATGGTTGTGTTGCAAAGGGAAAGATCTAAACCTCACAAGACAAATAATGCAGGCAACAATTTCCCAAATATAACAATGGGGGAGACAGACAGGTTTCAAATTTTCTGCAGAAAAATCACAAACAATTATTTTCTCCCGGAAAAAGAAATTGCAGAGGATTAGAAATATTTCCATAAACAACCTCGAAATCGAATTTTGCAATGAAATGAAAATTGTAGGCATACTTCTGGGTCGAAATCTGAAATGGAAAAAACAAATAGAAAAATTGAAAGAGGATTGCAATAGAAGACTGAACTTTTTAAAAATCCTCTTCCATCAAGGCTGGGGAGCTGATAGAAAAATAATGTTTGCAACTTACAGAACACTAATACGATCAAAACTGGACTATGGCTACATCGTGTATTCCCCAGCATATAACAGTCTCCTAAGCAAACTAGACCTCAGAATTTGGCACTGAGGCTTTCTACCGGGGCGTTTAGAACAAATCCCATATCAGCCTTACTAAGCGAAACGGGGGCATTGCCACTGCAACACAGAAGGAAACTGACAGAGCTCCGCTACGGGGTGAAAATTACAGTGTGCCAGACCACAACATTTTTAACTTTCTACAAAATGACAATACCAATAACATTGAACCTCACAGATCGGGGACACTGAAGGACAGAACCACACAATACCTCAATGAGTTTCACCTCCCCTTACCCACAGATATTGTTCCCCAGAAGATAGGAGATACTCCGCCATAGACAGTCCCATCAATTAAGAATGAGCTCGATCTCACCAGGCTTACTAAGAATAACCCACACGAAACACTAAGATTCAGATATCATGAAATGACCGAAAACTTATGTGCTAACCATGAATTGATTTTCACCGACTGGTCTAAGGATGAAAACGGTGTGTTATGTAGCATGGTGGCCAGAACCAGTATAGATAATGAAAGCTAAACAATATAAATTCGATTTTCACTAGCGAATCATTAACAATACTAAAAGCATATGAATATACTAATAATACTATATATATAATATATTATATATATATATATATATATATATATAATACTAATAAGAAACGTATTCCAAAGTCAGTAATTGTGACTGACTCTCTTTCGGTAATTAAGGGACTACAACATTTATGGAGCAACAATTAATTACAAAAAATTCTGGAACTAAATTTCGAACAAGTAAAGAGCGGGAGGGAACATGGGTTCATTCTCATGTCGGGATTAAAGGAAATGAACAAGCGGACCTAGTGGCAAAAGAAGCAGCCAAGAGCTCAGACCCTCCTGATCTAAAATTAATATTTCCTTCCGAGTGGGCAAAATAGGTGAAAACCAAAGTAAAGGAAAAATGGAAAGAAGAGTGGCAAGATAAACAACGTAATCACCTTTGCCTGATCAAAGAAGACAACCGTGCTTAACTCCAAAGGAAACAGCCATAAGGGCGGATTCACACTATCGCTCCGCTCCCGCTCCACTCCCGGTCCGCTCAAATATTTTAAAGAGAAATAGACAGAGAATTCCACTATAGGTACCGCTCCGGTCTCGCTCCACTCCCGGTCCGCTCTCGCTCTACCCCATTCACACTAGCGCTCCGCTCCCGCTCCGCTCCAGGTCCGGTCTCACTGGCAAAGTATTCTAAAGAGGAATAGAGAGAGGTTAATCACAATATTGGCCCAGATCCGGCCTCGCTCCGCTCCCGCTCCACTCTCGCTCCACTCTCGCTCCACTCTCGCTCCGCTCCCGCTCCACTCTCCTAAAGTCTTTTCATATTCACATTATATAATTTTACACCGTTCACGATTGAAGCCATTAATAATCGATACCGTCTGTATTTGGATTTTAATTAATAATTAACTTTCAGTTATTAAAGTATTTATTTATTCATCAATTTTACGGCCAAAAAATTTCAACTTAAAAAAAAAAAAAAATATATATATATATATATATATATATATATATATAAAATTATAAATTAATTTAATTAATGATGAAGAAATAATTTAAATTTTTTTGTCCGAATGTATTCGAATACGCTTGAAATGATAAAAAAAAACAAAAAACAATTCACCAACAATACGCGCGGTTTTTCGACGCGAAAAATTCATGTTATGTTTGAGATATATTTTGCTATGAATTAATGTACTCGTAAAAAACGGTCACCGATTTATTTATTCACTACATACTCATTGCTATTATAAAATAAAGTTTAATTTGAAACGAATAAAAATGCAATATATTATGAAAAATGTCAGATCATCAACAAAAAATATATTAAAACAAAAAATAATTAAAATATTAATCAGGAAAAGAAGAGGACACAATCGGTAAATTTGTAGCATTTACCGATTTCAACTTGAAATTTTCAAGCGTATTCGAATACATTCCGAAAAAAATTTAAATTATTTCTTCACCATTAATTAAATTAATTTATAATTATTATTAATAATTATCATTGTGTTGCAATATATTCTTCTTATTATATTTTTTGAGCTTCCTCTTATTCTGATTTATAAAGTAGTAGTAAGCCCTCAGAAAGCATAAAAAAACAAATTCATCAATAAATAAATAAAATATTGCAAAAGGAAAATTCAAACTTGTTTTTCTCAGAAGTTACTCTTGAGCAGTTAGAACCTTGTCAAACCAATGCCACGATTAATTAAATTAATTTATAATTATTATTAATAATTATCATTCTGTTGCAATATATTCTTCTTATTATATTTTTTGATAATATTATCCTCTTCATCAAGAAAAGTACACTTACCAGGTATTTCTACAAACGAAAAATTGATTTTTTTTTTGGCCGTAAAATTGAAGAATAAATGAATACTTGAATAACTGAAAGTTAATGATTAATTAAAATCCGAATGCAGACAACTTCGATTATTAATGGCTTTAATAGCTTAAACCTTTCAAAAGTGAACGGTGTAAAAGTATATAGTGAATATGGTAAGACATTAGGAGAGCGGACCGGGAGTGGAGCGGGAGCGGAGCGCTAGTGTGAATGGGGTAGAGCGAGAGCGGACCGGGAGCGGAGCGAGAGTGGAGCGAGCGCGAAACCGATAGTGTGAATAGGCCCTAATTGGTCACTAAGCTAAGAATTGGTCACACGAAGCTGACTCACATCCACCAAGCAGGTCCAATAAGCAATTGGACTTCACTGACCAGCTTGCCAAATTTTGCGATAATACTCCTCTTACAGTGGAACATCTTTTTCAGTATCAAAAATACCGGAAGGAACGCCGCGACTTCAATTTTACAACTTCTTATCCCTAGAAAGCAAAGAACGGTATTGAAAAACGCTGAAGTACCTCAGGAGCACAAAATTAAGGCCCTACATTTAAGAAGAGCAGTCGTCGCTAATGGCCTTGGCAGTCGAAGCGACGTTTAAGAACATCAAATAAAAAAAAAAAGTATATATCAAACATTTTTATTAATTTTAATAAATGAAATGTTAATTAATCAAATTATTAGAATTATATTACCTCTTTCAATACTTTTTTGGGTGTAAAGATAAAATTAAGTAAATAAAAAAAAATCTTCTTTTTTGTCAATCGCCTTCACTAAAGGATTCCCATATGGCTTATTTTTCATATTACTTATTAAAATCAATCTGGAGTATACTTTGTGTATAACCAACGAATGAGATAGAAATCGGTCTAAATAAAGGACACTGCTTAGTCACTATTATTTTTACAATCTTAGTTATTATATTCTCCTAGATAATAATTACAATTGAAGCGATGGTTTAAAAAAATGATCTTTTACTACTAATAATGATTTAGAGATGAAAAGTAAGGATAAAAGCCCTTTTTGCGTTGAATAAATAAAATATTGAAGTCATTCAACAAAAACAACCAGTTTAAAAAGAATTGTATCAAACCGAAATGTACAAATTAAAAAATCCACTCAGCAGATTTTTTAAAAATCACAATGGGGAAGTAAATTTCATGTTCATGAGCAATGAGCCAATCGGTTTTTCCGGAGTTTTCTTCTTAAAAAACGAAATGGAACAGAAGAAGAAGATATCAAAAGAGCAAAACAAATAAAAAAAAAAAAAAAACTACCAAGGGTAAATGATGATATGGAGACGATTTAGAAGAGAGAAGAGGAAAGAGATGGGTTCGCCATGGCCCTAGCTCTTCATATTCCTGCCCTCAACCTAAGAGTGATACCCTCCTTAGAATTTATTATCAGGCTACCTCTTGTCTTTATGGCCCCTCAGTTTGCGCAACCCTTCAGAGAGGATATGGCCCGAGAAAGGCTTTCGGGGTTGTGGAGTGAGGTCAAGGTAAGAGGTGATCATTTTTAAGTTATTATCCTATTATTTTATTAATTAATAAAGGGCGGGGTTGATGTAGCCATTAATGATAGTACATAATGTCTGATCTATTTAACTAACAGAATAGGCGTTATTTTAAAAAAAATTAAGGCTGGCAGTTGCTTTTTAAACAGTTACTTTTTATCAACAAGTGATTGTTTTTAAAGTAATCGTTTTAATTAACATTATATAATTGAAGGGGTTGGGGCAAAATAGTACCAAGCAGCATTTTTAACAAAAAGAAACTGTAGCTGCAGTCTGCTATATATTACGTCTATGATGGAAATGCCACCTAACTATAACTATATAGATCCTCTATATAGTTATAGTTTGGCATTTCCATAATAGACATATAGTCCTATATAATATACAGCAGACTGCAGCCACAGTTTATTTTTGATAAAAATGTTGCTTGGCACTATTTTGCCCCGATCCCTTGAATTAACAACCCGGTAAACAAGAATACAGGTTAACCCTTTTGAAGTTCTGCAACTTCTCATATTGCAAACCTTTAAAGTTCAATTTCATATTGTGACCTAGGTCACAGTTTTTAAATTTAGGTTAGACAACTTTATCTTGAAAAAAATGTAAGACATTTTGTTCTTCTTTACACAACAAAATTAATTCAATTAAATTCATCTTAGAGGGAATAACCTCTTTAATAGAGATTTTAGGTGCCATATGGTTTAATTTATTTAAAAAAAAGAAAAGAATGATTAACTATTTAAAGTAATCATCTGATAATAAAAAGTAACTGGAAGCCTTAATGTAGAAAAGATCCAAAATTTGTTCATTTGCTGTAAATGGTCTCATCATATTTTTATCATCTTATTACATGAAATTATAACAAAAAAAATATATCTTCGGATTTTCTATTCAATTTAACATAGTCTTCAACGAGATCTTAAAAAAAAGGACACGTAGAATTATAATAGGTACCTAATATATTTATAAAAGCAGAATGATAAACATTCTTAAATACAAATGATAATTTTAAAATATTTAATCCTGAGCAAATAAATTAAAAGCAAAGCTAAACGTTAATCGAAACATATTTAATTTCACAAGAATCGGGAAAAAAAATTCGTTAACAGATAAAATATTTTTCAGTCTATTTACTAACATACCATTCAAATGAAGTAAATGGACCATGTAAAGAATGGGGTTACTTAAATAAGCATACATTGTTGTTTAACTTACGATAACTATTCAAGGAATTACCTGATTTTCAAGTTATTTTTCATAAATATCCCGAACATCTCAGTAGTCGCAATAGGAAATTTAATAACGATTTTATATTATTAAATACCGCAGTGCAGGCTGTTTATTTATAATATCTTACCTATGAAAATATAATTTGTTATTTGAATTATATAAAAACCCTAAAAAACTGGAATAGCCCGTTTTCAATATAAATGCAAATATTTATTTGATTTATTTAAAATATTTAATTGGTTTGCGGTATTTGCTTTGTTAAATTATGACTTTGATTTATTAATAAATTATTTACCTATTACAATTTGAGCGATTTTTTATTGTTAAAAATAAACGGATAAGGCGAATAATTTACCTATGTTAACGTCAGCCATGTTTGTTCACTATACAATACTCGGTAAAGTGCACTGCACCTTATTTATGTATTTATGTCCGCCAGGGTTCAAAGCCAGTGTATAAGCACCTTTATAAAATACCTGCAACCGTCTTTTTAAACCTTATTCTTTACTCCCTTCTCTTCACGTTAACTGTAAAAAGCGAATTGTATCAGTTCAGTTGAAAAGTCTTAACTGATACCTG
Source organism: Aelia acuminata (assembly GCA_911387785.2). Taxonomy (NCBI): domain Eukaryota; kingdom Metazoa; phylum Arthropoda; class Insecta; order Hemiptera; family Pentatomidae; genus Aelia; species Aelia acuminata. The sequence goes on along the minus strand of OU426983.1, from coordinate 74,492,848 downwards.
ATTTACAGATATAATTAATTAATTACCTAGTAGTTTCATGTACATTAACTTCCCCCATGTGTAGGTAACATATTGTTCTCAGCGTTCTACATTTATACCTTTATTAAGTATTATTAGTATTATATTATTAAGTAATCAAGAGGTTATATCAATCTCCGTTTTCCCTACCCGGGTGAAGGTCTCAGTATCCATTTATTTTAGGCATAGTGTAAATAATTCTAGCCTAGCAGAGTAAGTGACTTTGTTAGGAAATGTTTAAACATTGGAAAGAAAATAAAATTTTCATTTTAAATTAATTAGGACTATATACAAAAAATAAAATAAAAATTGTATTTTCTTTCAAATGTTAGTTTATTTCCTGACAGAGACACTCACTCTAGGCTAAAGTTATTCACTTCACTAAGCCAAAAAGAAATTGATACATCCACAAAAGTATGGGAAACAGGCATTGAAATTACCTCATGGCAATATTGATAATTTTAACATAATTGTATAGATGTATAACGCAGATTACAAAATGTTACCTAAATTAATGTATATAAATTGATAATTCATAATTAATTAATTACAACTGTGATGTGTGAGGATGAATCAAGTATTAGTTACATACGCCTTTTCAACGGAAATACTGTACTTTGTTTTATACATTTAACGTGAAGAGAAGGCAGTAAAGACGTTCTATCAACAGATACGGATAGATCTATGTAACAACTACTAAAAAAAAAAAGTGTAAATCTCAAAAAATTCCTTTGAAACAAAAAGCTGTTCAATTATGGTTATAGTTGAAATCCATGATAATTAAATTAAGGAATATAAAATTATTACGTCGTAAAAATTGAGGGAAATAAGAATACGTAGCAATAAGTAAATATATATTAAGTACTAAAAGTTTAAAAAAATATACCATAAGGGAAGATACTCAAAATTAACAAATTTATTTTCGAACGTCAAAGTATATATTTTATCATAAAGCAAGGCTTTTAAAAGTTTTCCAATCAAGCCTAAACACATATTTCCTTTCAGTATCACCTCCCCCAATGAGCGCAAAAAAAAAAACCTTTGAAACTCACTTCAATTCGTGGAGTATTTGGAGTTTCAATATGAGGCAGAAACCCCTAGTTTTCTTACAATATTATGCACCAGAAATTCATAGAAATCATCATCATAGACGTGATGTTAACATTGAAATAATTACTCCGAGTCTTAATGTTTGTTCAATATTTTTTCGTACCAACTGTGATTTGGATAATGGATTTTCATCTACCTTTCATGTTTTATCATCTACTACTTCCAGCTTGCACATAATATAAATTTGAAAACATAATATTTATAAGCCTTTAAATAATCTATGATCTTAACTCCTGGGGCCAATTAACATTGGTACTACTCTGAAGTAGGAATATTAACAACTCTGAAAAATATATTTCCCTTGTTAGTACTCACTTCACAAAAAATCAGTCACGAATCAAGTAAAAGTTTAGCTTGGGTCTTTTATTTAATTCTTTTCTTTATTTTTCTATCATTTAATCCAAGAAAAGGCGTTGTACGATATTCAGTCATTTAATATTACATATAAAAGTATTCAAAAATAAGTAATAATTATATAACACAGTTTAATTAATGTTATTAAATTATAGTAAATTTTATTAAAATAAAAATTACCTGAAGGGTTACTGGAAGCGGAGCAAAATAAAAAAGGGTTGAATAAAAAATTAAAATTATTCTTACTTTCTTCCATCATCAGGTAGGGACTAAGGCCCAAGCTAAGCCAAACAAGATAACAACCACAATTAAAAAAAAAATTGAGTAAATAAAATCGTATTTTTTATTTTATTCTTATCTCTTGTAAACGTTAAAATTACAAATGTTGTAAATCAAGTAATAGTGTAATAATTTCAAAGAAAATTTTGTGATTTTTAAATAAAGACATATTGACATTTATCTTCATACAGAATCTCTGGTCTTAAAGAAGAGTCTGAACCGTGCAAGTCACCTGATAAACTTACAAACTGGATAAAAATTACAACGTTTTAAGATTTATTTTTTTCATACCAGTGGATAAATGGTGAAGTTCAATTTTCTTGCTTTTCAGGGCAAGATTTTTAAGTTTGAATAATATTGATATAAAGTAAGGCTTTCATTATTAAGCGCTTAATTTCCTCATTGATACCAAAATAGCAAGACGACTGATTAAAGCCATTAAACCAACTGAATAGTAAAACAGTAATGAGATATTACAGTTGACATTTCGTTCAAAGCAAATTATAATAACTAAATTTTAAGTTAATGCCTGACTGTTACCCTTATTCATCACGAAGGAACCGCCTCCATGCTTCTATTTAGCCACTTACACCATTTTGTGCTGAATTCGACTCAACCATTTATTCACTGGAATAACAGAGTTATTAAAATTTATAATGATAAGACTAATTCAAGAGATTGTCACATTCCCCTTAAGCATCAAACGATTAATTAATAAAATTATCATTAATGATGCGAAATGTAATGGTAATTAATATTTCCATTCATAATTAGTTGGTGTAAGACCATAGTGAACTAAGCGACAAACCAATTTAATAATTTTTATTTTTTTACATTACCTAATGTTATTTTTTTTTAACCTTGCTTCTTTATATTTCAATGATACAGAAGACCAAGTGAAATATATTGTACTTCAGAAGCGATAAAATTAAACACAACCCTATTTCACAAAATTAACTTTAACTGCAGTTTTCTCTTGGGGCTTTCAACAATTTCAGGGTATGTTTTTATGTACTTATTATTAATGATATGATAGGATGCAAGTTAATTAAGAAAAATATAAGAGAAGCGGAAAGGCAAGATGGGGAATTACAGTTTCCGAAGAAGAATTTGAGGAATTTCCCTCTCCTTGATTAATCTCGATTTAAATTTAAAGGAAGTATTTCTGGAGTACGATGAAATATAGCGTATATCTGGTTATAAATTTAACCAATTTAAATTTCATGATGAAGTATTTCTGGAGTGCGAATGAAATGAAGTGTGTATCTAATTATAGCTTAAACACTGTGAACCATTTGATTAGTGAACCATTTACCATTTTTTTTCGCATCTGCTATGACGACTATGCAATAAATGATTAACAAGCATTTTTTTATCCAGCGCCAAGAAACAAGAGTTTCTAAATTATAATTATAGGGGTGGCTGGTTCACATTCCGCCAGGTGGCCGTAGGATTTTTAAAGATGTGAGTGAAAAATCCTTGGTTGCGTCCTTCTCATTCGATGTAAAAAGGGAAGACCTGAGCCCGTACGATGGAAGGTACTTATTACATATCCCTATTCTAATTAAACATGGATAGGCAAATTTCAGGATTCCCACTGAGGCATTGTCTGATTAAACATAAAGTGAAGTTACATAAATAAAAAAACAATATAAAAAATCATAGAATCATATTAAAATACCAGTTAGGAAGATATATTGAGTAACATCAGGTATAATTAAATTAAGTGATAAGCAGTTTTCTCTTTATTACTTATATGTAAATTTACCGTTACTGAAACAAATGTGTGCTAGAGGCAAAACAGTTTATTTCTAATTTTTATAGGAAAATCTACATTTGTGATATCATTCGAATTGTTAGTGGGATAATTAAAAAAACAAACAGTAGGTCGCTATGAAAAATAATTACTATACACATCGATCATAGAAAAATAACTTTGGATGAAATAAAACATAAAAGTTTTAAAACGTTCAAATATTGAGATGAACAACAAGAAACGCGGCAAACATCCCTGACGTAATGTATTATTCATCGTCCCTAAGGATGGAGGATCAGTATAAATACCGCTAAAGTTAGGTGATAAACAAACTGTAATTTCTGTTTTGTGCCTACTCATTCGCACAGCAGTAAAGAGATATTGGAATAATTTAAAAGTGAATAATTATAATGCGAGATGTTAGAGAGATATAAATTTTAGTAAGCTAATAAAAAAAAATAGACATGATAAATACGTAACAGCCAACTTCACACATTTTTCCACATTTATTTACTTATTTTTGTACATCTCCATAAGTTATAGAGTATTATCATTCGATTCATTATTGTTTATTCCATTTATAATGGGCCTAAAAATCCTAATTTCATCAACAGTTGAATTTTTTTACTGCTTGCTTGATCTGTACTGCGAGTTGCTTTTTGTAAATATATCGATAGAAGGTGTATTTACGGCTCATAGTAAATTAAAACTTAGTTTTAAAATGTTTTTCTCTTATTCCTCTAAGACCAATTCATATTGCATTCAGAAATCTATTATCATTGTTTATCCTGTTATTAAAGGTTCAACCTGGTTAAAGTTGTCGGAATATTTTTCTCAGGTATATGTTTATTCCATTTTTTTTATTATTTCATACTTATCCATAGCTTGTTTTTAGGAATAATGAGATACAGCTAATTTCTCCATATAAATAAAATCAAAGGTACTTTATAGGAAACCAAAAAATTTTCCATCGCAATAGAGGTCCCTTATTTGGACTCAGGTGACTGCAAAATGAATATTTCTTATGAAAACCGGAAGTCGAATTTTTCCACGATTGCAATACTTTCTCTTACTGTACAGGTACGTGAAAGTAAAAAGATCTAAAAATTAAATAAAAATTCTGAGAATTAGAAAATAATAAAATAAAACGTCATGAGGGATACTCTAAATATGTAAAATATAATAATGGATAACAATGATATGAGGATATCACTTAAGAACCTTCGATAAAAATACTCATAAATCATCTGCAAGATGAATCAAGGTTTTACCCATCAAAATACCTCAATGCCTCTTGTGTGTGTGTGTGAGTGCGCGCGCACAAGTTTTGCACAATATGCATCAATATCATTTCAATACAGCGAGTCACGCATAAGTGGTAGGTCGTTGATGTATAGCTGCCATGATCTCCGCGAGTGTCCCCTGACAGGGGAGTATATCAGGCTTGGGATCTTCAGTTCCCGATCATCATTCAAGTGCAGCCGGAGTATTCATCGTATTCCGGAAGGTTCGCGGGACGATGACCCTCAATCGCCTACGTTTTCCAGCCCTGGGCCTAATGCTAAGTCCCTTCGAACTCTTAGGGTTCTTTAATTTACTGGACCTAATTTAAGAAGCCATAATATATCATCTCTCATCGAATTTCAAAAATTGTTCTTCAATCATTCGCATATAATTTATTTCTCTATATAGTAACGAGTTTTTATTTCTAAATATAAAGGTCGAATATACTCGACTGATTTGAATAGAGACTTTAATTTTACAATATTACTATTCATGACTAAAATAAATAAAAACAACAAACCAAATTAATGTATGTTGATTAAAATAACATTCATTAAAAAGAAAAAAAGAAATAGTGCTGATACAATCTTATTTAAGCTAAAGTTATGTTTGCTTTCTAGTAGATTTTCTTAGATACACTAATGTTTCACTTTTGTACTATAGAAAACTCTGTAAGTGGCACCAGCTAGGACGTTATGATATAACTTAAGTACCGATACTTATTGGACCCTCGATATTATTGGACATAAAGTATAGGGGCCCGTCGATATCTATACTTGAAGAAAAAATAAGTTATTCTAATCATTATATTCAGACACCGATGAAAAAACTATCATTGAAATTATTTATTATAATTATTGTGTAACATTATAATTTTTAAATAATTTATTTTTGAAGAGAAAAGATTTAGCTCCACCGGGAATCGAAACCGGGTCTTCCGCGTGACATGCGCGGTATGCTAACCATTACACCACGGAGTCGCTTCCAAACGGTGCCAAATCCTTCCTCTTCACTGAACGTCAAGAGATGCCCAAAATTGGATAAAAATTGTCCATCTCACGTAAATACTCGCAAAATTTGCGAGATCGTGGGAGAGGTGTCAGTGAAGAGGAAGGATTTGGCACCGTTTGGAAGCGACTCCGTGGTTTAATGGTTAGCACACCGCGCATGTCACGCGGAAGACCCGGGTTCGGTTCCCGGCGGAGCTAAATCTTTTCTCTTCAAAAATAAATTATTTAAAATAATTTAAAAAATAGGTTGTTATCAACAATGATGGTTAAATTATTATAATTTTTATTTATTTTTCGGTAAAAATTTATATAAAAATCATTTTTTTAAGGATATAAAAGTAATATAACCATGAAATTCAGTAATGTAGATTTATAGCATATATATATTTATACATATAGAAATATAGCTAATTAATATTTCAATATACAGGGTGTCCAAAAAGAGTATTCGGGGTTTGAAAGTTGAATAAAATCTCAAATATAGAATATCAAGTAGGATGTTTACGTTTTATTTAACACAATTAACTGGAAATTTATTTAGAAAAAACAATATTGTCTAGGTTTCCACCATAACGCTGCTGGCACTCCTCCAATCTCAAACGCAGAATTCTAAAAACGCGTTGACACATTGTTCCTGAGATTGCCGTCATTTCTGTTATGATATTTTGCTTCAATTGCGTCAGATTCGTCGGTTTCTTTTCGTATACCCCACTTTTCAGGTATGCCCACATAAAGAAGTCAAAAGGACTCAAACAAGAAGTCAAGGTCAAGGGCTCAAACTATGTTCTAGAGTTATATCCTTTAAACTCTTGATGTTCTTGGGCCAAAAAACCTCTTATCATTTCACAGAAACAAAAACCCAAATACTCTTTCTGGACACCCTGTATATATCAAGTTTTAAAATCTTGATAAGAAGTACATACTAGTTTTAGGATTCAAGTTTCTATAATATTTATAATCTTTCATGTTTTTTTTTTTTTTTCTTTTGATAATCTTAAGGGTCTTAGTCCTCGAATAAAGTTTTTAATTTGTTTTATTCTATATTTATTGTCTAATAAATTTCTCCAAAGAAATTTTATTTAGGTTCTTAAATTGAATTTTATTGGAGATTTAGGGATTCCTGAAGGGGAAAATGAAATTGAAAGAAAAATCCACAAGATAGGAAACAGCAAACAAAAATACGGTATTTCATTAACTGGGTGAAAGAGAGAACCAGCCAGATGATAAGAGAATGAGAGAGACGAGATATTTTCATTAAATCATAAATAAATTATAAAAACTATTTATATAAGCCCTTGAATAAATATATCGTTATTGCCGGGAGAAGAGAAAGAAGCTTAATTGACCGTAGTTTTATACTGTTATTTATTATTTATTACTTTAATATATAATTGGTTTGTGTTTGTAAACAAATAAAAAAAAAAAATAAATATAACCTATTCACTTTACTAGACAATTTAGTTTTTGTTTAAATCAAATCTGTACGTATCGTAGTTGCTAATTGTCACTGTTTGCACATCAACAACATTAGAACTTATATCAGGATCAATTGGAAAAAAAATTAAATAATTTTTTGAACCCAATCTTTTCAGTGGGTCCTTTTTCTAGTTACCTTTCCTAACTTAATGAAACTTTCTTCCATGTATTATTAGCCCCAAAGTGTGATGTCCTTTCTTCGGAAAACATTATCTTTCATTTATACTTGTAATTTTGTTAAATTGAATATAAAAATAAGAAGTCGTCTTATTACGTAATAGTTAACACGCCCACTGATAAGGGGGATCTTTGCGACTCCATAGTTAACTAGCTGTATATCCCGGTTTCACCCAGGGAATTTCGTTTTTCTAATGAAACGGTCGATTACGTAAAAAAACAATGTAAAGCGAGATCATAACGATTTTTATAACAATAAAGAATATACCCAGAGATCGGCTGCAGTTATGCAATTTTAATATGGACAGATGTTCGCACCTGGTATGAAAGAACCACTGATCGAAATTTGGAGAATTAAGAACAAACGGTATGGATTTCTATAAAGAACAAACAAACAGAATTTCATCTTAATTTATACAGTTAATATTCTAGAAAGATATTTATTTGACATTAAATCAGGATTTAATTTTCATAAAATAGGAAAGTCGTAAAATAAACTGAGAAAATGTAGGTTTCAGAAATTCATATTTCTTGGAACTAAACAACACAAGAAAACCCAGACTCAATATTTATCATGTTTATGTATTTCTTTACCTAAATATACAAAATTAAGTGATCAAGTTCTATGCTTATCCTCTTAATAAGCAAACATAGAATATCAGGTTATTTCTAAATTGAATTATTTATAGCGAAACTATTTTATAGCATAAATACAAATAATGCATACTAGATGATTAAGCAAATCGCTAGAACTGGCAGTAAAGAGCAATAATCTTGGGCATTTTAGAGATAGAAATATTTTCTCGCTTCATATTGAATTTATCCCATTACAGGACTAAAATCAAAAAAGAAACATCGCAACACGCTGAGGCTAAGCTAAGAATAACTGACATTGGTAGTAACCGATGTGTGCAATGAAATCGAAACTTGGTGGACTCCAGCAAAGTTATGTAAGGGGTTCGTAGATCGAAGACAGCTTAACCGATGAAAATTGATTTCTTTTTTCTAAATCTTTAAGTTTTCCTTGGAAGAAAGATATTTCAAGGTATCCTTGATGGTTATGTAAAAACAAAACAAAAACAAAAATCAGAAGACTACAAGATCTAAGCAAAAGAGTTATATTTTTCGCTAAGTAATAGTCTCGCTACACATTAATCTGTATATTTAGTAGATCGTCAAACATCAAATCCACCTCACGTCCTCAGAAGAAGTGCAGTAACATACTGCGCACCAGTCGTTTGCATAATGCCCTATTTAAAACAACCAGCGTTACTGTACTTGAACTTCACGTCCCTGAGAAGGAGACGGATCTCGTTACAACGAGAGTTTAATACTGTACGTTGGGGGTCACAATTAGTCGGTGACAGAACTCCCAATATGCAAATAAAGCTTTAACAAATCAGCCACATTTCCTATAAGCTAGAGGAAACAGCTTCGAAGCGAGTCTGATTCCGTCATTACATCGCAAATATGCAAAACAGGACTCGGCGAAATGGTGGGTAGTAATTGGTAATTGAAGACATGATTGGTTAAAATACTAGATCCTTGTACAAACGAAAACAAATATGCAACGATCGTCAGAGGGTCTTGACAAGGATCGTTCCAGCTTAGCAATTTAACTATTCCAACTGTATAACTACTTAAAGAATGGAAACAGGCAGATAATTAAAAAATAACATATAATTTGGTAGACAATGTTGTTACCCTAGATAACGGTCAAAGATGGGGTCAGGAATAAAACACATGGTATATAATATTTACCTGATTTATGATCAACCTTGCATCAAACTTGCAGGCCACATTCGATACTATAAAGAAATAAGCCATAATATAACCATATAAAGATGAGAATTTAAACATCTAGGTCTAATATAACAACACGATATAAGATATGAATCTTAAAATCCAAAATTATAAAATTATGAGTTTTTAACTCATGAGTTTACGCAAAAATGTAAAACTCTATGAAACGAATAAAAAGTTCAAAATAAAAGCTTATCAATTGTATTAACTTTGAGCCAAAGACATAATAGTATAGCAAGATCATTATCAACATTTAATATGAGATGTATGACAGTATCTACTGATAATTTTGATTCGTTAATGTTTAATAAATTAATATACCAGTAATGTTCAACCAGTTCAAGCTTAACTCAATGAGAAATGTACGTCCTTCTCAATTAAAATGAAGACTTAAAATTATTAAAGCTCACAATACTCCAGTCTCTTCTTATTAATCACTTATTATTTTTCATTTTGAAAACAGAAACTTAAATGCGCGTTTATTTAAAATTACAATGATTCATTGCTCTCAGCAACTCCGTTACGCAACATAATCCTTATTAAAATAATAACAAGCCATTAATTTATGAGTACGGTTAGCTAAGGCTTCATATGAAAGAATCAAACGAAAAAAAAATTGAATTGTATTAACAATAAGAAGGTTACAACACAAGAATAATTGACAAGTCTGCAGCCTTGAGGCAGAAAACAAATGATTACCACACCATGCCGTCGTACCTCCATACAGCTAACAGACCGTTGAAGTCAGTTGAAACAGACACCGCCTAAGGTATTCTAAGGGAAATCATCAATCGAATCTTAATTAGAATATTTTATGTATAATCTCATGTATGTACCTAAAAAATGCATGGTTATATATGTTACCACCAAACTCAGTAATAGCGGATGAATAAATCTTAAACTTTACAGAACCTCACAGCTAATAGCCAAATAGCGGTTATGTCTACTTTTTGTGGTATGCGTATGTATGTTTTGATGGTATATGTCTAATGGAAAAAATGTTAAAAAGAATATAATTTTGTAAAATAAATAAAAACGGCCAATATTCACCAAAAACAATAGCAATTTTTTATTTTGGGAACGTTTCTATTCTAGAGCCATTTTCAAGCCTTTAAGCATATTTACATAAATTATTAATTTATAAATTTAATTTTGTTAACGTTATTATTGTGTGAAATAATTATTTCTTCCCTATAAAATGAAAAAGAAATTTCAGAAATAGAACTACAACTAACGGAGTTAAGCATATTATATTTTTGATCATAGTTTTTTTCTACCGTATATCGTATATATAAAAATGCATGGCTGTGTATCACCTCAAAACTCGATAAGTACCTGATGAATATGAAAATTTTACAGAACGTTGCTATCAAGTCAAACAGCGGCAATATCCATCTACATTTTTTGTTAATAATTGGAAGATTCTTAACATAAGTACAGCCTATTTTATTACTGATCACATGTTTTACTCCCATAATCCCAAATGGAAAAAAATTGAATCTATTAAGGAATCCGCAACATTTATTTATTTCCCTAACACTTAATAATAAGAGAAGGTCAGCTAAAGAAACAGAACATTAGAAAGCAGTAGTCGCAAGAATTTTTAATTTTCTTTCAAAACAGCCACAGATCGAAACTTAGGTCCCTCCTAATCAAAATCCAGCCTCTATACGTAAACATTCATATTATATTATTATAAGGAATTGACAACAGTTTTCAGGAAGTAATACATTTCCTTTTACATATCGATTGCGACATTCAGTGGTAATGGTTCAAGAGAAATCTCTCATCTTTTTTGTTCTTTTTTTTTTACGTCAACTAACAACTCACATCTTTCTATTACTGTGACTAATTCTATTTTAACATGAAAGTTAGCCTGAATAATACCAAGCAACCGTAGAAATCATTATGCAAATTCGATGCAGAGTGCGTTAGGTGGAATGTATGTGAGTTGATTCTGTTGTTACAACTGATTTGTAGTCGTTAATATGCACAGAAACTGCTATGTACCTAGGTAGTTGGACGCTCCAAAACAAAGTGGGACCAACGAAGCTATCTTGAATAGAAACGTAACCACCTAAGCACCGAGTAATCATAACATTTTACTAGTTGATCTGTTCGAATACTTCATTTCAAGTGCTTACTCAAGCACCAGGATTAATATAACAAACAATTCAACAAAGGCGTTTGTGTAAAGACTATTATTAAATATTGAACCAATTTTAAATTACGCTCTTTGTGTTTTTATTTTGATGTTAGACTGGACTGCTCACAAGCATACATATTTTGTTTATAATTTCTTTAAGGAGTCTGAAAAGTAAGTGGAGCCTTTTCCACTTTCCCTAGTACTATGAACACCATTATTCCCTATTAGCATTTTCTATTTGGAGTCAAAGTAAGAAAGGTTGCAAAGTAAACACTTTGCGATGAGCAAATTTTCTTTCTTTATTATCATATGTATGAAAAAATGCCTATATCTGCTACAAAATTATGTTTACACTAAAGTATACAAAACGTGGTTTCTTCATCACAGTTATTTTGATTAAGTGTAAAATATATTTTCTTGATTGAATGTACTTGCACGGTCCACACCGCTCTGACAACAACGCCCAGCAGTTTAAAGGAGGTGTGCGACAGGTTAAAGGATTTACCATAGGAAGTGTCACACCCAAGCGTTTACTGACAACCAAGGACCTAAAGGCTTTGAGGGAAGGGCTGAGTTAAACAAACACCACGACCTCTGGGAAATTTTGCTTGTTAGAGGAAAACACACCAAGTTTGACTTTGACTAATCGTAAACTATTCCTCTCCACTTTATCAAAGTAAAATCGTAACCTCGGTTCAAACATTAGCCCGGCCAGCACAAAAGACCAAAGAGCAGAGTGACCTAAAATGGCGTGGGGCACAAAATGAAGCTTTATGGTACGTAGAACATTTTCCATCCTTCATCAGATAACAAGTGACGCGTGAGGACCCGGTGCAGCCTGGAGGGAATTCCAATTTTCATCCTCGTTAAATATGGATTCCCTTTTCCCCGCCCAACATATGCCGATAAACTCTTGTTGACCATGTTGGAGGATTGATTGGATATTTTTATAGCAGAAAGTGATAGAAATGATTGTAAAAACAAATGTGTATATAAATAAATAGTAAATATTTCTTTTTAGTTAATTATCTTAGTAAAATTTCAGTATAATGATCCTACAATGAGGCTACGGACATAGGAAAACCGATTTATTGTGATACTAGGTCGAAAAATATTCTAACCAGGGCCAAGCGTTCTTGCGAATGCTTCCTAGGAGTATTTATTTAGAAAAAATTATTATATAAAATTTCATCGATTTGTAATATTATTTCTACATTCGTTTTGACAGAACCGCGAAGCTATTATAGACAATGATTTCTAAACTACTTTCATAAAATATAATTGTTTTAAGCTAATGTTTATTCCGATGATGTTAAAATTCTTTTGCGGATAAGAATGTTATCATCCGAAACTGAAAGATGGCATATATTGCGAAATAGTTAACGATATATTGAAAAATATATATTACTGAATATACTATTTATAAATTGCTACATTGTTATTAAAAGCCGTATATGCGATGAGCAAATTTGCTTAGGAGGATGATAAAACAGATACGTTTAGCTAACGTATAAACTGTAATTTTTTTTAAATCGAATTAATCAAAATATTTTGTAGACCCATTTGAGTGTAAATTTTAGAATTTCATATCGTCTATGGGAAAGACAAAATTCTATTCTAATGGCCCAAGATAGAAGAATGTTATTGAGTAAATGACTTCTTAAAAATTCGAGGTGGGTCCATTCTATGTGAACAGAATATCGCAATACCCATATCTGATTGAAATAACATACTGTGTGCGATGGATCTCTTGATTTTTGCCCGCTAGTCCCAGTTTACTATTTTTGATCTTCGAAAGATGATTAAAGTGGAATTAAAGTTTGCTTTGGTTTTCAAAATGGCATATTTCGCGGCGTATATAAAGAAACTACAACTTGAAATAGGTACGACCAGAAAGTACATGCGATATATTTTCAATTTGAAGGCTGTCACATATTTTTTTTTTTTTTTTTTTTATTGCCACCACCTTGATACAGCAAAGTTTTGGTTTGGATAAATAAAAGAATAGGTTTTTGAAAATGGCATTAATTAAAATATTCTCCTACTTAATTTAGCTTATAAAAGAAATTAAAACATCTTGAGTAAATAATTTTAATACGATATAAGAGAGGAAACAAGAAAGGTTACCAACATTAATTTTTACTGATGTTAAACATCTCAGGAAAAATTCATTAATGATAATAATTCCATTCAAAAGGTTCAGGGAGATGAAAATTCTACTCTGACGACGTTTTGATAAATTGCTTTGTAATTAGGCGATATTCTCATTAACACTAACTAAAATATCAATTATTCATCATTTTCATCTCCCCCCCCCCGTCATTTTCATCTTCTTTTTAATGCTATTAATTAATATTTTGACTCACTGGAAAAAGATACATAAAACAGTAACATCATGAAAATGCAGTTTAAATAAATCAGCATATTTCGTTACATAAACAGGAAAAGTCCAACATGACTCTTTCATTAGTCTAGGTTTATATTTGTCACAGTCTTTGCTTAGCATTTTAGAGTCTCTTAAAGATAAACCCAACGTATTTATGCCTTGTCGTACCGAAGATACACTACTAAGTGGCAAACTGGATGAAATATTTATATACACCAAAGTCTATAAACAAAAACAAATAAATAAATAAAATAGATAAAAACTTACCTCAAATAAAAGTGACCATTTTTAGTTAATTTATCTTGTCGTAAGCTAGATGGTTTGACAATTATTATTTTTAATACTTATTTTTTGTATAGTTGAGTATAAAAAACTATCTTACCATTTAACAACTTCACAGAAAATAGTTTTTTCCACTTCTGTTTGTATTCTCCATAAGTTAAACAGTATTTTAATTATTGAAAATCTTTAAAGTCCTCAAACTTTTCGATTCATTATTGTTTAAGTATTTATTTATTTTTTTTTTTTTTTTTTTTTTTTTAGGGACCTAAGAATTTCTTTTTTCAAAGGTCGTAAATTAAATAATTTCAAAATGTTTGTCTCTTACGCCTTTCCGGAAACCGAGAATACTACTGGTCCTCTAAAACCACTTTATATTGCATTCAGAAATCTATTCTGGAAATAAAGTTTTTATTTAAAAAAAATATAATTAATTAAAGATCATCTTATGCCATATTTTTTCACACCGTAAACTGCTTTAAATATTTTGAGAATCACGCGTCTGCTCTCTAAAGTTCAATAAAAGTTTTCATTATTAAATACAATTTTTTATTTTTATTTGAAATAATATGGGAATGCAAGCGTAAAACTCCATCACGTCTGATTTTATAATCCTCTATTTATTAGTCGATACCTTCATTTAATTACCAAATAACACAAATAATTTCCATTAAATATGTATGTTTCAAAACACTTTGAAAACTCTTTCCTATGAACAGGTCAGTCTTTAAAGGCTTACTACGCATGCGTGGGATCAACTTGTTTTAAGAGTGGTTTTTTCATATTTCATATTCATTCATTTATGATTTTTAGGTATAATGATGGACAGTTAGTTTCTCCATATAAATAAAACCAAGCTACCTCGTAGTAAAAAGATTTTTTTTCCTTCGCAATTAAAGCCTTCTCAGAACAGTTCTATGATGATAAAACCTACCTGATATTAAAGAATACTCGATTCTCAATTAACATGACAAGTTTGATCGAAATCATTAGAGCCGTTTTTGAGAAAATCGAAAAAATGAGACAAAATTTATGAAACAATGAAAAGGCAATGGTCGTAGCCAGAGAAAAGAAACAAATCATACGTCAGCTTTTATCGCTAATAATATAATTTCCAAAAATATACCATTACAAAATAGTTTATATACAAAAATTCCTGTTTATTTATAGAATAAATTATATTGCATAAGGTAATTACTGAGTGTAAACACATTAAAATTAAATTGATTTAACATGAACGATTATATCCGAGGTTGAACAAATTATGATTTTAATTTAATTCTAATTAAACATTAGTTAATATGTAAATGGAAGAAAAATACATCGAGGGATGCAAATGAAAATTTAACAGTTTTTGATTATTTAAGTTCAGATAAATTAATTTGAAGGAAAAATTCTTAGTTCGGCTTCCCAAAAACACGAATTAATTAACTAAAAATGGGTGGTGATAACTGTAGCTGTTATCAGCTTTATAGATGAAATAAATAAATAATTCACTGAAAAAAATAAATCAGAAAGCAGTTAAAGCAGAATCCAGAAGTCTTTTGGAGTATTTGGACAAAAGAAATTTCAGCGTGCTAGATCAGTCTTAAAATAGATTTACATTTAAACACATGATTGAATTAATCATTATCCATTCTTCGAAGTTTCAAACTAAATAAGAGAAATATTAATAATATTGTTTTAAGACTTATCATCTCGCTTCATATTATGCGCTCACAATAACCTAAGACAACAAAACGAATTTGAGGGCAAGCATTATGTTGAGACCGGTGATCGCTTACCTGAAAACAAAGCAAAGAACCATTAATCTTGCCTGGTCTTAGCTAAGGGTTCATAATTTTCGAATAATAATTACAGCGTAAAGTAGGTCAAATCGCTTAGATAGAATATTTACAATTTTTCTATTTAAGCTATCTACCTACTTCATTGCAACGCACACTTTTGCAATTGCATTACAGTACAGTGTCAACGTAAAGACCTTATTAGGGCAATACTACAAGAATAGTCAGAATTACACTAAAGCATGTCCTTTAACATTATTTAAAATAGAATATTATCTATATATTGAGATAATAAAATTACTTAAGAATTAAGAAATATGTTTACAAGTGGATACTGCTTTATCGATTCCATCAGCAAATTATACAACAAAATAACAGTTTCATAAATTCCGAAGCCCCTGTAGATTAGAGAAAAACAAAGAAATTTGGTAAATACTTTCGTAGTTTTAAACAAGATACAATACATACCTGGTACATGTAACCGAAATACCATACCAGAAACAACATTGGTATAAATAAAACAACCTATTTGCGCTAAGAAATCAATATAGACCAAGGTATGGATTACTTTTAAGGATTATTCAAACATTATAGGCGATTTTATAACAATAATAAAAAATTTATGGAAGCCGAAAATCTTTGTAGTTTTAGACATTTACACATAACCTGTCTCTGATTACATTTCAATACTCCAGTAGAGACATCAATCAGCTGTATCCTGCTAATTTGATATTTTAAAATTCAAGAACAATGGTAATGACAACTGTTACCACAATGACATATATAAATTAAATTCTTTTATATTAGTTGTAATACGTTGAAAACAACCTTACAGATATAAATAAGAAATAAAAACTGGATGATTCAACACTTAAGGTATATTAAATACAAACGCTGACAAAACTTAGATTGAAATATTGAAAATTAATAATTTTTTATGTTTTTAAATATTGTCATGCTTTCTGGTACCACTCATAGATTGCTAAAGGCTAAACTCGTTCTGGACTTTCGGCAAAGCCTAAAGCCATGGTTGATTATTTCCCATAAGCCCTTTTAGTCTAAGTGGAAGAAAAATTAATTTTCATTTATCTTGCTTACTATTTTTAAATTTGAACAATAATAGGTATAATCAACAATAAACATTACGGTAATATTTGTAAGTATTACAAAAGTAATTGTGTCGAAGAAAACGGCGAGACGTGAGTGATAGGAATTTAAAGTTGTTGGTTTTTCGTTAGACCAATACCTCCAGTGTTGCCTCCCTTGAATGAATTCCTTATTTCAATAAATATCTCATTAGGTAAAAATATTTCCACGGCAGCGTTGTATCTATCCCGGTTTTGGTTTTGATCGCAGTAATGAAATAAAATATCGGAGCATGTTCTTTTAAACATTTAATTTCATTAAAAAGGCTAACGAAATGATGCGAGGAATGTATGATTTGTCGAATTTATTCGAATTTGAATATTGTAAAAAAGTAAATAAAAACTGATTTTTCTTTTAAGTTGGGACCAAAGGGCTAATAGGAAATAATCATCCACGACTTTGGAGAATTACCTACTATAATGACATTTTAAAGAAGAAAACACATGATTGACTCCGTTATAATAGCACTTTTTTCACTACTATTTAAGTATAGTAGAATAATTAATCAGTACCAACCAGTGATTAAATCATATATCGGACAAATCACGTTTGGCGATAAAATGACCTGTAATCTTTTAATGATAGCGGATATGATAACGATAATGTAAGCCAAATTTTATCATATTATTCTCCTCTGCATTCTTATAGTAAAACAATTATAAAAATAAATGTCGAATAATGGACTTTAATACTTCATTAAACCCGCAAAATAAGGATTCGAATACCTTAGGCACGCAATTAAATTAATGAAGATCGAACTGACCGGGAATCATTAATTAATGGCCATTAATTTCATATCTGCGAAGCTGAATTAATGAAGGAAGCTCTGAAGAATTTAAAGTTTTTAATAGGTATGTGATTAAGCTGGAAAAGCATCCAATACCATTGTAACGGCCAACCAGGATAAACATTAATGGCCTAAGTTCTTGATTGCCCTTTGCTTCGAAATGGGAATCAATACCTGATTTCCCAACTTTATAGGGAGCAAAGGTGGGAATAGATGAACAACTCTTATGGAAAAACATGGAAAATTTTAATAAAATCTATTATAAATGTAGTTATGTATTAAGTAATACATTTCAATCATATAATTCAATCTGAAACTACCTTGACAACAGTGAAGCCACAAAAATTTATAAGGACCAATGAGGAGTCCTGAATCAAGATGGACAGATAAAGTGAACAAAGGAACTGCATAAAGTCAACAGGGAAGAAGTAGTAAAAGATAGGTAGGTACAGGTGAAGAGGTCTGGAGGCAGAGTTTTTGTAGGGGGAAAGTCCATCAACTTCGGAAACAAAATTTGTATTATATGTGTGTAAAAAATAATTTTTAGTCGTTGTGTATTTTTGATAAATCAACTTTTTTAATAGCATTAAAAAAATTATTCCATTTTTCTGCGTAGATTAATTTAATAGGACTTAATATTTTATATCATGATTTTGGAAAAGTTAAATTTTAGTGATATGTAATTCTTGGAAGAATTTAATCTTTTGTTGAATAACTCCTGCACGCTTACGTGACTAAATATCAATTAAATTATATATAATTGAATACTAGTATTAAATTCAATCAATTGAATTGATATCCATTTATGTTAAAAATGGGAGAAAATGCTAACCCGAAACGCAGACTTCTTTCTTATTCCAAGAACCCTTTTGTAATATTATATCTACAACTGTAAAATTATATCTACGATTCAATTTTCATCAAAGTTGTTATATGTATATGTTCCATATACTTAAAAGAATTATATTTTAGATTCATTTAAGTTGACATGGTATTAGCAGATAATCCTGAAAAAGTAAATATGAATTTTACAAATAAATTTCAAATAATACTTAAAGTAGGTTGGTCATTAAATTTTGAATATTCCAAGTCCAAAAATAATATCAAAATAACAATTTATTTATTAAAACTATTATTTAATAGGAACCGGTCATTGTGATAACTGGAAAGCTTTTTAATTACTAAAGAATACATTATTTTTTTTTATTTTTTTTTCACTTCATTCGTATATCCGCGCCTGTCAGCATTAGATAGACAATCAGCAGATTCGATGGCCGTATACAGTTGCAGATGATGACATGTCAGGCATGGGGAAGGATGGCACCCAACAGTACCTCTTCCCTGGCTTGATTCAGTTATTCATGTCCGTTAAAGAAGGAGATCTCTCATCCAACGCCTTTTTAATCTCCTCCTCACATTGACGGGCATTTCATCTGTGGCCATATCTCTTATCAGTAGGTTTATATGTCCGTGTAGGTTAGTGTGGAAACGTTTATAAAGAATTTTGATGTGCTGGTCGACTGTTGGCATGTGGAAGTCAGTATGTAAGGTTTGATTAGTCACGTACCAAGGTGCTTTTGAAATGAGTCGTAATAATTTTGACTGAAAGGTCTGAAGTTTTTGTAAATGTATTTTTTTAGCAATCCCGTAAATCTGTGAACAGTATATCCATATGGGTTTAAGTAAGTATGTGTACGTATTTAGTTTTTGTCTCAGTCTTAATTTTGAGGATTTAGAAAAAAGTGGGAAAAGTAGCTTTAGTCGTTTGTTTAGAGTTTCCCTTTTCATTTTAACGTGCGGGCCCCATGTCATCCTTCTATCGAGGGTTAGTCCGAGGTATTGTATTGTGTCTGTTTGGGGAATTTGGACATTTTCGATATAAATTGGTGGGCAAGTATTTTTCCGAAGAGTAAAAGTTATATGTTGTGATTTGTCGTGATTAAGTCTAATTTTCCACAATTTGCACCAATCGTTTAATTTCTGTAAGTGGTTTTGTAAGTTTAGTGAAGCATGTGACGGGTCTTGATGTTTTGTTAGTATTGCTGTATCGTGTAAGTAGCGGTCAATGTCTCATTACCTTCTGGTATGTCATGGGTGTATACAATGTAGAGTAGGGGGGGCCAGTATTGAACCTTGTGGTACCCCCGCTAAGACTGGGCGAATTGAAGAAATTTCTGACCCCTGCCGAACGGAGAAAAATCTGTCATAAAGGAAGGATCGAAGAATGAGATAGTAGGTGTACGGTAGTATGTTCTTGAGTTTAAAGAGAAGACCCTGGTGCCAAACTTTGTCGAACGCCTGAGCTACATCCAAAAATACACCAGTTGCATATTGTTTTTGTTCTAATGCTCCAGCATTGAAGTCAGTAACTCGGTGTAGTTGGTGGGTCGTTGAATGTGACTTGCGAAATCCAAATTGATGGTCGGGTATTATATGTTTGTCAGTCAATATGTCAACAATTCTTTTGTATATTAATTTTTCAAATATTTTTGAACATATCGGAAGAAGGCTGATAGGTCTGTACGAAGATGGATAGTAGATGTCTTTATTTGGTTTGTGTATCATTTGAATCATGGAATATTTCCATTGTAGTGGGAATTTTGATGTCCTTAGTATGCAGTTGTAAATTGTTGTCAGAAATACCAGAGCTTTTCTGGGCATTTTTTGGAGCACCTCGGCAGTTATTAAGTCATAACCAGGGGCTTTTCTTTTGGGTAAATGTTGGATTTGTTGTGCAACCTGGGCAGGAGTGAATGAAGGTGGTGGAAGTGTCATTTGAAGTGGAATATCTAATGAGTTGAGTACTAGGGTCTCATGTTCTGTGTTTGTTAAGTCAGAAAATGGGATGAAAACAGAAGAAAGATGGTTAGCGAAGAGTTCAGATTTTTCCTCATCCGACACGGCCCAGGAGCCATCTTCTCTTCGAAGGGGTGCTGACAACTCTCGATGTTTTAGCAACTTCTTGGTATGCTTCCACAAGCTTCCATCGTCTGTCGAGAGGCCAGTTATATAAGCGTCATAGTTTGTTCTGTTAAATTTTTGTATTTCCCTTTTGAGTTGATTGTTTAGTCTGTTGAATGTCTGTCTGTCTGAGGGGCGTCTGTCAGTCTGCCATATTTTACGCGCTCTTCTCTTTGCTCTGATCAAATCTCTTATATATTGAAGATATTGTGGCAAGTTATTTGTTCTTGCTGAGTTGACCTTGGGTATTGTTGAATACCATGCCGCTTTTTGAACACTTTCTGTAAATAGTTCGACAGCCTCTTCCAGTTCATTTTCAGTTTTGATTGAGACTGGGATCGAAAGCGAAGACTCTAAAAACTCCCTAAAGGCATCCCAGTCAATTGGTCCATCTATCAGCGTTGGCTTTCTTGGTTTGTTTATTGCCTCCTCAAGTATAATTAAATGCACCTCGGAATGATCAGAGGTAGTATTTATGGTGTGAGGTATAGTCCGCAGTCCTTTAGTAATAAAAAAGTCCAAAAGGTCCGGTGATTTTCGCCTCGATACAGGCCAGTAAGTCGGTGTGTCAGGATTTATTGTGTCTAATGAAAGCTCGTGGATGGCAGCCCTCAAATTCCTTCCTCTTGGAGTGCACAAACGTGAGCCCCAATATTGGTGCTTCGCGTTGAAATCCCCTCCTGCTATAAAACAGCGCCCTAAGGTACGGAAAAAATCGCAAAACATCGAAGATGTCAGCACGTATCTTGGCGGGCAGTACACCAAGGCCAGTGTTATCGTGTGTTTTTTCATGTAAAGTGTAATGCCTGTGGACTGTATGTCAGGAGTACTTGGTAAGTGTATATGGTTGTGTGATAGTGTTGTTCTGATAAGAATGGCTGTACCTCCATGTGCTGTGTTGTCTGGGTGGTCTGTCCTATAGGTCAAGTAGCCAGGAATACAAAATTTAGATCGTGTGGTAAGGTGCGTTTCCGTAATCAATGCTACGTCAATTCGTTTTTCATGAAGATATAGGTCTAGTTCAGTTTTGTGTTGCGTTAGTCCGTTTGCATTCCATAGAAGGATGGACAAAGAGCCCGCAGTCAGCTGATTAGGGGCCATTTGGGGGAAACATGGCTTGGGTCACCTGTGCGAGCTGTTGGAGGATGCTAAAAAGGGGTTAAGACCATTGATTAACTGATGCAAGTGTTGGGGGCCGTAATTGTCAGCTGAAGGTGGCTGCTGACTGACATCCCGCCTCATACCTGAATATGTCGGTTTATTTTGAGTTGGAGTCTGACTGTGCGATCCAATCGGCTGCGTTGAGGGTGCTCTCTGCTGCTGCTGAGTCGGCAACGGTGCAGTATTCTTCTGTGGTTGACGATGCGTCTTCGGAGGCTGAAGAACAGGAAATTCTTCTAGACCTGGAACTGGAGGAGAAGATTGTTGTAAATGATTATTTCTTTTAGCTTTCTGAGCCCTCAACTTCTTCAGAACTAGGCACCCACGATAATTTGCTGGATGGTTTCCCCTACAATTTGCACAGGTCGCCTCTGTATCTCTCGTTTTAGTGCACGATGAACTTTCGTGGCCTTGGCCGCATCTCACACACCGAGGTGCGTGGTTGCAATACGACTTGGTGTGGCCGTATTGTTGACACCTGATGCATTGAGGTATCATTCGTTTTCTTCTTGGCTCTTCTACAGTAACTCTAGTGTAGAAAATTGTTTGTATGTCGAATATTTTTTCATTGTAAGTCGACTTAGAGATATCGATAAAAAACATCGGTAATGGGGTTTTGAATCGGGAAATAGCATTTGCGATGTTTACGACTTCATATCCGTATTTTTGCATATCGCTAATTATTTCATTTAACGGCGTTGTGTGATGCAAATTTTTCACCACGACTCTTCTATTTTTATCCTCTGGGAGCTGATACGTATGAAAATCAGCTCCACCATTGCGTAGACTCGTAACCAGCTTACGGTAAACCTCTGCTGTGCTGGGGTATACGGTAACCCCTTTCATAGTAGACTTCAGGGTAAATGAGTTTGGGGTTGAATGTTGCCCTAAGAATGAGACCAAGGCTTGATAATTTTGAACATCGTTGACATGAATTGGTGGAGGTGGCATTTCCCTCGGCACCGATGTACTACCGCTTGGTTGGTCTATGTTCGTTAAATTACTAAGTTTGGTAAAAGAGTTACTCACAGGTGTGGGTATATCAGTTCCAGGTTCAGTCCTTTTCTGCTTTCTGGGATCTCTTGATTCAGGACAGTTTCTTTTTTTCCCTGTGACCAAAGCCCAGGCTCCGCTTACCTCTTCGTTGTTAACTGCCTCATTACACTCCATAGAGGCTTCACCGCTTCCCTCAACACTCGGCGTTGAGTCAGGGTTCATACCTCCGCCTAGTTTCACTCTCTACGGTTCACCACTGCTTCAGTGCTCAAATACTTCAACTATGAGGCCGTAAACAGTGACGATTCCACCAGAATTTCAAATAAAGCTTTTTGATAAAAATATTAGCTTTTTTTATCAATTAAGCACCATATGATCAGTAGATCGAATACATTATTTAAATTTAATTCAGAAGCTCAACTAAAACCTTTAAGTGTTACTTAATTAAAATAAAATAGACGTTTTGATTTTAATTTTCAAGTTTTTAGTGATGGATTAAATAGCTTTCTTCTAAAATAGGTTCAAACAATAGTATAGCGTTTTTAGTTAAATGATATTGTTAAGTTCGGTCTTAAAGTGGCTACTTACAAAACAGTTAGAGCTGTTGATTACTACCTAAGACCGTTCAAAAGCATTTTTATGAATTATTTTCATATCTAAAGCATTTTAAATTTTAGGAGGCTTTAGGGTCTGGCCACACATGTCCGCACCGTAGCAATAATACAGGTTATGTTCAGAATATTTTTAATTTAACTTACATATTACCTTTAGTTATGCCTAAAGTGGCCTGTGTCTTACATGTGTGGCTTGAACTTTAGGCATTACTAAAGGTAATATGTAAGTTAAATTAAAAATATTCTGAACATAACCTATATTATTGCTACGGTGCGGATCCGGTGCGGACATGTGTGGCCAGACCCTTAGATGTACAAGTCGAATTTTATGATGCATAAATCATTTTTATTACTTTCTGACTCCACATTATTTTTTTTTTCGTTTTTATTTATCTAATAAATATTGATTTATTTTCTTTTTATAGATATTTGTAAAATTCAATACAAACGCACATACCATTTCGCGGGACTTGGTTATTTGAACTCAGGGGATCCCAAAACGTATAACATATATTCGAAAACGCAATATATATACATATAAATATAAATATATATATATATATATATATATATATATATATATATATATATATATATATATATATATATATATATATATGTATACACACTACAATGTCAGGAATTAAATTAACACTTAGAAAACATACCTGTCCACCCGTTTATATTGACAATAACCAAATTCCTCAGACGGACACAGTACACTATCTGGGACTCACTTTCGACAGAAGGATGACATGGGGCCCGCATGTCAAAATGAAAAAAAGGACGCTTACCAAAAGACTTAAACTTCCGTATCCATTACTTTCTAAAACTTCACAATTAAAACTGAAACAAAAATTAAATACGTACACTTACTGACTCAAACCCATATGTACATATTCCTCACAGATATTCGGCATAGCTAAAAAGACTCACTTACAAAAACTTCAAACATGTCAATCAAAATTGTTACGACTCATTACAAAAGCACCTTGGTACGTGACTAACTACACTTTACATACTGACCTCCATCTGCTGACAGTCGACCAACACATAACGACACTTTACAAACGATTTTTTAGTAATTTGTACGGACAACCAACCAGTTAATAAGCAATATGGCTGACATTCGCATGGATACGAGAAGACTAAAAAGGCGCTGGATGAGGGATCTGCTCTCTTAGACAGCCAATGTAATCAACTCAAGCCAAGAAGGGGGTGCTGTTGGGTGCTTTCCTTCCTCATGCCTGACATGTCATTATTTCATCTTACCGCCATCTCATTCGCTGATTGTCCGCACTTTGCAGAGAGGTGCGAATTAATAATTAAAGTAAAAAAAAAAAAATTAATTAGTAAATTGCATAAAAGAAGTAAGTTCTTCTTGTATTATGTGGGCTAGTTTACACTCGAAAAAACTTTCTAAGTAAAAAAACTTCTTGTTGTTCACTTACTGAGAGGACTGTAGAAGACAAAAAAACAAGCGCACCCAATTTGTAGAGGCCAAGTTTTTCCGACCTGCTCAAGAACCTATTTTCAGTTTCTAACTGATCAAGGAACTAGAAACCTCTACGATGTGAAATACTCTTCCAACATTTAAAATAAAAAATAGTTATTTATCTTCTCTTCATCCTATCTATTTAAATAATATATAAATACGACTACAGATAGTAAAATCACGTTAAATAAGCATGTTAAATACGTCGCAAACCACCAAAGCTCCAAAAAGAATGCTTTAACAAACCTGGACAGAACATACCCAAAAGATACGGGTCTCAATAATTGTACATAAATAAAGAGCAGATGTACCGTTTTGTTATGAAGACACAAATCAAAAAAATATTTTTACGTCAATTTTGTACGGGACGAATTAATAAACGTGATGAAACGTTTTATCTTAAAAACGGGACACCATTTTCTACCCTCGTTAGCTACCGGAGAGCAGCTTGGCCGGTATTAATCTGTTCTCAATATTTCATAAACATTGATACATGGCTTTTGTTTCGTTTAAGTCACGGTTTTCTTAACTATTAAGCAGAGATGAAATGTCTTTTTAATTTTATTTTAATTTTGATAATCACATTAATTCCTTATGGGCTATTATCATACAACATAATATATTACGTTAACTATTTATAACAATTATATTATGTATAATTTAACATAATACATCATGTTGACGGTAAAAAAAAAAAAAATGTTGCTAGGCTAGAAGATTCCTTGAGAAGGATACCTGCAATAAAAATAGCTTAATTTCAGTCGTGAATAAGACTATGATTAGTAGTAACTAAATATAAACAATACTTCGGTTTATCAGACAAATATTTTATAAGTTCACCACGATTTCCTTGAACCATATATCCATTTAGAAATGTAGGTAATAAATTAATTCAGGAGGGAGAAATCCAAATGCTAGAGTGTAATGTACATATAAATTTTCTAACATGTAGCAGCCTTCCAAAACCTGAATTTCTTCACCTATAGGTACCATGAATAAGTGTTCTACCAGACGAAAATTTTTAATATACTGTAGAGCAATCATACCGAATGAAATAAAAATCAAGCTATTCTTCCAGAGGAACATTTTGTATTTAATGGTCAAAGCAAATCAGCAATTGGACAGCTATAACAATTTTCGCATACTACAGAGAAAAGTCGCCAAGTGGACATAGTCGTATTATCAACAGGATCACTTTTCAATTTTCCAATAGCCTATATCAGAAGCATGCCTTAGTACTGTGTTAAATAGTGTTAAACTAATTTTTTTTTTAAATGATTATTTAATGGAACAATGAAAATGGTTTCGTTTCTCTTCTCTAGGGAGATGTTTTCAGTTTTAACATTTTACATCGCTAGACATTTTTTGTTTTAATTTGTGTTTTGTAAATTATTGCAATATTATCAATGGAAAGAAAAGGACGATACAAAATAAAAATTGTCGAGGGAATAATATATTGACTAGCAAAGAATAAGGTCATAGTCATTATAAAAAAAATGTATTATTCATTTATGTATATTACTTCAATTTTAATCTTTCCAACCAGTTCCTATTGGTACAATATTTTAGGATAATTGGACAAATATCATAAATAAAACAATAACAAAATTAAATCGGGTATAATAAGATTCTAATTGATGCATTATTGTTCCATTGAAGTTTGAAGCCAAGTTGCCAATGGAACATTTTCATTCCTGAATTAATATTTCCAAGTATCCTTCTTACAAGAATTTTCTGGGTGTAATACTTCAAGTAAATAAGTCAAAATAATTTATTACCCATCTAGGAATAATTCAGTTTACATCCTTATAATTAAGTGATAATTAATTAAGTCATGACTCTTGAATTTCAATAAACTGCTTAGGAAGCTTTGTACTTAATTTTACTTTCCTCAATTAAAATCTCATCTAAGACTCTTTGACTTCCACGGTTTAATAAGCAATTTAATATTAAGTAATTCATTTTAATATTTATTTCCTCCTAAGGATCCCCTACAATTCTCTACACTATGGCAAACCATATAGACTGAGGAATCCATTTTCAAAGACATCCTGTTTCATTTACAAATCTATTTCTTCCTTATTTTTTTTTTCTATAAAATTAGACAAACAACCAGGAACCTATTCCGGCTTCGAAATATTACGCCTCATTAATAGGAAAATTGATTATGAATGCCTTATACAAAAGAGAATTTATTTCCCATATAAACGCAAATAGATTTAATGGATTACGAAAATATGTGCATGTTTTATAATGATTTTAACCATTGTTTAAAAACTAATTAATATTCTTACTTTTTGTAATATAATATCTTAGTACTATAACGCAATATCTCTTTACAAAATAAATTTTAAATGAAAATGATAATGACCACATAGTTCCTTCATTCATTCAAATGTTTACACAACATAACGTATTCTTGTTTCAATTTTAAATTTCTTTTTTGAAACCTTTTAATTTCAAAATTTATTAGATGTAATCAACTTGTCATACAAATTAAGGATTATACTTCAACTGTTTTTATTAATTTTCAAAATTTCAATATAAAAATTAGAATTTAAATTCAAAATCATTATTTATTTTCTGTAATTATTGCACATACTTTTATATACTGATGCTAATGCCTATTTTCATGCTTGATGGGAAATACGTAGAGCTAATTTGTGGTTGCTTCCAAAAATTTCAGCACTCACTACATAATAAGTATTTGCTCATTACATTGTATTTATTTAATGATCCTAAACATGCTCACTGAATGCTACGCAAATCAATCTCTTCCACAGCGCCATTGAAAAAGAAGCTTTGAGGGGTTGCTTCAAACAGAGCATGACACATTAAATAACTTAATGAATTTTCTGAACGACACCAAAATTTTCTATAAAATCTAACTAAATCGAAAGTAGTAAAATTGTAATTACTGAATTTGTAGCGCATGGCGAAAAGCCCAAACCTCTGTAGATAAATAAAACAATTAGTGGTTCTTAGCAAATCTCATACCGTAACCGTTAAGTAGTAAATAGGAAAACGATAAGAATTATTCTTGAGAAATTTTATTTTTATTTTTTTATTTTGTTCAATTGGACATTTCTGTAAATGATATTTAAAAAAAAATTCTAATAATTTAAGTAATAGTTGAAAACAACGTAAATAGTGTTTGAATCGTTGCCAGCATTTTTAAGCGATTAACACGAATAAAAATTTATAGTTTAATAAAAATAATAAACTGTTGACAAAAAGCGTTCCCTGGTGGCTGGTTCCCTATCTAGTTTTTACTGAGATTAAACAGTTTGTTTTCATTATCAATAAATATTTCATACTTAAAAACTGAATTAGGTGGCATACTTTTTTTTTAATTTCTAAATAATTTATGATTGGCCGAAATCATAATACGAAGTACGATAATGATAAGACAATATTATGAATATATAACAATTATTAAATTTTGCATGAATAATATTTACAATGTTCCTCTTCTAAACAGACAGTTTCGTTAATAGTAACTATCACAAGTTTTGTTTACAGGCATATTTATCTCAAAACCTTATGGGACAATGAAATTTTAATGAAACATTTATAATTTAGAATTACGATGACAGAGCTAGAAGACGCAGATGGGAACTCACCTGGACTGGTATAGCTCTTACCTTCGCTAGCGGTAGACTGCTTGCTCCGCCAACCCCCACCCTTCCACCAGGGGGGTTTAAACCTCCCCCCCCCTACCCCTAAGTATTTAACACCAATATTTAGACCAAAATTACGATATAGAAACATTTTAAAAATACCCTTACAACAAAGGTAATGAGACTAACAAAATTAAAAAAAAATCAAGTATAATACTCTTAAACTCAAGAAAAAAACCATGTTCATTAAGATGATAAAGAAAAATAAATAAAAAAACTAACTAATGAACGTGGGAAGAGGCACAGTTGTTTTTTAATGATGACCTTAATGAAGGTGATTTGATCCTTCAAAGTAAAAAACTTTTTTTTGTGAATATTAATTCTCCCTTGTAAAATAATTGTAGTGCAACCTGCAATAAATTACCTGGTTATTCGTAATTTGATAATTATAATAAATTCAAATTCCTTCAGCATTATGGTCGGATGGCATGTTTGCTAAGATAGAGATACAAAATCAATAAATGGCAATATGTTTGCCAATATGAGGAACCAAATAAAACTAATGACATTCAAAAACAAATAAAGTCCAGATTAAATGTGAAAAAATCTTGGTCATTATGTAAACCAAAAAAAAGAAAAGGTTATTCTTTTTATTGAAAATCATTAATGTACCAAACCTCTTATTGATCTTTTACGATGCAAAACATGGCCGCTAACACTAAATGGCTAAAAGAAAGAAATAACCTTAAAAATTAAATAAACACAGAAAAAACCTACGGAAAACGTTTTAAGATGCATTTCTACCTAAAACATAAATGATCACAATGAACTTATGCCATTGTTAATAATTAATAAAACCACTTATTATTAGTCATTAAATTATGTATTCAATTTTTATATATTTTAAGAAAAAAATAATTCATACATATTTAGAGTCAGAATATAACCGCCTTCTTTGATTAAATAGCTTCTGAAAATCAATTTCTTTAAATTTTAATTATTTTTATTAATATTCATATGCATTATATGAAGAATATTTATTTATTATATTAATAACTACTTTCATATTTATACTATGTTCTCAATTGCAATAAATTAATGGGAAAAAAGATATCTGTAAATACTTATTCTGTTCTCATTACGCGTATTTCTTCTTTTTACTTTCACTTACCTATATATGAAATATATAGTAAGTGGAAGTATTGCGATCGTGAAAAATTTCGACTTCCGGTTTTCAACGGAAATACACGTTTTGGGGTCCCCTGAGTCCAATTAACCAAGTACCGCGAAATGGTCTGTGTGTGTGTGTGTGTGTGTGTGTGTGTGTGTGTGTGTGTGTGTGTGTGTGTGTGTGTGTGTGTGTGTGTGTGTGTGTGTGTGTGTGAACAGACTAGCTCAAAAACTATAAACCGTGCGAACCTGAGATTGGGTATTTAGTGTATGTATATGACCGCGATGTGACAGCAAAATTTCATCAAAATTGCTCAAAGGGAGGGGGTACTTTAGTTAATAACTTTTTAAGTTTTTTTCGATTTTCTCAAAAACGGCTCTAACGATTTTGATTAAACTGAGTATTTGATCTATTTATATGTCCGAGATATGACTGTAAAAATTTCATCAAAATTGATCAACCGGAGGGGGGACTTTACTTAATAAATTTTGTATCATTTTCAAGTGTTTTTTTTTTTATTTACTCAAAAACGGCTTTCACGATTTTGATCAAACTGGGTATTTGATGTATGTATATGCCTAAGATGTGATAGCCAACATTTCATCAAAATTGATCAACCGGAGGGGGGACTTTACTTAATAAATTTTGTATTATTTTCACGTGTTTTTTTTTATTTACTCAAAAACGGTTTTCACGATTTTGATCAAACTGGGTATTTGATGTATGTATATGCTAAAGATTTGATAGCCAACATTTCATCAAAATTGATCAACCGGAGGGGGGACTTTAGTTAATAAATTTTGTATCATTTTCACGTGTTTTTTTTTATTTACTCAAAAATGGTTTTCACGATTTTGATCAAACTAGGTATTTGATGTATGTATATGCCAAAGATGTGATAGCCAACATTTCATCAAAATTGATTAACCGGAGGGGGGACTTTACTTAATAAATTTTGTATCAATTTCACGTGTTTTTTTAATTTACTCAAAAACGGTTTTCACGATTTTGATCAAACTGGGTATTTATGTATGTATATGCCAAAGATGTGATAGCCAACATTTCATTAAGATTGATCAACCGAAGGGTACACTTTATTTCATAACCTTTTTTCTAATTTTTAGATTATCTCAAAAACGGCTTTAACGATTTTCTTCATATTCGTCATGTTTAATGAAAATTGCGTGTTATTTAATATCAGGTAAGCGTTATCATTATTAAAATGTTCCGAGGGGTTTATAGAGCAAATGAAAACAAAAATAAGAAATGAATGTGGAAAATGTGTAACTTTGAGAAGTGGCATTAACAAAACGCATTAATTTCTTATCTAAGTAAGTTGGTAAGTGAAAGTTGTGTGTTCCGCGCACGCACCAGATTTTTTTTTTTTTTTTGTTTCTTTTCCCAGAAAAACATTGTTTTTAGAAAAAGTATTGAATGAATTGAGCGAAAATGAAAATATTTATATGCAGACGGTGTTAAAACCTGGCACGGTCTGAGATTAAATATCGAAGAGATTGTTTTGTTACCGGGAATTATGCAGCAAGAGACACCTTAGCAATTTATTACCATAAATAACCTTTACAAGGTATGGCACAAAGATGACCGCACACCATTACATCACGATCCATTTACAGCAGGTCAAACAAACATAAACAGATCCTTCAAGAAAAATATTAACATTCTGAGAGCCGCGTCATTAAACTGTTCAATGTAAAAAACCATGAAAAAAACTGTAATAAATTATAATAATTAATATATATAAATGAAATTAATAACATCTTACCTATAGAGAAAAATAGTCCCAAGATTCAAAAGAGTGTTATTCAAAAATTAAATAGAAGATTTCCCCAAGTTGAAAAATTTTGAACATCTCAAGAATTATATTTTTGGAGCTTGATCAAATAATTATACAATTAAGCGTAAGGTAAGATGACTCATGATAGATACAAAATGTACCTGCACATAAATGCAAATTAAATATTTACATATGTGAGAGATTATGGTTGAAAAAAAATACTATTCTTTCAAATTACCCTTTTTTTTTTACAGGAATGCCAGTAAAGAACGGAACTATCCACTACAGCTTTACCACTACATTGACAAAATAAATAGTTAATACCAAAAATAAAATTTTAAGCACTCCTTTTTTCAAACAAACTGGATTTAATCCTAAAAGGCCGAATTAATGATTTATAATATGCAATCCCGCATATCATTTCGGATATGCGGGCTTTTGAACAATACTGAGGGGTTTCCATGAGACGATTTAAAAAATATAGGGGCGCAGATTTTTAAATGGGGTTAAAAAAAAACAAAAAACACTCCTTCAACACGGACTTAAAAAACAATAAATACATATTAAGTCAAAAAAAGGTTTTACAAGCCAGGATTATCAGAAGGCATCTATGCAGTAAAAATTCATTTTGTGGAATATTTTAAGGTTAATTACAAGTATGGAATCCATATCCATAGCGCCGTCAATTTATTTTTAAAAAACCATTTGCGAAACCCCACCGAAAAGGAAAAGGTGAATTCAATGGTAAGGAAAAAAACTCTCTATAAATATTGATCAGTCTTAATAGTCACAGAATTGAAGAAAATTGCATGATTGGTTGCTAAATTAAGCACTAAGTCCGATCTCCTAGAGGGTTAAATGTTAAATTTTTTTTAAAGAATAATAAAAAAGCTTTGAAACCTAAGGTCAATCGGAGTTAATGCTCCGAAACGGCATATTCTATGAATCTTCATTTCAAGACCGACGATAAACAAGAATAGGTCACTTAGCTGTGTTATGCGCCCTATTCCAAGGAAAAGACTTTAAAAAATGAAAAAGATAAACTGAAAAGATTTCAAAAGTATTAATTAGTTTTTTGCGAAGAAATCTATAAAAATAAAGTAGAAACTGTCGTAGTTGAAATTGAGTTTAATGTACAAAATACAATGTGCTGATTTTCAGCTTAAAAAAAAAATCTGTATTTGACAACCTGCAAGTTTATGAAGTTAAGGTCAATGTTGGCTCAGTAATGGGGTTACATACAAGAAGTGAACAGCAGTTGTTTAATTGAAGGAATGTCAAGGATATCGGCGCTTATGAAAACTAGAGGGGGGGGAGGAAATATTGAGCCAAATGAAAAATAATGTTATATTGAGCCAAATAATTCATGTTTGGGCAAAAGGGCTTAAGTCATAAAAAAAAAATTTTTGTCTCGTCTTCTTAAAATTCATAATTCACTATAATTTATTCGTTATTCATAATTTATTACAGTCTCTGTTGAAAGAATATAGTTTCATTTATTATTCTGGAATAAAGAAATACAATCAGAAAGAATTTATAATGATTTTCAATAGGTTGGTAAATCGTTGATTAAACTTCACATTCGATGACTTAACCCCTTTCACCAAACACCAGTGATAAAAAAGCTTGATTTTTGCCTCCTTTCCTCAAAATTAAAAGAAAACTTTCGAATGAATTAATTGATTTCATACCTATTTACAATATATTTTATCACCTATTACTTACATTAAAACAATAAAAAAATTGTTAAAAAACAAGGTTTTGCTTTAATTCCGTCCGCTAGTTTATTTAATGTTAAAAATCACACGACATAATTTCCTGCAATATCCTATCATTTATTTTCATAAGCAGGCTTTAAGAAAAGTAATATCCCTTAAATTCTCTTGAGAATATCCAATCGAGTTGCTCGGCTATTTTTCTATGGTGGAGCCCTTCCTTTTTTGTTTCCTTCCCAGTTTGTCCCTAAGCCAATTCGTCTCAAGGCATCCAACTCCGCACCATTGAGCTAAAGCGATCTGTGTCTTCCGCTTCTCGGAACTACTAGAGTCTTAGTTTATAAGTTTCTACCCTCTTCACTGTAATCTCAAGTCAAGATGTCTTAATGTTTTTTTGTTTTTTTTTTCAATAAAACAGAAATATTTGAACTTTATCAGGTATGAAACTTAAAAATATATTGAAAAATTAAGAGGTGAGATACTAAACTCGTTCGTTCCGCATGAACAGGTTTTTCAGAAAACTCAAAAAACTTACCACGTCTTGTACAGTGGCTAGATAAAAAAAAAAAAATTTTGCTTTCGAAAGGTACAGCTACCCTGTGGAAGTGGACATGGAATGAATAAATTTCCTGATTCAAAAGTAACAAAGTTTGAAATGAGAATGTTTTGCAACAAAATGTTTAAAGGAAATACTTTTGCTGCACACCACATTGGAACGAACGGGTTTTAATTCACACAGCATAAGTTGATCTTCCAATAAGGATAATAATACGAAGTGAAAAAAACAAAATCGAAATTTTTTTTAATAAGTAATATATATTTAGGTTCCCAACCAT
Source organism: Aelia acuminata (assembly GCA_911387785.2). Classification (NCBI taxonomy): domain Eukaryota; kingdom Metazoa; phylum Arthropoda; class Insecta; order Hemiptera; family Pentatomidae; genus Aelia; species Aelia acuminata. Next base: position 74,458,689 of record OU426983.1, on the reverse strand, counting down.
TTTGTTAATAAATTCGGTATCATTTTACAAAATAATATCACTGGCTTAAAACATTTAACTAAACATTTTTTTTGTTAATGAATTTTTCAAAAATATCAGTGTACTGATATAAAAATGTTACAGAAAGACTAGATCCTAAGGCCATCGCCTTCTTCAATATTAGCGGCTTCATCATCCTGTTGTTCGTAATAAACTAAAATAAAACATGCGAGTTTAAGGAGCTTTCGATCTTTTGTTCAGAAAGAGTAACAGAAACTGCTGAAGTGAACGAATAAGATGGGTGCATAGTGAGAAGTTACTATAGGAACCAAACAGTTTTGCTTCACAATGAGTAACGAACCAGTTTTGAAACACAATGGGCTATGGAACGAATCAGTTCTGCAACAAACCACTAGTTTGTTGTGTAGCGTAAATCCCAATGAAATAACAAGTTTTGCTTCAATCTGATAAGATTTGTTGAAAGAGCATTAAAATATCTTTTAGAATCCACTGCCATCTCAATTTCTCAAAAAAAAATGGAACGAACGAGTTTTGCACCTCATCTCCTCAAATATAAGAAGGTTTTTTTTTTTTTTTTTACAAATTCTGTCAGATTTTTTCAACTTGGGATCGGAAATTTCTTCGATACCTCCAATCTTCGTGGAAATGCCCAAAGAGTCAATGCTGAATCGTCTACTCTATATTGTTTACACTTATGATACATCGATTATAAATTTTACTTTAACATATCACTATCAATTAAATATAAACTTCTTATGCGGACACGCATAGCCAAGAACATTCAAATAGAAATACTTGAAAGTTTCAAATCAAAATAGTTTATACATATAATAAAGGCAAGTGACTAACAAAACTCAATCTATTTATCTCCACCAATTTTCATTACCAATACAGCCATGGAAATTTATGAAGTCCAGAGAACAGTTGTTGCTGGGTACGGTCCTTCATCATGTCTCGTGTGATTTTAGACGTTGATAAGAATCATGGAATTTCTTATTTCACTAATTTTCAATATTTAATTTACATTTACAAACAATATTGAAAGTAATGCTGTTTTTTTCAACTGCATTTTTTTTTTTTTTTTTACTGCCATTTTTCTAGGAAAGTTAATAGTGCAAAAAAATTACTGAATTTAGGTAAAGAAAAAAGAACAAAGTAAAAAAATTTGCTCTTTTATTAACAATTAAAATGAAGAAGTTAAACTTATTATTACATAGTTACATCTGCCAATATCCGAATGAGGATTACAGTCAGAGGACATTCCACCATACAACGGACAAGAGTCCTCCAGCGCTAAGACGCTAATTAGTTCCACAAGTGACACTCAGGCCAGTCATCTAGTATTGTAGTGAGCCGGCGTTGGTGGAACATCTATGACAACCACCTCCACTAAACAGCACACACATATTCCTTTGTTCATATCCATTTCTATTACTATTGTATAAAATGGTGATATTTAATAAATGCACAGGTAGATATGGAAGCTTATGGTTTATTTATAAGTTGCGGTATGGACCTGGCGAACAAAAGATGATGGAGCAGTCGATAACCGGTCAGATACACATTGAGTCAACAAAGAGGCCTGGTAAACATCGAAGGCGTACCCTTGGCACTCGAAATAGGTTTCCCTCAAGCTTTCACTCTTAGCAAGAAACAACATTTGAGATAACGTTCATCGCACGTAGCACTATTAGTAAAGTAATTTTTATTATTTTTTAATTCATGTCCATCAGTCAGCAGTGATCTGAATATTTTGAAGCATAGAAAAGAAACCTGCACTTATTTTTAGCTCAATCAACATATAAGTTTTAGTTTCTAAACACAAAATTTATTAAAATTTTCTTTATTAGTTCACAGTATCGTACTAAGTAATAAAAGATTTAAAATATAAGTCATAGGAATGATAACCTAAGTATCTCGGATGGAATGCTTCGAACATTAAACGGTGCTCGAGGCAATACTTTAGAAATCCTCAAAAAGACAATAAATAACTCAATAATATACAAAACAAACGGGCGCATCAAAGGGGGTTATAGGGGTAGTGACCCCCCCCCCCCCCCCCCCCCCACATCTTTTGGCTTATCGATTTTTTGTATTTTTCAAGCGAATTGCTATTAGGTAGTTATTATGGCGAAACATAACGCTTGAGGTTGTTTATAGATCGCAGACCTGAATACAAGGTAATAATCCCATTAAAAAAATGTGCTGTCAGCCACGCGATTATGAGAGTCCCCAAATTTCGTGCTGGATCCACCCCTGCCAAGACACCTCTCTAGGTGCTCAAAAAAATAGATATATAGATTCTAAAAAGATGTGCTCAACAACAATGCACGACTTCCTGTAAATTTAATATACGTAGAAGCAGCCCTTCTCCCTCAACAATTTCAGGAAAATTGTTGGAGATGTTGAAATCTGGTAAAGTGTTTTCCAGATAGAATTGACCTTCAGAGACACACATTACACAACCATTCGTTGTTTCGTAGTTCCCACCGCATGCCAGAACTTTCTGGTAGAAACCACAACAAAACGCGCTTTGTAATGACGAATTTTCAATTTGGTATATTACCAACTTAGTAAAATGAAGAAGCATTCAAGTAAATAGAAGTTAATATTTTCTTTTTTCTTGAAAAAATATTTCATTGACATACTAAATCTGCTATTCGTTTAGTTTTAATTAACTTATTCAATTAAGTGAATTATTTCTAGTCAAACAATTGTAGTAATTATTTTTCACAAATGAGAAATTAATTTTAATTACCTACTGAATAAATTGTTTTCAATTAAATAACCCTTAATGATTCTCATATTTTTATAATTTAGTTTACGTAAGTTTATAAAACTATTGACAGTTATTAGAAAAGTTTTCAGTTTTCCTTTCATTTCACATCAATTACAAAGCCTCAACGACTAATCTATAAGTTACATAACTAAAATGGAATCTGTCGTGAATTTAGGTGAAATATATATACAGAGCTTGGAGTGGGAATGAGTTAGTTTACCACTGCAATGGGGGAAAAGTCTCGGTCTCACATCTTGGGTGTCCTTAGAAATATAGGGAGCTAATGCGTATCAAAGAGCCGGATACAAGTGTCAGAGAAAAATTAGAAGAGGAATATAGGTCTTTCGGGCTAACATGGTAAGGATCTCAAATATGAAAACAATACAGCCACTTTTCATTTATGACATTTTCGTTAATAATTTTATAGATTTTGCTTGGATTATGTACAATTTACAATAACGAGCTTGCTAGGATATGCTTCTCTTTTAGCGCATTAAAAAAAAATAAATCACAATCCAAAATAGCCAATATTTTAAAGGAGTGTGCTATATGTGAGATACGCCTCTCACATATTTATCCATATCATAATTTAATCACCTTCCTTGAATAGTTGCTAGCATAAAAAAAACATTAATCTAATTCTCTAGTTATGCCATTCCGGTATGATGTCATTTATTTAGCTCTTGAAGAACATTCTTAAACGAAACAAGTTTCACTAAAGGAGTCCAGGGGGAGGGGGGAGGAAGATATCTACATTTAAACAAACGCTAATGAAGACAACGAAGAGGAAATGATTTTGAGAGTCGGGTCAGCAGATCTTTTGTTGTAGCCTTTGTCGGGCAACAGGGTCCCCGAACAATATCGTTGACGAAGCTGTCGGAGCTTTTTTGTTCCAATTATTTCCAACTTCTTCCGAGGTTTATTTTCGGTTTTTCCGCAGATCCCTTGAATGTTTACTTCCACACTTTATTTTTAACTTGGATCCTTTGTTTTCACAGGATTCCGTTAAATCGAAAGTCAGAAATATATATTATCTTAAATCCTACAATAATATGTACCATGAGGGACAGTCGAATTCGCTTTGGTTCATTTTTTTTACTCTAATACTAGTAATTTCTTATTTATTGTAAATCTCTTGTAGAGTTTGAGTATAATATTCATAAAATATTCATTAATACTGGGTATCTTGTTTACAGAAGAAGATATCTGTACCTGAGAGGTAAACTGTTGTAACTACAAAATTCTCGAGTTTCCAATTATTGATGTAACTTTAAAGGTGTATATTTCTAGCGAAAAGTATTAGTATTTATACTCCTGATGAATGGTGTTTTATATAACCTATAATTATTATTATTATTTTTTAAGACAAGAAATATGAACATTTAAAATTCAAAGTGCTCTCCTTTAAAAATTTAATAATGTCAGTTACGACAGTTTACCTCTGAGGTACAGATATATATTAAGTGTCTACGCATAATGTGTAACGTATAGGATAACGTTACACACTTTATGTTGGCAAATAAATGCAATCAAATTTTCAACGGGATTAACACTTTTTAACTCGTTTCAGCAACATATATTTTTATTACTATAAAAACTGGAGCCATCAATAAAGTTTAAAATAAAGTGATGGCTTTCTAATTTTTAACCTTTCCTGGGGACAAAGATAAAAGACAATGGAACAAAACGAGAAAAGGTAACGTTTTAAGAATAGCGTTGGTGTTGTTTTTACCAAACGTTTTCGCATTAATCAAACAAAAATTATAAAATCCTTTGTAATATTGTAATCATTCATTATTAAGTAAGGTAGTCTCATCATCACGTTGACTCATCGACTTCTTTATTCATTTTTTACAAATGAAATAATGTGTTAAAAAAATTCCTATGATGAGGCTCCGTTAGTAAGTTGTGCCTGTGACGGACCGTCCAAGATTGGCCTTCCCAAGTACGCCACTAGTGCAGAGGATCTAGGTGACCACAGTCCAGATGAAAGGACCTTGTTAAGCAAGAAGATACGAACACCACGGAGTTGTTAACTAGGAGTTATCGCCTTGGGCAGAGGAAGGGGAGGAATCCTCGATCCGCAGGGTAATCATCCCATGGAATAATTAATTAATTAATATAAAATGTAATTTAAACTGAAAGTTTCTAAAACGAACTTATTTAGATAAATTAGAAAATCAGTATATTGTTAACATTGCTATCAAGGGTTTCTTTAAAATGGAAAACAAATGAAATAAAATTAATAAGCCCCTAAGGGTATGGGTATGGGTGGAAGGAATCGATTTGGCCAAGGTCAACCCGGAAGACGACAGTTTTATTTCATTATAATAAAAACTAATGATCATATATTTTGAATGTAATAATCACCAAAATATATTCCTTACATATTGAATTAAATTCATTAAAGGTTTAAAAAAGGAAAGCAAAGTAAGTGAGCAGTTCCTTCTGCTAAAATATGTAGATGTTTTCTACTTAACACGACAGAAAATGTTATGATGAATTTTATTGGAAAAAAAAACAAAACACAATTTATGATGGTTGCAAATGATTAATTTTGAATGGCTTAGCTTAGAAAAAGTTACAACAGATGTTGAAATGCTATAATGAAAAAATTAAAGTGCTAACCAACACTAGATAATGCAATGGGTGTAAGTTACTAATTGTTGTCATAGTCCAGCATTGATGATTTGTGATAATCTTTTTTTAAACAATTATATCCTAATAACCATTTCAGTTATTTATTTTTTTAATTTTAGAATTTAGAAAAAAATTAGATATATTGCCAGCAGCTAGAGAATTAATAGAGAAGAGCCATGCAAAATTAGATCAGTTTATTTAAAAAAGCTGTTAAAATAGTACATCTTTTATGCAATTATAAGCCGTAACTCTTGTGTATCTAATAAAGTGGCGTGTAACTTCAATTGCCCTTTTTTTTTTTTCAATACCTGTTTTCTTACTGTGGACTATACCAGATGGTACAAGAGATAGCCTGCGTCAGTAAAGGGCACTTGACGTAAGAAACTTAATTCGGTTGCTCTTATCCCCGATCTTGGGATTACTACCTCCACTTACAAGAACAATAAGGGCCAACAAGCATCTCCCACTCGGAAACAAGGATCACCAGTGAATGGAGGATTAATGGCATGGATTCTTATCCACTCCTCTACACAACAGTCGCAATAGTTAACAGATAAAACCCTATTTTGACATTTTACATCTTATCCGCATCTGTGTATGAAAAAAAAAAAAAATAGAATTTTTGTAGATTTTTTATTTTTTTATGATTTTTTATTTACTATACTTGGGACTCTTTTTTTTTTAATATTTCGTTAGTTTTAAATATTTTAATGGATTTTTTTACAGTTTCCGGGGTCTCTAATATTGTAATTTAGAACTATCTTCCGAAGCTAACTTTTATCTAGGTTTCTTTAAATTTTTGCATTCTTCTACCATCTATCTCATCGTTCTTTCTATATTGCATACTCCACTATTTTTTAAATGCTAACTTGGATCAATTAATATATAACTATATATCTGATTTAACGTAAACTTTAAATAATTAAATAAATATTAGATAATATAAAATTCCTTACTATATTATCAAATAAAGTATAAAGTCCCTTCAATAAACATAAAAATCTTTTTCAGATTTTATAATCATTCATATTAACATAAATTTATTAATTTAAAGGAAACTGCCAATGGATTCATATCATCTTTATGTCTCTATAAGTAAAGCGGGGAACGAAAACTCTAATCCCCTGTCGCTATCTTCATTTTTGATTTTCAGTAACACAGGGGAATGGATTTTAAGGTTTCTTTGATTACAGTTGAAAGGGAAAAGAGGATATTATAATTTCACTAGCGAAAACAAAAGCAATGCCACAAAATTATTTATTTTTTGAATAAATTAGGAAAGAAAACCTTACCTGATAAAATCTGTGGAGTTCAGGGGAATGAAAACCGTTAAACATAACCTTTCTGGTTTGAGATACTATTTGCTAATGGAGAGCTTGAATTCGTACTGAGGTCAGATCAACAGTCGGGATTGTTGGGGTACCTATATGTTTTTTACTGATTTCCCGTCAAAAAAGAGTGGTGAAATCTAATTTTCAAAAATTGTCAGGAAAATGAAACTGTGGGACAGCATCGAAACTATTTTTTTCCCCAATTCTAATCCTTTATCATCAATGATTCAACTGCTTTCCTGAAAGTATACAGTATTTTGAACGAAGTTCGGCTATTGCCAGATTCAGCATACCAACAAATTTAAGAGACAGCCAAAAGTATTCTTGGGAAAAAAATTGAAATGGTCACCAGTATAATTGAGTCATAAATCGTGTTCAAATTAGGTAGGTTAGGAGGGACAAGGAATTCCAAAACGAGATGGCTGGAATTGTAAAGGATTTTTCGAAGAAGATTGCCAAGAAGAGTTCTTTAAACCGGTAGAATGCTGGGTGATATAATGAATAAGTTAAAGAATTCTGGTTCTTAAGAATTGAAATAAGAACAGGGCATTGTCGTCGCATATGATATTGTTTGGGATCGCATAAATTAACAATCTCGATTTTGATTTACCACATTGTTAGTGAAATTTGGGGGGATTAACAAAGATATAAACTATTAGCAAATGAATCACAGCTTCCCACGCTCGTTTTTCGTAATCGGTTATAGTTTTCCTAAATATGACCTCTCGAATACTTAGTTTTCGGCCAGTATACTTCCAATAATGCAACCAAATATATACTGATTGGACTTACCTTTTTTATACATATGCAAGTATGTAACCTATTCTTCAAGGTTTTTCATGTTTATTTTATTTTTATTATTTAACTTGTGGTTCAATAAATTAACGTAATTTGTGATTCAGCAATCATTACTAGTTTTCACAAATATATGAATAGATAAAAAAAAACTTAGTTTCGATAATAATCTTGAAAATGAAAAAAAAAAAAAAATTGGTATTATGAAAATAAAAAGCATCATTAATTAGCCTTCCTTCTGGTAATCCAAGTATAAAATGTTTATTACTCTTATTACTCGTATACTTTTTTGCATTACACTAAGCGGTTGCAATGCAGCTGGTCATGTAATGGGGATAAGGTTCATCAATCGAGTCGTGGAGGAGCGCGTAGCTGAAAGTACCGGCTTTGTCAAAGTCAAATAATCCTTTCCGCTTACTTACAAAGGCTTCTCCAGAAATGCTTCGCACACAGGAGAAAAAACAAACAAGTGTAATCACTCTTTGCAATTCGTATAAACGGAACTGGAAGTAATGCAGAGCAATACACAGTGCTAATGAATGCTTTGGCATGGTCACTTCTTATAGCCTAAGTAATTCGAGGCTCTGCTCTGCAAGTTCTTCTATAGACATTAAGTTTATACGGAATACGGAATCCCATCATTATATATCAGCTTAAAAAAATATATATATGAACATAAAAAAACGAACCAATGCATAGACAGTAATACTAAAATTAAATAAAAAATATATGTAAAAGTAGATTAGTTTGTTTAAAAAGGTTCATGGGTTCCTCATTTATTTTTATTTAGCCAACTTTAAATAAATAACTCAAAACCAAACAAACTAAAATTACTTCGAATGAAAATAGCCAATGTAAACACCAAGGAGGGAGGAAGATTACTTTAATTTAAGGGTTGGTGGGGAAAAGTAAGAGGGTAGAACCTCAAACATAGAAATAATTAGTTTTTTGTTAGAAGAGAGACTCCTCAAATCCATCACATAAGACTCTACAAACATCATAAATAAATTTTTAGTGTTTTTTACTTTCACTTACCTATATATGAAATATATAGTAAGGAAATTATTGCGATCGTGAAAAATTTCGACTTCCGGTCCACGTTTTGGGGTCCCCTGAGTCCCGCGAAACGGTCTGTGTGTCTGTGTGTGTGTGTGTGTGTGTGTGTGTGTGTGTGTGTGTGTGTGTGAGTGTGTGTGTGTGTGTGTGTGTGTGTGTGTGTGTGTGTGTGTGTGTGTGTGAACAGACTAGCTAAACTAAAACAAAAACTACAGGCCGTACTAAACTGAAATTGGGTATTTGGTGTATGTATACGCCCGTGATGTGACAGCAAAAATTTCATCAAAATTGGTCAAACGGAGGGGGTACTTTATTTAAAGAATTTTGTCTATTTTTCACGAGTTTTATTTTATTTACTCAAAAACGGCTTTAACGATTTTCATCAAACTTGTTATTTGATGTATGTATATGACCGCGATACGACAGCCGAAACTCCATCAAAATTGGTTAAACGGAGGGGGCACTTTACTTAATAAATGTTGTCTTATTATCACGTGTTTTTTTATTTACTCAAAAACGGCTTTAAAGATTTTGACCAAACTTGGTATATGATATCTATATATTTGTGACAGCCAAAATTTTATTAACCGTATTATGAAAATAAAAACTTTTATTTATTACTAAAAAGATCAATTTTACTCAAGAGAGTGAATACGTGATGCTCAAATTTTTGAAGCATCGCCGGTGTGTAAAAATATGGTATAAGATAATAGTCTGTAATTAATATTAATATAGGTAAATTTTTAGAGGAACAGTAATCGTTCTTGATTTTCAGAAAGGCATAAGAGACGTAAATACACCTATCGATTCACCTTCACGTATTTGCAAAAAGCAACTCATAGTAAAAAACAAGCAAGCTGTAAAAAAAACTCGATTGTTGATGAAATTAGTCCCTTCATAAATAAATTAGCAGCATTGAATCGAAAAGTTCTGAGAAGTATCAAATTTTGCTATACAGATACTCTATAACTTATGGAGATATACGATATACTTAAATGTGGAAAAATGTGCGAAGTTGAGGATTGGCGTTTACATATTATCGAAACACGTCGATTTCTAATCTAAGTAAGTTCGTAAGTGAAAGTTGTGTGTTGCGCGCATCGCACCAGATTTTTATTTCTAATAATTGACTAAGCATTGAGGAAATGACTGTATAAACCAATAAAATTTGTTTTTAATAAACATTACTTGCTTCTTTGTGAAGAAATGGTAAAAAATGACAGCATAATATATTTGGGTGACTTTACGGTAAAACAGATAGTTGGAGAAACACAATATGCTCAAAAAGGATCATATTTTCATAAAAGCTGTTTTTGTTTTTTAAATCATTTTAAAGCTATTAAAATGTACAATTTCATTCAGGATATGCAACCGTTTAAATTGATAAACAACTACTTTATTCACTGTTAGCCATTGAGTTACATTTATATATTATTATTTTTGTGGTAAGCCAACTTTTTCTTTTTTTTACTAACTTTAAAAAAATGGTGTAATGTGCGCAACATACGACTTTCACTTACCAACCTACTTGGAGTATAAATCTACGGGTTCTGATAATTTGGTACACACAATTTAGAAAATTCAATGAAAGTAGCTTTATCCACATTTATTTACTCATATTTGTAATTCTCCACAAGGTACAGAACATCACAATTATTAGCAAAATTTGAAAATCTTCAGTTATTTTCGATTCATTTTTATTTTTCTCTTTTTTAAAGGGGAAAAATCCTAATTTAATAACTAGTTTTTTTTTTTTAAACCATTGTTTTGTAAAAATATCGTGGACGAAAATTCGATAGAAGGCGTATTTACGGTTCTTATAATATTGGTATTTAGCTTTCGAATAATTTAATTATTGTTTAGTAGAATATTAGCATTTTAATTTGGAATAGGTTAGATCATTTTCATTTAACGAAAATAATAATTCGCATTGTCAGGCAAACAATAATAAGACAAATAAATAACAATGTTACAAAAAGTATCAATTTGTAACAACACAGTAACACAAAAGTAACCACTCGATTCCAATTTCAAAACTATACTAGCTCTCCATGCCATCGCTCCTTATATCTAGAGCTACTCGTATCCTAGTTCATTATACCTCCATAAGCAAAATTTAGGACTCCCTCTGTAGCATCGTCCGATTAGCCATAGTGGCATAAAAGTGACCCTAAACAAACAAAGAAATATAACAATAACGGCTATTTATTGTTATTAATATCACTAATTTTTTATATTTCTTACTTTCAATCCTGTTGACTTTTTCGTTCAACTTAGTACATCTCTTTGTTCAGTTGAATCGATTTATTTATCATCTATCTTTCATTTGTAAACTAATTATATGATATCATCTGTTTATATTTATCTGATAGCATTTATATTTATATTTATCACTGTTATAATCTTATTAGTTGTAATTCTATGATTTCCAATTTTATATATTTTCTCACAGTAGCTCTGAGAAATACCACACTTGCAATGTGGGCAGTGTTTTCAGGATTAAAAAAAAAAAAAGTAAAATAAAGTGCATAAATAACCACTTGTCTTGTCATGGTTTATTAATAAAATCAAGTGCTCGACGTATTTTTTTTTTTTTTTCAGAAACTTTAGTCTCTCAGCTATTTATAATTATTCCTATCAGCCTTTCTGTTTCAAGCATAAAGCAGGCCATAAAAGTGTCAGGCATACGCAGCAGTAATAGTCTAATAGGTACTTGAGGAAGAAGGATGATGTCGAACGGTGTTTTTGCTGAAGGGATCATTGCTGAATACCGAGAACTCATTTATGCAGATTTTCTCAGCAAGCGATGACTACAGACTCGTGATTACTACCCACCGGAATCGAGCTAAATAAAAGATAAAATAAATCGCTCCTGTTCAACGATGAAGGCAGAAACTGAAGATAGTTAAACTTTTTATGACTTACTCCCTCCATCCCATTAAAGCGGAGCCCGCACAGGGATAGAGTGCTGAACGCTGTAGACCGCATTAGACCAAGTTGGATGAAGAAGATGGCTGGAAGAGATAAAACAGAACCTGTTGGACGAGCCCCCTAGCCAGGGGAATCCAAGGGTGGCTAGGCACAAAATAAATATGGCAGTTATATGAAGGAGATCGTGAGTCAGTAGGAGCCGGTACTGGGAGTGGAGAGGGGGGACAGTGAATGAAACCAGTTTGTCCGGGACAATGGTCATTAAGTTCTTAGTAAGCCTCGGGAGTAAGCGCTAAAACTCAGCGCTATGATATTTCGCCGCGTGGAGTCATAATTATTTATAGTAGCTTTAAATTTTAATGGAGCTATGTCGATAACCCTATCATAAAGATTATAAAAATCGTATAATCTAATTTAATAAAATAATAAATTATTGCACTAATCCGATGATATATTACCAATATGGATAAATTCTATTTTCTTAAATTTAGTATAAATAAGTTTTGTCTGTAATATGATAAGTCATTTTATCGAACTATTTTAAAATTCTTCATGTTTCTAGTCTTTACTTCCAGACCTCCCAGGAAGGAACATTAAGAATCTTCACCTGGTTCGGAGATTTTAATTTTCTTCGTCTGTTCCTAACTTCTCCCCTACAAGACTAGCAATTTGAATATATTACTGCTTCGGAAAATAAGCTGAATTAATGAAGTAGGAATGTTATTATCCAGCATAACCCATTTTCTAACAACCCAATTTTAGAAATTTGACTATCACAGTTGGATTTTAACACTTTCAGGGTTACAATAAAATATAATTTCGCGAATATTCTACCAGCTCAAGATTCGATTGCTATTCAGCCCACCAATTTATGGATGATTAACAACCTATATTACTTATAGATTGAATCGATTGAACTGATTATACTAAACAGTTTAAAACCAAATATGTCTTACTACGGTTTATGTTGACAGCAAACGCGTTGAGTACTTTGGTTCAAGTAATCCTTTCTGGACCCCTCAATCTGACCTTTAAGTATAGGATCAGGCATTTTCGCAATGGTTAGATGTGACTAAATTAAATTAATATTTCTTAATAAGTTATTGTAATTAAATCATTAGCAACAACGATAAAGAAAATTATTCAGCAAAACTCTAAATTGTAAAAGTTTTCTTAAACATCAAATATAAATGAAAAGTATAAACAAAATAGTCGCGGTGAGATATTTCACAGCGGAATCACAATCTGATTTCTCTAACAGACAAAAAGTAATCAAACTTTGTAACTCTTGCCTCGGAAACTTTAAATTTACATTTTAGCGCTTATTCACTGGGACCAGTGAATCAATAACAACTGGAGAGCCATGTTTTAATTTTTTAAATATATCGGAATAAACTGTTCAGATGTTTAAATAAAATGTTATGGTTTTGACATTAACTGAGACTTTTTGTACCATCAACTACAGTAATATTGATGAGGGGGCGAGGGTTCTTGAACAAATGTACAAGAAGTATACAAAATGGAAGTTCAAACCCATACTCAATCAGTCGATTTATCTCGATATTATTTCCAATCGTCAGGAAATTATTAAGCTATATGTATTTAAAGCTGAGCATATTAGTAACTTCTTTTCAAAACAATTCTTAGGCTGGTTTAACCCAAATGTGCACAGTTGGCAGAAGGTATATTTAAATGCCAGAGCCCCCGCTGAGGACGAAGCGAGGGATCAAAAGGATTGTGTCAAATAGAAGCAATTCCCTGTGACCAATCGTGAAGGCTGCTGGGGAATTCACTGAGCGTTCCAAAGTGTCAGTGATAGCCGAACATTTATTTAACTCCCATCATCCTATCACATGACATTATATATTCGAACACTATAACAGGATCTTCTTTCATATTTCGGACTTTATTTCGTAATAAACGGTAGAAAAAATAAAACATTTCACAGTTTACTTTCCATACATTTTGCAGAGGGACAATAAGTAAATATGTTCATCATAAACTTACCCATTAAATTTCAGCACATCTCTATGCTGTTTGAAAAATTTACAAGTAACCATAACATCACGGATAGGGGAACAATAACACGGCTTTTACATCCGTAGTTTGTCAAATTAAACACACGCTTTTACGACCGTAATCCATCAAACGCAACCCCGGTTACTACACTCTTTTATGGTCAATTCCTTTTCATTTTCTTAAAATACTTTCAGCCACTGTCTGTTAACGAGTAAAGTTCAATATTGCAACGAGGCTTTGATAATATTAAATATAAACTAGGAACCGGAAACCTTTATTTAATTATTCTAAAATACTAAATTAAATATTTTAAAATATTCATAAGAAACATAATATTGGCCCTAGGATTTTTTAAAGGGAGTAAAATATCCTTAGCTATGCCGTCCTATAGGACGTAAAATGGAGGTCCTGAGCCTGTAAGATGTCAGGTACTCGTTAAAGATCCCTATCCTAATTATAGCTGGATGGGCAAAATTTAGGACTTCAACTGTAGCATCGTCCGATTAGCCTTAGTAGCATAAAAATGGACGTTAAACAAGCAAAACAAACGAAACATAATATACTTTGAAATAAACCGAGAAATGTTTGTATGATCATGATTATTTTTTATCAACCTTCTAATGTAAGATGCGAGTTTTGATTCAACTGTAAATAATTTTTATTTATAAGAGGTATTCCATCAGTAAAATGCATATTAATTCTGTATTTCCAATGAAATGCTTACACGGGAAATAAAAATATAAGAAAGCAAACATTTTTTTCCGAGGTATCCGCCGTCAAAACTTTTTAGGCAAAATAATTTCGTTAATAAAGAAGATCCCAGAACTACTGTTCTTCCTTTCCTTCCATACATTTGAGCACGGTCCAGTTATCTTACGGCCTCTCGATTCTTTTTTTTTTTTGGGTGGGGTTTGGTTATGACTCTCTTTTTCAGTTTCCACCATAACAGTTCTGGCAGCCCAATACCAGATTCTTATTTATAGGGCAGGTGCATTTTAATAAAATTCTTTATAACCTTATTTTACAGCTTGAGGCTTCTCAAGATATTTTGAATACCAGTCTTCGCAGAAGTGGTGTAGTATAATACCTTATATCCTGAGTGGGTTGGTCATTTCTTGAAGCTATTGATGAGACAATATATTTAAAACAGTCCAATAAGGGACTGTCTTGTCAATCTGGTTTATTTTACGGCTTAGTATAATATATAAAAGGATTTACAGTGATTTATATGTAATCTGATTTTTTCTACTCCTTATATACCATTCACATTGAGTTACAAATTATCCAATCTTAAACAATATAAAAAATGAAAGTTGTTTAATCTAGAATAAATCATTCTCCAAACAGTTATAATAAAATTATAATCACTTGCAAATGGACAGGTACACAAGTACTTGTATTGACATTCATGCCATAATCTTGTATGCACTTGCAGTTTATTTTTTTTTTTTTTAAGACTTTTATTGAATTTATAAATGTTTGGTTATAAATATAAACCTTTAAGCTTTACGAGTATCATTCTCAATCCCAAGTTTACGGGATAACTAAGGAATTTTGGAATTCCCGAAATATTTTGGATAAGACCTTAACTGTCTAATGCATTTTTTTTTACGATAATTCACATTTATTTATGGTATTTAAAATTTAAAACATAATAAATATTGAGTAAAAAAAAAAACAACAGGGCAAAAATATTTAGATTGATCAGAGAACTAACTACCTTCGTTTGCTCCCATTTAAGTGAATGTAAATAAACTTGATGATTGTAAACAGGTCTTAGGCCCAACCAATTCCGAACAGAGGGGGTTCCAACTGACAATGTCAACAGTTTTCTGTTTGCGTTCACGGGGATCACTATCCACCCTAGCTAAATTACTAATCAAAGGATTGTGAGTTCTACAAAAAGTTTTGTTATAATTTATATTTTTTTTTTTCTCAACATCACGTAATACTAAATTTATTATAAGGAAAAAGTCAGTTAAATGCGGAATATGGCAATGAAAATGTCTCCTCTCTTGTTTGGTATAGAGATTGAAGTTTACTGACAGTGGCTATTTTAAATAAAAAAACTGTGATAAAAACTAGAGATTCAAAATTCAGTGACATCTCATGAACCGTTAAAAAAATTAACAATCCTCTCATTTTCCACCCATTCAAAACCTAATATAACATTTATGTTATCATACGTATTCATAATCACGAAAACTGTTTCAAATGTTCTCAAAACCGGATAAAATAGTATTTTTTCGGATGTTTTAATAGTTATTCGTCTATTTTAATTTATTTAATTAAAGAAATTAGTTGATTAAATCTTTAATTACAGAAATAAATTCCTAAAGAAATAATTTTTTTTTTTTTAAATAAAAATATAAGTAAACCATAATATTTAGACATTCATTCAAACATGAAAAACTGGAAATCGAAATTTATAATTGAGGAAGTGAGGTGCAAAACTCTTTCGTTCAATTTTTTTGAAAAATTGAGAAGGCGGTGGATTCTAAAAGATATTTTAATGCTCTTTCAATATATCTTATCAGATTAGAGCAAAACTTGTTATTTCATACAGAGTTTTGCTACAAAAAATAGCGGTTTGTTGCAGAACTAATTCGTTCCACAGCCCATTGTGTTTCAAAACTAGTTCGATACTCTCTGTGAAGCAAAACTCTTTGGTTCTTAAAATAACTTCTCACTGTGCACCCATCCCATTCGTTCACTTCAGCAGTTTCTGTTACTCTTTCTGAACAAATTATCGAAAGCTACTTAATCTCGCGTGTTTTATTTCAGTTTATACTTGATTCTTCTTCCTTAGCTATATTAATAACTGATTTTCCAACGTCTCCAACAAGCTGAATGACGTTGATAATCTGCTTAAAATGCATTTTGGTGACGATTGGAGGGCCAATGATTCATGAAGTATTACACACAAGCTCTCAATAGATCTGCCACACGAGACCAACGAGAGAAACAACGAACAACAGGATGAAGAAGAAGCCATTATTGACTATTATTATTAAGACGATGAGCTTAGGATCTAGTCATTTTGTAACATTTTTGCAGACAGATGTTTTATATCAGTAGGCTGATATTTTTGAAATATTCATCAACAAAAAAAATGTTTAGTCAAATGTTTTAAGTCAGTGGGTTATATTATATTGTAAAATGATACCGAATTTATTAATGAAATGGTTGTGAACCTAAATAAATGTGACTTATTAAAAAAAAAAACTTCGGTTTTGTTTTCTTCACCTCGTATTATTATCCTTATTGGAAGATCAACTTACGCTGTGTGAATTAAAATTCATTCGTTCTAATGTGGTGTGCAGTAAAACTTTCTCATTTCATACTTTGTTACTTTTTTTCTTTTGGTACATTTAAATCAGTAAATTTTTTCATTACAAGTTCACTTTCACGGGCTAGCTGTACCTTTCGAAGGCAAAAAAAAAAAAAATATATTTATCCGGCCACTCTACAAGGCGTGGTAAGTTTTTTGAGTTTCCTGAAAAACGCGTTCATGTGGAACGAATGATTTTTGCACCTCACCTCCTCAATACATATATCAGTAAGTGAAAGTAAAAAGGTTACATTTGACTTGAAAAACGTTACAACCGATCTGGAAAAATGATATTTGACGAGGAAATGCTATAAATAGTTCTAGAAGTTAAGGTAACTATTGAAGCTTAGAAATATGCCTGTAGAGCTATGCATAGTAATCAATATCAGCATATAAAGATCTTATTAGAAGTAAATTAAATTAATTATTATTATTTTCTTATAAGTAGGAGTCAGGGAATTTCAAAAACTCACTTTTTACATAGCTGTAAAAATTGGGGGCTAGTTTACAATAACATAAAAGCTTAGAAATATGCCTGTAGAGCTATGCATGGTAATCAATATCAGCATATGAAGATCTTATTAGAAGTAAATTAAATTAATTATTATTATTTTCTTATAAGTAGGAGTCAGGGAATTTCAAAAACTCACTTTTACATAGCTGTCAAAATTGGGGGCTAGTTTACAATAACATAAAACGTAATTAAATTAAATTTGTACTTACATTACTTGCATCCAAATCCAAATTACATCTAATGAACAGTAGTTACCTGAAATCATTGAAAAAACAACGAACATCAAAAAGGTGGATTTTTTTTTTTTTTTTTTTTTTTTTTTTTTGCAATAAAACTTAAATTAAAAAAAATTAAAGGTCGTCAGTTATCGATCAAGATGAATAAAACATATATTCTATTTATATCGATTTAATGCTTTTTGTTAACTCCTCGACGTACACTGTAAGGTCAACAACGCCATAAAAGAAGATATGAGGAAAAATTAAGAATTACTGCTGAAGATTCTTTAATTTGATTATAAAGAAAGTGAATAAATTAATAAATGCATGTTGTTTCATTCCATTCACGGCAATTATTGTGTACTCTAATAAAATTAATAATCATGGTATGCATTGAAAGATGATTTGTTCAAAAGTCAAAAAAACACAGTAATAGTTGTAAAGTAAAACTGCACGTAAACCATTTAGTATAATAAAGATTTATTACTTACAATAATCTGGGACTTTAACTTCAATTAAAGAGTTCCTTAATTAAACTTCCTGTAATATTTACTACACAAAGGTTCCTTCGCAGCAGTAACCAGTTTGAGTACACCCTTAAGGTGCAAGAATAATTCTGGTCCTATTATAATCTTGGAATACAACTTTCAAAACACCATTATAAGCTAAAACGAATTCACGGAAAGTTTAAGCCAAAGCTTTATATACCATCATCAGTTTCCTAAGTTCATTTTGAAACAAGGGCCTGAGGAAATGCAATACAAATCATAATAATTCAGCAGCTATATACTTCCTGGCTTCTACTTTCAAATTTTATTTCGCTACTCTGAAGCAAATGCGGTGGTATCAGAAAATTTTAAATTCAACGTATTTGTTCAAAAAGAAAATGTATCTCAACTTGATAATCGGTTTTTCAACATCGGTGGTTTTAATATCCATTTTTAACTTGTTAAGTAAATTCCAAAATTGAACCGTTAACTTATCCATCTTATCCATCGATGTTTTTTTAGATGAGTCGTCCTTAGTAGAAACTTGGGAAAGTAATTTAGGTGAACTAATGGCGATTCAATCGCCATTAATTTGGGATACCACACAGATCCAAGAGTAGATCACTAGTGATGTGGAAATTATTTAAAAATGGGACTATTTACTTGTGGACCCTTCCCTGGCTCAAGTGCTTTCTATACACGGGCAGAATCAAGAGTAAATATTAATTTTCAATTTCACGTCTAAAAATACAAAAAGTTTGATGGCAGGATTCATTTCTAAAAATATAGTCATTGCTACAGGTTGCTATTGATATTCAAAAAGGAAGTATAACAACGAATCTTTAATAAAAAAATAAAAAATCAAGCATCTTGTGAATTTCAATGATGTCCCTAGAAGACCTTGAAATTATAAATGTCAAAGACAGAAAGTTCAACCTCCCAGGATCTCGAAAATTTAACCCTGACCTAAGCCGGTAAAATAAAATAGCCAACTGAATCAAAAATACGTAACGAGCAGCTGAAAACGCTTAATCAACAATGTGAATCAACAATTAATAACCTTCTTTCAGGATGGGTCAAGAAAAGAAAAACAAAATGAGGAAACTAAAGCATAGGGCAAAGGCCATGGAACAACGGAGAGCGCAAACATTGGAAATAATTTGTTAAATATATCTGCGTTTTAGCATGTTCCAGTCAAAATGTCACAGGAGTATCTTTTCATTCCTTAAGTGAAAATAAAATTTATTTGTATTTGTTTTATTCATTTTTTATATCGCGCCTTAGGTGAAAGAGCTTGCGTTCTTAAATTATTTTTCCTTTTTGTTTTTCAAGGAATCCTTAAGAAAAAACTTATGTAACTACAATAAATCAATTACAAAAAACACGCTGTTCGTCCAACGCAGGACTGATCGAACTCCAAAACCGATTTAAAAAAAAAATCACGAATAATCTTCTAATTTCCTCTGATATCTCAACATTCTCACTACACTCTTATATAAAGACCGCGTTAGTGATAAACTAAAAAATTGTAACCTTAGGGTAAAGCAGACAGCAGTTTTTAATTGACTCTCCTAAAAAATCGTTTTTATTTTTTAGTTTTTTCGCTTTTTTTTTCAAGGTTATAATATTTAATTATTAGGGGTGGCGGGATGGCCGAGTGGGCAAACAAGTTAGAAAATATGCGTCCCCAATGGCAATGTATATTGGGAACCCGAAGATAGCTAGTTCAAAACCCAGAGCCAGGGGACATTTAATAATACTAGGCATTAATCGCCCACCCTCTCCCCTGGCCCGGGAAACCCCGTATAGCCTGAAAGGCGAGGAAGGAGAGGAACAATAAAAATATAATATTAATAATTATTATTATTATTAATTAACCAATTTTCTTTTCGAGGTTAAACATTAACATATAATGTTTATTTTAATATAACTTGCAACCTAACCTCGTGTATTCCCATATCATTGACTAAAAGGCGTCATCCCATTTATTGACTAAAGGCAAGGAAGGAGAGGAACAATAAAAATAATTATAACTCTAATTATTATAATTTAACCAATTTTCTTTTCAAGTTCATACATTAATAATATTTCTTTTAATATAACTTGCAACATTTATTTATCCACTTATTTCTAATTTCAAAATAAATTAGAAAAACAAGATTCATTTTTTATTTTTTTACTTACAAAAACAAGTTTGACCTAAATATTTAGGTCACAAAGGTAAAATAAAAAAATATGAACTATCGTCAATTCTCTTAAAGAGTGTTAAAACCGTATGCAGAGGAAATAATATATGATTTTAAAAATATATTAATATTTTATAATTAATGTAAAATATTGATCTCGGTTCCTTGAAGAATATTTCTGAATTAAATTCAGAATAATGACCATAATAATGACTGTTTGAAAATTTACGTGTGCGAAAGCTACCTACCGCTCGCGGGGACAGAGCTGGGGAAGTGGTAGTCCGGGGTAGGGGGGGGAGGGAAGAGCCGTGAATCCACTCGATTTTATTTATTTATTTTTCTAATCTTTTTACTATCCCAATTTTATTATATACTTTTAGACTGCCTCCTAGTCCACTCCCGTCCAATTTGTAAGCTTTCTAGGTATGATACTTGAAATCCGAAAAGAGGGGTTAGGGGGCAGGTGAGGCACGGTAACACCGATTTTTGAAAATATAACTAATGATACTATCGACCCTGGAGTAACCATTATGATTCATATAATGGAATAGGAAATTCTGAAGGAGGGGCATGGAGTAGGAAAGTCTTATACCTTTCCCCTGATTGAAGAATGCCCTGCTTACACTATTTCTGTTTTTTTGTTGTAAAAAATGGTGTTTTATCGTACTATCGCAACAATTTTTGTACAATTATTTTTGATATACGTAAGCATGCAATTAGTCATTTTCCCATTGATATTGCATATTTCATTAAATGAAAAAAAAAGATAATTTTTTTAGAAAACATGTCTCACTGGCGTGGAGCTGGTGGAGTAATCATTACAATATTTTTTAAATATATATATTTTCAAAATATGTATTTACATATTTCACCTAAATAGTGCCGATATTTTACCTCATCTATTTTTTAAGAATACATGTCATTCTTTTTGTATTGCAAAGAAAAGATCATTTTCAAGAATATTAGTACAATGTGATGTTCGGGTGTATTGCAATTGAAGGCATTGTTACCGTATCACGACAGACCGGAGATAGAATTGTCTAGCCGAGGAAATGGGACGTTCAGCGATGTCTTGTCATATTCTTGTTTCGCGACCCTGATCCTAATCAGTTGGTTCCCCCCGTTTGAACTAAAACTTCCTTCATAATATCTAAAATAAAAAAGTCATATATAAAAAGCCAAAATGTACAAATTCAAAATTACAAAGAGAAATTTTATATAAAGGTCTTTTCTGAAAAATACTGAATGGAAAAATACTGAAATGGAAATTAGTCGTTCTGTAAACTGTAAGGCTCATCTTTCCTAATCAAAACACGTGTGTTAATAGATAAGAATTATTCAGAAAGTACTTATAAATAAAACCAGTTTAGTTCATCCAATACTAGTTTGTTCATTTCTGATATTTTATGAGAATTATAGATTTCTTATTAATACCGGTCGATTTGAGTGAACCTCAGGAAACCTATCAAAAACTCATCAATTCTATTATTGAACAAGACCATTTTATTTTATTTTTTATTCACTATTATTTTTTTTTCATTTTATTATGCCGTAAAAAAACCGATATAACACTAAAGCTCATGTAAGGGGGAAACCGTTCCCAAAATTCTTACCTCAGCGGCGTAGGAGTCTAATTTCAAGTCCTAAAATATGAAGTAAGTTAGCCGCGGTGTGTGGGGCTATTCAGAGCTCACATTAATTAAGCAGCACATTTATTAAGCGGGCTCCTTCCCTTGTGGCCGTTGTAGCCAGGAATTAATAAACAAGCCCCTGTCTCTTTCGGCCAGTCATAAAATCCAAAAGTAGCAAGGTAAATTAAGTAATAATGATTATTTCTGATGAGTATGTTACACATTAGAGCTGCTTATTAGCCATATTAGCGATTATTCCATGTACATATATATTTTTTTTATTTTAATTTATTTCCGTTAACCTGTTTATTATTTGAATTTGTTTGTTTGTTTTAACGTCACTTTATGCCACTAAATTTAGGACTCCGCAGTGGGAGTCCTAAATTTTGCCAGGTACGAGGGTGAATTAAATATAAACGAGACTTTTTTTTTTTAATTTATTTTTATTTTAAACGCAAAAAAGAATATAGTTTATTTTTCTACATAATCTCCTGATTTGGAAACACATTTTTCCCAGCGGATAGGCAGCTTTCCAATTCCTTCCACGTAGAAAGATGCAGGTCGTGTCTGCAGCCAATTGTGCAAGTAGGCTTCAACCTCAGCATCACTATTGAATCTTTGGCCTCCCAAAGCTTCCTTGAGAGGACCAAACACATGAAAGTCACAGGGTGACAGGTCTGGATTGTAAGGAGGGTGTTCCAAAGTTTCCCACCCCAGTTGCTCCAATTTTTCCATAGTCAAGGCTGATGTATAGGGGCGAGCATTTTCATGGAGAAGAACCACTTCCCTGATCGATAGGTCTCGTCTTTTGTGGCGATATGCAAGTTGGAACTCACTCAAAACGTCACAGTAGTAGGCCGCATTAATTGTCCTGCGCTCGTGCAAAAAATAAGCCTTCAATAAGCCGTCGAACACTGCTGATGTTGTTCGCTGTAATGCTGGTGAGAGGTCTGCGGTCATGGCTCTCATTTTCAACACGATCGCGACCCTCCACGAACTGTTTATGCCATGCAAACACTCTGGCTCGCGACAGTGTCTCTTCCCCGCACTGGGCAGTCACTCTCCTCACGATTTCGGCCGGTTTTACGCCTTCTGCGGCGAGAAACTTGATTAAAAAACGTTGCGCAATTGACGGAGGTACCTCTTGCTCCAACGACGTCACGGTGGACACTGAGAGGGTCGAGGAGGCGAGCCCATATGCTTCCCCTACTCCTGACAAACCTAACCAACTACAAACAAAGCGGAAACGTTCTCCCTCCACTATGGTGCCTGAAGGGCGAAAAGTCTCGTTTATATTTGATTCACCCTCGTATAATTAGGATAGGTATCTTTAACGAGTGCTTGACATCGTACAGGCTCGAGACCTCCATTTTACGTGCTATCCGAGGGACGGCATAGACAAGGATTTTTTACTCCCTTAAACAATCCACGGGACGCGAACCCGCGACCTTTAGTTTTGTAGGTTGCCTTGCTAACCAGAACACTAAAAACGTTTCACAGTTTGTTGTGGCATGTATATGTGTAATGTGACTAATTAAATAGGCATGGGGCATGTACATCATTCAATAAACTCTCCTTTATTGGGGCTGCCAGAGAAAGAAAAAAAACACATATATATATAGTAAGGAATTTCAGTCACAAAAAATTTTCTTTACTTTAACAGCTTACGCTTCTGCCTACATTTCAGGGTTAGAACCTTACTTTGTTTACATAAAGAAAAGTATTTTCGGCTGACTCCCTAACTCTCAACGATCCCGAATATGTACATTTATACATTATGAATATGGTGAGGATTAATCTGGGGAATTATTATTCTGATTTAAAAATAATTATTAATATATGAAGAAGAAAGAAAAAATAACAGTGGCTTCAGCACAACGCAATATCAAATTTTGTTTAGGTGAGTGATTACAACCTTCACCGTAAAGATAAATGCACAAGGATTTAAAATTATAATAAAATTATTAAACTACTATTAATAACTGTTACCAGCCATAACATCACCTGAACGTAGCGTATTTGCTTTATCGAAATCACTATTCCTCGCCTCCAAGGCAATATTTTGGGCAGTTCTTTCTTATCTGTCCCGCCCAATAGCATCTGGTCTCTATTCTCGACTTAATTTCCTTGTCATTTTATATCTTCGCATTTTGGCAACTTGATAAGGAGAATGTTGATCAGTAAAAAAAGTAATATTTTTATAGGAATTAGTTTCTTGTTCATCCCAACAATTTTACTTGAGCTTGGTATCTACTCAAAGACATGTTCCAAAATTTATTTCTACGTAATTACTAATCTCCACATATGACCTATCGCAGATAAATTTAGATGCTATCTAAACATAAAAACATTAATATCATTGATTAGAGAAAATTTAGAGAGAAACGAAGTTAAGGATTTGTAACAAATGAAAAAGGCGTGATAACATATTCAGGGTGTAGAACTTTACCAAAGTGTATATAAGTACATATGATACGGGCTTAAGGACTAACGTGGACACGATCGACAAGATATCCTATTGATAATTACATCAAGTTGGAAAAACAATGGGATGATAACATCTGCGAGTGCACCGGGGGCTCGGTATGGTAATAGCTCAGATGAAGAGGATCACGAAGATGCTGATCAGGAGCCGGTAAACAACTTAAAGGTCACGACAACACGCTTAATTGCGGCGATTAAGTCGACCAGCAAACATTACCGGCAACAAATCAACGCATGTCGATCGAAACGATTAATTTTCACTAAGCCGTTCGTTAGTTGATATATACATTTTATTTCACAACTTCAATGATAAACCTATTCTAAAGATTATAAAGATTATCCTTCTTAGGTTACCAATATATAGAGTTTCAAATAATGTCGGAGATAATTTATTTTTCAATATGGTTATTTTCTATTTAATTGGTATCTTTATTGTATTTTGATCATAAATGTGACTTTAATTTATTATTAAAGTCCAGTTTTCAATTAAAGTGATTGGGAGCTCCCTTATAAGATATTCAATTTCATTTTAATCACAATTAAGTTAGTTGGCCAGTAGGTTAGTTGCACTTCAGTTTGATATACTACATGTGGTAGAAAAAATCGAAAAACTTGTTCTTTCCTATGTATGAGTTATAGAACTCTGGCTAATTGATGACGCGATAAAGTGGAATATTAACGATTAATTACTTACGACTTAACATAGCGTTATACTCTTAAGAAAATAATTCTCAAAATTGAAACAGAGATAAGATTATGTAAAATTAACGGTCTATTTTCTGTTAGTTGAGTCAATTATCTGTTTATTGGTTGGATTTAAAAATGTTCTGAGCAGGTATGGTCTTGGTTTATATTCAGATTTTATTGATCCAAATATCATAACGCAGTGAAGGTTGTCTGCTCGCAGCAAAAATGTTGCCAGTCAGTCACGATTAATCCGTCAAACAAGGACCTAGAATTGTAGGAAGGAGGGGTTGACGTTTTTGCTATGTGAGCTACCGATGACAACCTAAAAATTGTTTTGGATCAATTGCTAATATACGGGTATCTATCTAATTTTCTAATGATTAGGAATTCACGTCATTAAATCTGACCTTTATCGAGGGGGAAAAAAATAAGCAATGATCTACAAAATAAATGCAAGATATCGTCGCACCACGTTTATGCATCACATGGGTTTATATTTATCGTTACTTTAACGAGCTTGCGTCAATATGATCCATGCCCTCTTCCTAATGCTCCTTCCATCTACATCTAACACCGTCCAGAATGTAGAACAAGATTTTATAACTATAACTATACCTACCTCCATCCACATTTTCATTGAACTATTTAAAAGAACGCATCTATACTTTTCGAGCAGGAAGTAAAAATAATTCGATAAAAAAACCTCTTCATTATCGCGGAGCTTGTTTGTAAAGGATGATTGTATTCCCCCCCCCCCCCCCCCCCCACATCGCTTTTTCGGTTGCCTCCAAAACTGAATAATTAAAAGGGGAGGAAAAAAGCGTAGAAGAGTAAAGCCCTATTTCCTATAATTGAAGATTTGATTCATTCGGTTATTTGAACAACCCAGTTGTCAGAAGCGGTGAGGAGGGGGGTGGGTTGCATCAAGGCGAACCTTGAACGGTCCTTCCTGATTGCTACTCTGTATTCATTAGTGGGTCTTCTCAGATATCGGTATTACTTTTATCGCGGAAATCAATTGCTCAATAATAAAGGAATAGTTGAACTTTGAAAACTGTCTGTTCTATTTTAAAAAATAATTTCTTAACTTTAGTCATTTTTGTCCATTATTGTTGTTGAAATTAGTTTTCGCTGGTAGCTCCTAGCTGCGTGCTGCAGTTTCTTTATATCGACAAAGTGTAGCGTCTATAATGAAATAAAAAGGTGAAAATACTCTCCAAAGGTGAAGTAGAACTGTTTAAACGCTTTAGTTTTTAATAAACAGGCTAATCAATCAAGTACCTGAGGGCATTTAAACTGAGATTATTCGACATAGAGGACCCGGCCTCCTGACAGGTTCCGCAGGTGGCCGACAAGCCAATTAGCCCAACATTCGGGTATTAGCGGTGTGAGGCTGGTGCTGGACCGCTGCCAACATCATGTGTCACCCACCTCTCAATTTTATGTAAATCGAATCCTTTCTGTCCTTTTATATGTTCCTTTGCTCCTTTTTCCTCCGGGCACATTAGCCGGATACAAAAGGTCAGCTAACACAGTGTGCAAAAGCTGGTCGTACATAATGGACCTTCTTGTTTTTCCGGATAAAGGTTTAGCATTACAAATCCTAGCCTAGCCTAAACCTATCCATGAATGTAAAAGTCATAGATAATTGACGTGTGTCAGATAACATTTGACTAAATTTTGCTTCATCTTTTCTGTAACCGACATAATTTTTTGGAATAAAAAAAAAAAATTATAGATCTATCTTTATTATTTCTAACAATATAAAAGTTAAATGTTTTTATAATTTAGGGCTGTTTCAAAAAGTTGGTCTAGGATGTTTTAAAAAGTTAAGGCCCTAACAGGTTAATATTTAAAAAATATGGTAAATGCATTTTATTAAGTTTTTTGGTCGATGTTTTATCAATATCAATATATTCAAAACATCAACGTGTTATTGTCGATGCCCCATCACTACTTTAAAGACTCCTTCTTATTGGCATGTTAGCTGTGGCCATTTCATTCATCAGTATGTTACACCTGCATAACAAAAAGGCAATGTTTAAAGAAAAATTATAGAAAACTGGAGTGCTCATCTCTGAACATAATCTTAATCGGAAACATAAAGGCCGCAAGTAAAATAGATTAAAATGTAGGGGGTACCAATCGAATTGTCTGATTTCATATTATTCATTTAACATGAATATAATAATAGTTAAATATAAAATTATTGAAGTATTTTTGTATCATATAAATGAAGCCGAAATAAAAAATAAAAAAAATCCACCTATAATTACGAAACAACAGAAACATTTCTATATTCATATAGGGATTGCAATAGGAATCAATCTCATTATTAGTATTTTTTTAATTTAATTTTTCATTTCAGGAAACACAAAGACTAGAATTAAAAATAAATTATAGCTGATATACAATACACATATTATATTTAAAATTTGAAATGTAATTATTTATTTTGTTTTGTATTAAGTATACCGAAACATTCCCATACGTTAATGACCCAGCCTACATGATTGTATTCGAGGAAAATAGATACAGTTGGCTGGAGCGAGGGCGACACCCACTCCAGCAGAACTAATCTACATGGATTAGCACTATAGGATAATGTTTTATGCTAAATCCAGGTGCAGCGCAATCATCCGCAAGTAGGCTCATAATAAACGGTACATTTCACCAATAAACTGTTATCAACCAAATACCTAACGCATATAAGAACATTATTTATGGTTTTATTACTTGTATTTAAAATGCCGAACTAATAAAAGCCTTCGGTTTCCATTAAATGAATAACAAAACAAGAGGATTAAGTACATAAGGGAAGTACTGCCTTTATTTATTTTTTTTTTATTAATTTATTTATTGAAATTTACAATAGCATAATATCAATACTTTATGTAAGTATGATATAAGTAAATTAATGACATGAAAAGACGTCTGGAGAGACTACCCATTGGTAGCACTCGAGTATTGTTTTAATTTAGTAGACTCTAGGCCATCTTCTTTTCAGACGCCTCTAAGGATTGTCTGGGATAGAGGAGGAAGCAAGAGGGTTAGGATGAGTAGGGAGTTTACTGTAAAAGGTATCTGGATCGGGCCAAATCAGTGACATAAGGGACTTAAAGTGTTCAAGGATAATTTTATTTGAGACGAAATATAGAGCATTCAGGATTTTGGATTGTAGGGATTGGATGCGAGAGGAATTCGATGGTTTGGTGGAACTCCGAAGTTCGACTCTGTAAGTCCAGATAGGTCTTATCATTGTCATGTAGATTAATCTTTTCTAACGAATTGGAAGTTTAGAGCGTTTGTTTATTAAATGATGTAGGAGTCGGAATCTGCGGACGGTTTCTTGCCTTTTCAGTCTTGTGTGAGACGTTTATGGTACACGGAGTCCTAGGTATCGGATCTGTTCGACGGCCCTTTATTTTAAAATAATCATGTACTTTCCGGTTCGCTTTGGCGAAAAGTCCTTTGAAATCGACAAAAAAGGCATAAACCTATCCCCGCTTCTTAGAGGCTAGCTTAACTATAGCTAAATTAACTTAACTATAGATAAAGGACAGAAAATGTGCCCCCCCTTTACAAAGCCTCACCGATGTTCCAGAAGTCAGCAACCCTCTTCAACTTTCCAGCCTTATGGCTTGTGAATAATTATTAAATACGATCATTCAGCAATATACCATAGTATTTTGCCTGGTTTTTGTCACCTTGTTTTAAAATGAGGGATTATTAGGGACTTGCTCCAGTTAGTTGCGAATTTACCAGTTTCCCGAAAAAGTTTAAGATCCAAAAGAATCCATTCTTATCTGTGAATCATCAGACTGAGAGACCTTGGTGCTGTTCTTATACCAGTCAAAAGCATTTTTAAGTACTTGGAGTCAGTAGCCGTTCATTTTAACTTCGGGACTATGGCAACTGCATTCCTCATTAATTCTGGCTCTTATATTACTTTATTCTCTATGAACCAAAATTATTTTTCTCTACTAGATGCTACAAAGCTGTATTCATCGCCAAAACGTGAATTCTCCATCAAAGAACGACGTCACATCACAGAAAGTATAACCTGTTTGGTTTTATCTGAAAAAATGAGGGAAAATAAAAAAAACTAAACCTTTTCTTAACTTATCTTAGTTTTTCTGACTTCTCCGCTCGGAACCTCAACAAAATTAAATTAAATATTAGAAATACATATGCAACCTTTATTTGTTATTTTTCCAAACATTCTTAACAGTAAATAATCTGTAACAGACAACAGTTTAAGTTGAATGTTTTCGTAAGACATAAAACTTCAAGGGGTCATTATATATCATTAAATTTAATTTTATATTTAAAAATTAATACAACTTTACATTTAAAAATTAAAAAAAAAAATCTAGTACTCATATACAAGAAATGCAACAGGATAATCAATTTAATAATGGATGGAGGGAGTTAGCTAAACTTTCGCTTGTAAAGAAAATATTAAATTAAATTTGTCCATATAAAACTATATATATACTTATTATACAGTATAAAACTATATCCATACAACTATATGAATTGAATCGATAAGGTTTTTTATCCAGAACCGAAATTAGCTTCGCGAAATTCATTCGACGCGAAATTTTATCCGTTATTATTTTTGAAAGAATAATATTTTATGTGCGATGCTTCGAGTCATAAGTAATAAACTGTAAAAAAAGTCTAAAATTGTACGTACTCCCAAGACCGCTATTTTGTATTCCATCGGCTTGATGATCGCCGACGTGCACTTTGCACAACAGGGCAATGGATAAGTTTATTTTATATGCAAAAAATTCAAGGGCGTCCGCTGGATTTCGTTTAGGGGGGACAGGCTGGTAAAATACTTATGACCGGGGTGGGGGAGACCGATTCTCACTATTTAATGCTTGAAATAAAACTTATTGATTTTAGAAAATTAATATAAGTTTTTATATAATACTCAATACAATCTGTAAATGAATACGAATTTAGTCAATTTGTAGCTTTTGTTTCTTATTTTCTGAGGGCAGCTGCTCTCAACTCCCCCTCCCCCGTCCCTATAAAATATTTTAGTATGGAATGAGACGCATTTTTTGCCACGGACCCGGGACTATATCATTAACGTAGTTGTGTTGGTGGAGTGTACTGTGAAATGGCACATGTGAATTTTTCACATCAGGGCAATGGATATATTTACTGTATATGCAAAAACATCAATATGATATGAGACAAGTTTTTTGTCACTAGTTCGGGGATTATTAGACAATACATACAGTACACAGTAGCCTCTCCGCATAGGAGAGTCAGTTTGGTCGATTTAAGAAGCCACTCTCACTGACTCCACCACCTCTGGACTGTAATTAAGGTGGTGGTAAAACGTATCGTACTAAATCTGGTACTCACCGTTCGCTGGATTTCTGGGCTGGCGGAGCGGTAGGTAGTTTAGTAGCCCTGGCAGTGCGCGGAGAGATATGAGGTAGGCGAATTTGTCCAAGTTTTTCGCGGTACATCTATCACTCACTAAGGCTAAGCGCACTCTGGTCCGTACTATGCCCGGGCTTAAGATAAGGCCCGCAAGCAGTGGCTTAGAGATGAGTACCAAAATAAAGTACGAAACATACCCCCACCCGTAAAATGATCTCATTTCACCAAAAAAAAAAAAAAATAAAAAACACTACTAGGAAATTTGTAGTACAGGCCAGGAAGGACAGCAGTCTCGACCCCCGAAAACAATAGAAAGAACCACAATATTCTTAAAAAAATCAAAAATCTTCTAAAGGTACCTAAAATACTAAGTATATGGCTTCTAAGACTTCTAAACACTATATACAATATATATACAAAGAATAAAGGAAATCAAAAGGTGGAATCTCCGGGAGGGAGTGGTACGATGTTGTGTGCAGGTCGAACCAGCTCAGAAGTGGGGATTTTGAGACGGACTACCCTAACAACGCCGACCCCGGGAGTATCTTGACCACTCGTGCCAGGATCCATTGCTGTAATGGTACATCTCGTTCGTGGAGTATAACAAGCTGCCCTTCTTTAATGTTTTCATCAGGAGTGTACCACTTTGAGCGAGGAGTCAAGGTGTGCAAGTATTCGTGGTACCATCTTCTCCAGAAGTGACACAAGGAACGAGAAAGCATTTCCCAGAGTCTGTTGAAAGAAACTATGCGAGTGTTTGCTTCTTCAGGACGAGCAAGGAGGGGTTGTCCAATAAGGAAATGACCCGGAGACAGGTAGTCAAGGTTATCTGATGGCTCATTTGATGCTGCATATAAGGGTCGAGAGTTCAAAGCAGACTCTACTCGGCGTACCATTGAGAAGAGCGAGGAGGTGTCGCTTGGCAGCTTTGTCGGCTGATTCCCAAAGTCCTCCCATGTGAGGTGATGCTGGAGGAATAAAGTGCCATTTGATGATTCTTTGGCTAAGAAAGTCGATAATAACACGATGGTGATCTCTAAGGAAAACATTAAGCTGCCCAATCCACCATGTTTTTTTATTATTATTTATTTTATTTTTTTGCTTTGTAAAGGACTCCTGGCCAAAATATTTTTAACCTTCTGCTTTCGCTATCTCATCATAATAACAAATTAGACCTGAACCCGTACTCAACAACACATCAAAGAGGAATATTTCATTCAATTTTATTTTAAAAGCATTAATCAACTTTTATTCCCTTTATTGTGGACACGACTTTAATTTTTCGATTCTTTTTGTTAAGTTTGAGCAAGTTAAGAAATTTCATAATGTTTATAAAAATCTGATAGTTCTGGGTAACTATATAATCAACCTCATAAATACAACATAATTTTATTTATACATAATGACGTTATATATTATATTAACTTACATTACTTGCTTAGTTTGCTAGCATACATACCTTTACTTCATTTATTATAATATAATTTAGAAACAACACCGTTATGCAATGGCGACTAATGTTTCATTAATTAAAGTTGAGCCAGTATGCACAGACAAAGTTAGAGCATAAGTAAGACTCATCAGCGGAGTTTGTAAGATAACCACATTAACTTTGTCTATTTCTCCTCTCTGTTTCACCTCTTAGCTCTTTGGTGTTTCAACACCGTCTTTTATAGCCTAACTCGTAGAAATATACCAACGAAAAAACTTCAACAGCATTGTTGTGGTTTTTTTTAGGCTATCATGCAGATACACTTCAATGACACTACATGAAATAATGCGAGTTATTCGGAATGGAGCAGTCCATTGGTAACGCACCGAACTAACAATGCCATTAGAATCTGACTATGGCAGGGTACTCTTTACTCTCACATACTTGTTTTCGAAATGTATAGTAAGTGAAAGTATAGTGATCGTGAAAAATTCCTACTAGGGTTTCAACGGAACTTCACGTTTTGGGATTACCGGAGTTATTCGATAATTCCAAAAAACCAAGTTCCATATTCCAAAATTTCGAATAGAATAGCCAAGTTCGAATTTCAAGTAACTCCAAATAACTGAATTAAAAACAAAGTTAAAATCATTAATTATTTTTAAATTTATAGACGTTAAAATTTAAAATAGCTTTAAAAGCAAGTAATTACAAAAATCCGTAAAATTTGAGGGTTTGTGACAAACAATTCTTTACTGCGAATTGTAAAGAATCAATAACTTACACGTAAGGGCAAATCCCTGATTTTGCCTATTCAGCAATAACGTACCTACAGAAGAACGGCATAACCCAGGATTTTTCCCTTTAGAAGAATTCTAAGTCCATACATCGGGTTGCGGACGACTTGCAAGTTTTTTATGCTAACCACTAAACTACAAGTGAAGACACCTAATGTTACAGAATGAAAAAGAAATAGAAGCAAACTTTTCGAATTTAGTTTCAACGTAAGCCAGCAAAACAAAACTTCCCAGACACAACCGAACTTCTTTAAAAAAAGTATTTTAATATGTATCATATCAACAGAGTTATATTTACAAAGACTGATACGAATTTAATCGTATAGTGGTTCTTATTTGAATATTAACACAAATTTAGCCATATTAAATGACTAAGCATGAATACTAAAGGATAAGAAATTAATTTATGATTAACATACTGTAACTGGTTTTCCTCATTCGAAACACAACTTGCAAATCTATCGTTTGTTGGAGAAAGTTGATAAGCAGAACCCAAGTTTAAAACAGCCTAAGTTGTTCAAATTAGTTTAAGCCGAAGCCTACCCGGGGCAATAACTGAAGCAGTATCTTGGAGATAGCGGGGCTACAATTCGGGAGGGCTTGCATTGTTCCCGGACCTTTCGCTATAATAGTATAAGGCAGTTTCAAACGTCAGGCATTAATGTCTATTGAGAATTGGTAATCTAAGGAAATGGTGTTTCCGGATATGTTTAACTCAAACGTTCTGAAAAATCTTTCTTTTTTTTCTTATTTTGTGACCTTACTAAATAACATAAATATGTTTCCCTTTCTTCTATAAAAAAAAAAAAATAATAATACATATTTTCGAATCCGACGATCTTGAAGATCAATTAATAACAACATTATTGCAAGAAATACTAAAAGTTGTAATTTAAAAATAAGGGCACGGAGAATTCATCCTCAAAGACGAATTATTTAACGTGGAATAAAGTAACCGTACTTTCTTCCCAAATCTGCAGTTTTAATATGACGTTTAAATAGCCAGGATGTGATGTATCGTATAATAGTTCTTTGTCTCTAACTGTCTCAATTGATTTTTCTCCCATTTTGACTTCACCTGCGCGTCGCAGTTCGTTTACAAACATCCTAGTACAGGTAATGACTTTATTGAATTGTTTTATTAAAAAATCTATACAATTCAATTATTTTTATATTTTAAAATAAGAACAGAAAAGATATGGAATTCCGGATTCAAATACCGGCCGAGGCCACTCTTTTCTCTTTTTAAATAAAAATATGTGTGTGCGTGTGTTTGTGAGTGTGTGTTTGAAAGTTCACGATCTTATCTTCAGGTTCATACTTGCGTAACTAAATGGGATTGACTGACTAATCTCAATGCATTCAACTTCTAATTAATATACACCACCCAAATATTCCATTGTATTATTTTATTACGAGTTCTGTATGAATTAATTCCTACTTTTGTTTGTAATCTATATAAATAAAGATGAAATTCTGTTTGTTTGTTCTTTATAGAAATCCATACCGTTTGTCCTAAATTCTCCAAATTTCGCTCAGTGGTTCTTTGATACCAGGTGCGAACACCCGTCCATATTAAAATTGCATAGCTTCAGCCAATCTCTGGGTATATTCTTTATTGTTATAAAATTCGTCATGATCTCCCTTTGCTATGGTTTTTTTTTTACGAAATCGATCGTTTGAGTCGAAAAAACGGCCTTAAAATTCATTTTATAGATTTTGAAGAGGCCAACAAGGCCCGGTAAGACCGTCCCTTGGCAGGCGTCGAGTTCTGGGATTTTTAAATCATATGTTTTTTTTTTTTACATTACAATACGTTTATTCACATGTATGGTAAATTCATTTTTTAAAAATGCCTCCTAAGAAGCGAGCTTCAATAGGAGTAGTGAGCTCAAAAGCTAATAAACAACGTCAAATAAGAGCAGCTGAAACTCTCGACGAACATCAAAATAGGATTGAACAACAGAGGCTTAGACAGGCCGATTTGCGAGAAGCTGAAACTGCAGGGCAATATTTCTGTTTGTTTGTTTGTTCTTTATAGAAATCCATACCGTTGATCCTAAATTCTCCAAATTTCGCTCAGTGGTTCTTTCATACCAGATGCATATTAAAATTGCATAACTTCAGCCGATCTTCAGCTGATATTCTTTATCCTAATAAAAATCTTAATGATCTCGCTTTACAATGGTTTTTTTTACGAAATCGACCGTTCCATTAGAAAAATTAAATTTCCCGGGTGAAACCGGGACATACAGCTAGTTAAATATAAATATCAAAAATTTTACACAAAACTCACCAGATAACCCAGTGATTACTTGAGCACCCAACCCACAACAGGAGAGACAACTGAGTGAATAACGATCCGATCAAAATATCAGCAGAGAGAGCAGACTGCACCATCTGCCAACTAATGTCAGTGAACACTGGCTTGTGATAGTTCAATGTCGCAATATATCTTGGCACTAAATAACTCTTTCCATTCAATAATACATTGCTTAGAGGTTAACACATGGGGGAGTAGGTGATGTGTGATTAAAACAATTTCACGTAAATATCAACGCTTTTTTTTTTCTTTTAATTACCTGGAAGAGGGTATGTGTAATTTGTACAGAAATAATTCATTCCAACACTTTTTTTTTTTAGTTTACAGCTAATCGTGATCCGATCGGTTGATAACTTCGAACAAATAAAACTGAGCTGTAATTTATCGCCAGTTTTTTCTCAAAGGAAAAAAAAGAAGAAAAAAAAAGTGGTAATCTGAACATGTCAAACTCCCCCCTCCCCTTCCCTTACTGGAACCTGCGGCTATTACCAAGCTGTGACGATTCATGTGCTCTTTCCTCTTCGGGAATGTACCAATTTGCATTACACCCAACCTCTGCTTCGGTAATTAATGTTCGAAGTTGAGTTGGGCAAGATTTTTTTTCTGATTTTCTGATAAAAATTAAAATCGATCCCTGAATAAATGGATCAGGTTATATCATCACGGTTACCTATTTAATTTCTTCATTAAAACTTTATATATGCTATTGATTATGAATGATCTATAATCATAGTAATCCTAAATCAATATTTCTATATTCTATTTATTAATTTAGGAGAGTATTTATTTAAAGATTATTTGATGCCGCCAATTTCGTCCGCTTATGTTTACTAAATAACCAATACAATATCGCTTCGCCGGGCAGCAAAAAAAAAGTTAAATATAACTTATACATATATATAATACATACATTAGCTTATACATATATAGTTATATATAACTTATACAAGACTTGATCTA
The DNA here is from genome assembly GCA_911387785.2 of Aelia acuminata. Taxonomy (NCBI): domain Eukaryota; kingdom Metazoa; phylum Arthropoda; class Insecta; order Hemiptera; family Pentatomidae; genus Aelia; species Aelia acuminata. Next base: position 74,422,681 of record OU426983.1, on the reverse strand, counting down.
GCGCAATCAAATTTTAAACTATAACATCGTAGATTTCATCAGCATTCCAATGGTTTACTCAACTTTCAGGAGTAGAAAATGATACAAGTAGTTTTCTTCTTCTTTCTTAGCATAACTTTAATGTTTCTCCAACAATAATATAACACGTTTGCAAGATTAAGAAAGATTTTCATATCTGGAAAATCATACAGAGCATCAGTGGCGTAACTAGACTACTCGGGGACAAAAACGGACATACTTTTACTAAATATAGGTGTAACAACATTGAAAAATGATGAAAAATAAAAGTTTACTCATTTACTAAGGTTTTGTTGCGTTATAAGCCTCAGGAAATATATTCCTTTTAATTTTATGCTTACTTACAGGAATATATCATAGATTCAGCTACTATATCCTTCATAAACAGTTTCCATATGAAATACTGACTTTTCTCCATGGACATACTGAATATATAAGAGAAATATAATTTTAAAAAATCGAAACATTAGCATGCAGTAATTCTAAATTTCTGAGTACGAAATATGGGTTTAAAAGAAAAGAAATTAATAAAACAATAAAATAAAAAATAGGAAATTTCTATAAAAATTATATTACATTATCGCACAAAAACGAAAAAATAGTATGCATTAAGACCACATTGTTTCGTACTAACAACTGGTTCCAAAGGAATTATTTAGTTGGGTTCTATGACTTTGATTTTTTTCTTTTAATTGTTATAAATTCGTGGGTCTAATATTTAATGCGGTACACATTTACTTCCTATCTTCTTTTAAATAAATCTCACTCAATAAAAATAAATAAATAAAACATACTTGATCGTAGAATGAATTAAAACAGGACCATGAACAAACATAAGACATTAAATTTCAAAGAGGGTATCTAGAAGTCCAAGTCACCAGAGTATGCTCATCCAATTGTTAGTTGGAATTTATTGAGATAATATATTTATCAGAGTCGGTAAATTAGCGCTAACCTTGGATGACAATAACACGGAAAAAGAAAAAAAAAAGTTAAGATGAGAAACAGTGAACGAACTGGCCATACTGTCCCCTTGATATATATTTGAAGAACCGGTCCCACTATCTCATCTGGTTAGATCTCGCCCTTGAACTTCAGCCTCCACTTCCAGATCTTCTGCTTTTGGTCCGTCTGCTCAGTATTTACTTCAAATAGAATATTAACAATAATATTAATATATCAATCGCATTTAACTCAAAAAATGTTTCTCCGAAATGGGGGACATACCAAGTACATAGCGGATATCAAATTGATTGATAATTTTACTTTAAAACGTTGTTTGCATTTTTTGTTTGTCGCAGAAGGCAATGCAGATCTTTGACCTCGCCTTTTGCTGTTACAGACGTGAATTGTTTCTCAAGTACAAATAAATCGGAGGTACCCACTCAAACCCTGAGGTACACCCAAAAAATCGTAGTGTACAGAATAACAGAATGCCCATAACCAATCCCGTTGGGGCTCGGCAGTGCACTTTCCACTTACAACGCCAGCTCTCTCGACTTCAAGGGCAGTGATAAATTGGTCTCGGTGCGTGGATCATAGCTGCTGACAGCCAGCAGGCATACGAGGGCAAATACTTCGGTTCCCTGAAACAAGCCGTCGATGGAACATTACGGAAATTATATTGTTGCAAATGCCTATCTGGAATAAGACAAAAGAATAATGATGACCTGTTAGTACTATAACTTTAATGTTTCTTGTTAAACATTTTTACAATGATCTAGAACTGGCCGAAATCAGGCTCAACCAGCAGGTTCTACCATTTTATTAATCTGTTACTTCCAATGACCATGAATTACAACATTTATATTGCTTTAAGAAAATAGAATTATTTCAAAATTTAAACATATGAAACAATAAATTCTGCAAGATAAAACACTATAAACCAGTTATGTATCACAATTTGAACTTGTAAGAATCATAATATGTGTAATAATAGAAGAATTTCTTGTTTTATTGACAATCTTCTGATGAATTTTTTACCTACTCATATTGAAATTTTCTTTTATGATTTTATTTAGAGAGAGATATAAAAGTGAATACGCACTTCAATAATACAACTAATGTACATAATATTTTTGGAAACAAAGAGAAAAAAAAAGAATAGATAGGTAATACCTCAATACACTAAAAATTCAGAGTCAGTTACGTTGAAGTATAAAGTTTTACTATTATACCGACGAAAAAATTCTTGCATTTAATATCTTCTCCCTAATACTACTATTTTTATTTTCAACAAAGAGTGTATTATGATATTTGAGTTTGTAATAAAAATTTTTATATGGACCAACGAATACTTTATTCAGTACCACTTATAATATTTTTAAAGTATCTCATTTCCTTTTTTTCCTCATATTTTTTCACTTTTTTACGGAGTCTTAAAAGAATGTTATTCCGTTTGAATTAAGAATCCCACTTTTCATCTTTGAATTTTTCAGTAAAGGTTCCTTTACTGTTATTTATTTTAAATGAAAATGTTTTTAATTGTTAGTGATGTATTTTACTACGTTGTAAGTATTATATTGAACATTTTAGCCAATGTTCCATAAGAGGCACTCACACTCACTCACAGAAAAGTTCTAATATGTCTGATTTTGGCAAACCTGATTGACTTATGGGACACATTTTGGGGGACATTTCAAGGCCATGGTAGAGGAAATGGTAAAAAGCCGGAAAAAGAAAGAGATTCGGATTTTATGATAAAATTTGTACAGGTTAAAATCTTCTAATATGTTTAAATATGTATAAGTACAAAAAAGGAGGAGGATCCCTGGACTTATACAGGGATGTGGAGTTTCAGCGCATCTCGATTAAAACGTTGCCAACAACCTTTGAAAAAGTTAATGATTTCTCTGTTTTTTGTAAAACATAAATATGAATAGAGGTCTATTCACTTGGTGTAAATACGGATGAGGCAGAGGATAGCCATGTGCTCCGATCAGCTTATCAAGAATGAAAACAAAAATACAAATGTCCTAAAAGGATAACATATCGAAGAGATGGAGAGTAGAAGTGCCTCCGCTACAAGGCAGACAGCATTACTTCACCTCCCTCGTACATAGAAATATAGGGGGGTCTTCTAGATCCACAGCTGCCTCAGACGCTAAACAAGGCGGCTGGAGATGATTCGATAGCTGGACTGGTTTGAGCCCTGCGGTGGGGGCTCAATTGTGTCTTTTAGTGCAGCAGTGCTATCATCCTCATTTATATCAGATAAGAACAACGCGTCGAAATAATTAACGATCCATAATTAGCTATGGTAAATTAAATAATCAAAACATAAAAAAAAAAAAAATCCTAAAGTGATAAAATAAATGAAAAGTGCGATTATTTATTTTTGGCAAAATGTGTAAAATTCGTTTGTCTTTTTTAATTATCAGGCTGAAGAATTTTAATGAAAAGACCAGCATATTCACAGTAAGAAATCAAAAAATACGTCAAAATTTTAAAGTAAAGAACTATCAGACAATCTATGTATGTCAAACTTAGAGGTAAAATTATTTTGAAATAGGTACATATTGGCAAGGTTGCTATAAAATTACCCGTATTATCATGTTAAAATTGACTCAGAAAATGTACTGCGTAGTTGTATACTGGTGGCATTATAAGACGATTAAAGTGAACAGTTTCAATAAGTAAGTTCTTTCATTTCTTATTTATTTCTCTAAAAAACTTCAGATTTTTCAAATTCGCTTTTTAACTTTATATTTAAAAAAATGTTCTGAAATTTTTAGTTCTAGCATTTCGTAAATTCATACTGAAAGTTGGATTCAAAAATAAAGCTACTAATATTTTGTATTATAACATTCGTTAATATAACTAGTTTTTATTCCTAAAGTTAATTTTGTCATTTGAAAAGGTATAATTAATTGAAAACTTGACTTTATGCTTTGTAATGCATTACTACTTTGATTGATTATTTGTCCATCTATAATATTGATATGCCATGCGGTCATTCCCTCTATCATCTTTTATACATATATTATAGTCATAGATATCAAATATAATTTTGAGGTTTGTTGGATACTTTAATACTATTATTAATCTTGCATAAAATTTCTCAATGAGGAATAGCTCTCTTGGCTCTCCATTTTCCGCATAACCCAAATCCAGAGGGAAATCATAACCCAACAACCAGTTATTTCTGACCCTACAGATTTATTTTAATCTAAATTTAATTTAATTTTGTCTAACCATTTTCCTGTGAAGGCAAAAATATCAAGCCATATATTTTCACGGATGAAAAAAATGCTCAACTTGATCTAATTACTTTATCAAGAATCAAATTATTTTATCATCAAGGGTGAAGTGATTATTTAATTGAATGACACCAGAAACATAATAAACTTATGAAAAAGCTTAATGTTAGCACCATTAATTTGTTTTCCTTCCATGGTGACCCTTAAAGATAGCCGCGTGTATTTAAAATCTTAAAAAGTCCATCCGTATACATAAGTAGTATGCAACTTATTCCAAGCATAGAAAGCAAACCGCGAATAATAGAACACTAAAAAGGTTCCTAGGGAATTCTGAGCCTGACAAGAAGCGAAGAGGTAGTTTTTACCCTTCCCAGGAATTCACCATAAGCGATTCGCCCATCTGTGTGTTTATACATAAATACACGATCATATTAATTTAATCATATCATATTTGGGAAAGCCCGACAAATCCTCCGCAAAGTCGTCGTCAGAGGGGTTAAGAACACCATCAAACACGTTTTTTCCGCCTAAGGCTACTTTCCTTTTACAACCATGTGAGATGAAAATGACAGTGATGATAAAATTATACAACATAACAAGTATAATTTATATCGTGTTTTTTTTTTTTTTTTTAAGTAACCTTACAAAGGAATATAAGAAACTGTTCACTTATAAAATAGACGTTTTAAAACTTAACATATTTCAAATAATTAATATCTTAATATATTTATATAGGACATATTTATGATCATATTTTTATATGTTTCTTTAAATAATTATGTCAAGTACTCATTAATGTGAGCTAAGTATGTCGAACGGTCTTGCAATTGCAGAACCAGATCAGGCAATGCACAAAATAGGGAAAACTGTACATTCCCTATCTTTTATCAGTTTTGTAAGAATAAAATAATAATAATAAAAGTCTATATCCAACTAAGGAAAAAAGTGTATTAAGTTTAAATTTTAATTAATTATTTCCACGTTTTAATTGGTCCTCCAACTTCCTAGGATTATATTGTTTATTGGCTTCAGTTTATCTAAACTACAGGGTTGAAGCATTCAACAGGAAACTCTTTCTTAAATTCCATCAACTAAATCCAATAAAAAATATAATTTGTTATATAAAAGGCACACAATATTAACTTCTCTTTCTGATGGAATATTATATTCAATCATGAACAGGAAGGCGCATCATGTTCCCTCTACTTGAAATTAATACCATTCGAAATGATACATATTTACTTATATTTCCTCAAAAAAAATCATGATTTTCTTCAATTATTTTCAATTATTATTTTATTTGTGTGCATATATTTATATTTTTCATTTATATACTTCTAAATCATTCCCATTAACAATACTTATCCTCATTTATATGAATTTAAGCATAATCGTTTACCGTAATCATTACACCACGTCATATCCTACGATTATATCAATCTCATATTAAGTCAATGAGAAAAACATTTCCTTGCAACAGCGCCAGCTTATGAATCTCTTAAAAAAAAAAATAGTGAAGGTCTGAATATTTTATTAAGCACGCAATCGATTTTTTTAAATGTCAATAATTGCATAGTCTTCTTCGACTCAACTGGCCTAATGGTTGCATGCACTTCTGAAAATTAAGCATGATGACATTGTCAATTGCATACGATATTTTTTTTTTGTATATATAATCCAATTTTCAACAATCTATTTATAAATAATCGTATTGATTAAAAACAAATTACAAATGAACGCGAATCGTACCATAAAAGTATTTAACCGAAAACTAGGTACTTATTTATTTTTGTTATATCTATTTTATTAGTTTTAAATCAATGAAAAAGAAAAAAAAAAAGCTTTATAACATGAAAAATTATCAAATTACCTGAAAAGTACTCGAATAATGAAGACTTTATGGGAAATTAATTATCATCATGATCATTGCCCTAAACACATTACAGCCAGAATTAATCAAATTAATAAAGTATCAAATTTATATGAATATAAAATATTTTTAAGAAATAAAAAACAACTCTAAGCTGACTGTCATTTTGCCAGGGTCAATATCCAGGCGTATACAGGAAAGATAACAGCGACTATAAATTCCCTCAGGGATGAAGACGTAATCGGTCAAAGACAGGAATAAAAAAAAGTTTCGCGGCAATAAATGTTCCAAAGAAATTGATGCCCTCCAATATTTCCCTCTAAATGAGGGTAATGGGCGTTTAACGAGAGAGTCCTCTATATTTTTTTATTATAGCTGGAGGATGGTTAATTCTCATCGTTGAACTAGATTAACATTAATGCATCAAGTAGTTTTTCTCTCAATAGGAATTCGTCATAAAATTCATTGACTTGTGAATATCTAAACCTATTATAGAGCTAATACTTATCTTTATATAAAGCAGGGGCAAAAGTGGGTCAATTATTTGGTCAAAAATCGAAAAACCCGAGGAGAAGGAGTAAAAGGGCGGAATGAAATTTGAGCCAAAAATATAGCTTTCTAACAAATCAATTAACTTTTTGGTAGTATTTTGAAGCAACGACCAATGACTGAAAACCAAGGTAGGTGGGTATTTCACAACTTTGTTCGTTCAAAAGAGGGTTCGTAAAAATAACTTTTTCCCTGACAGCCGCTTCGCTAACAAGGTGGAACCTATAAGAAAGTAGACACGCTCCGATGTTGTTGAGCAAGATATAATTGGTTGAAGATGACTTCGTGCTGCTGTATTTACACTGGAAGCATTACACACGCTCACGGCATCCCAAGGGTAACACAAACAGTGTCATCACTTGAGGTCTGTTCGATCCTTCAAATAAGTTTATTGGTAATTCCTACAACGTTAATTATTTTTGAAATATCTGTAAATTGTTAGGAGATAATCAATATTCAATAGTAAAAGAATAAATTTAAAGTTGGTCATCAAGCACTAATCAAATAAATCAAGCATTTTCATAACCCTAAACACCTGTTATCATAATGACATGTATTGCAGTAAAGTTTAAAAGTTACCTAATCACCAGCAAATAATATTTTATTTTATTACAGTAGGACCCAATGTTCATAAAAATAATAAGAAAAATGTCTAAGGTCCTACAGAATATTTAATGTATTTGTAGATCATAATTTCTTTTTTGCAGGGACTGACTAGTGTCCATTTCTGATTTGGCACCTCCTTGTGCTCGTGGTCGGTTTTTGTTTGGCTATTTTGTTCATAATTTTTAATAATTTTATTTAGTTCTTATCTAGCCGTTGTAGGGTTCTGAAAACCCAAACAAAATTTTCGGAAGAGTATGGCGATAGGGGAAATTAAATAGTTTAATGTTCATTCCATGATATCTTTTTTGTTCTTTAACACCATTGTTGATGGAATTATAAGCCTTTTTATTTTGTTTCAAAATAATTGTTCATTTTTTTTTAATAATGCGAAGACGTTTTCTGTTAAATTTAAATGCGCATGTTTCCTTCCTGCCAACCTTAGCTTTATAATCCTGTTTGTTATCTCCTTTCATGCTGTGTGCGAGTGCCTCCATTAAGTTTAATAGCTATTGTCTCTTCGTGTGTCCTATTTTACAATTTATTTATTTCTTTCATTTCATTATCTCCAGAAAATGGTTTGAAATTGTTGACGTCAGTCGTCAAATTTTCACCATAACAATTATTGATCTTAAAGGCGGCTCAAGTGAGAGTTTAGAGTTTGGATTTCCAGTTGGCAGCTCCCAAGAAAGAAAATTCAAGCCAGAGGAGATCCGGTCAAAGAGTGGTGAGTGGTAGTTCTTATTCTGTTTTCTTATTTGTCCCGCTATTGCATTATACTTCTTTGTAAAAGCATCCTACAACCATGAATCTTAAGTTGTTCCACGTTCTCAATTATATGATATTTTCTTGACGAAACAAAAACTTAGTCATGAAGAAATAAACGGTAAAAACTATTATATTGCAAAGTGAAGCACATCTTCAGAAAAGAGTATACTAAAAATATAGAAAATTTACCAACTTCTTCTAACTTCCTTGATCTTCAAATTTTAAATTAAACTTTTAACAACTTCGCAGCTAACATTTGATGGATTGTGTTTCTAGTTTAACAATTCGTAAAGATGTAGTTTCGATAAATTATAAATTAAATTAAATAAATCTTGAACTTTTTTTTTAACCTAAAATTTCTGTGACTTAAGTTGATCTATCTATTTATCTATATCAGGAAAATTTGTTTTAATCTATAAATCGAACTGAAAAGTAAGTTAATGAGTATCTGACGATTTCTGTCTATTATTATTATAGTGACTTAAGTTTTAAGATATTTCAACGACGTATCACTAAAATAAAAGAACTAATAAAATGGGACAGAACTACTATTACTAATTTATCATCATTTTCTGGATTCTAAAGAAAATTGAGCATAATTTCCCTGACTGTTTCCTTTTATTGGATCCTTTTGATGATCCCGTTTCTTAGAAAGGACACAGATGGCTCCTTATCTCAGAGAAACAGGTCCGCTGTCATAAAGTTGTTTATTTATTTTATTGTAGAATATATTATCCTCACGTTTAGTAGATTACCCGACAAACGCGGGAAAATATATTTTTTTTTTAAATACACAAAGACCATAAATAATTTTATAAAAATTTATATCCTCTCCTAGTACCATCATGTATGGTAAGTGATACAAAACGATTTATTACCTTATAGGATCATTATCTAAAAAAAAAAAACATTTAAATAGCGAAGCTATTACAAATATGTAAATAAATATCTAATTTTAATTTAGAGGAAATCTTTAGAATTGATTTGAATGCCTGAAATAACTAAAAACTATTAAATAATTTTTACCGTTGATTCTGCAATTTAATTTCATTAAAATATTTTAACATTATTAATAAAACATCCTATTTTGATGTTTCAGAGGATGTTTTAAACATCATCAGAACTAAAGAAAGAAAGTTTGTGGATCTCAATATTTGTATTTTTTTTTTTTTAAATAAGTATAATATGGATTTAAATTATTATTTAGCATTGCTTTTATTCTCATATTTTAATATAAAAAGGTAATATTATTCTAAAGAGAGAGATACCTTAATGAGATGTATAGATGCGACCGAACCACAACATCTAACCTAAACATGTATTTATAAGAAATTATTTATATGCAAATTTAGTCATAATTTGTATGCATCTACTCAAGGGAACTGTAGATATAATTTATTTTTCTTCCTGATTATTGAATGCAGTTCTGTAGATAAGAAGATATTATCTCTTATTACCTTCTTATTCTCATTATGTCCCTTAAAAAAAAGATATTATTTCCGTCATCGCAATTTCTTCATCAGAAATTCAGATACAACATACACTGATTTGAGTCTTGGTTTGCAGCCATTAGAGAATTATGTCCCTTTACAAAAGAGGATTATTGGTTAAACGATTCGTGCAATAAAACTTTCATAATTTTCTCGGGACTTCTTTCATGGTAAGTTATGTGCAATGAAATGAATTATCCAATGGCCTGATGTTAAAAGTAAACAGTTTCCATCATAAAGCCAATGAAAATTTGCTCCATCTCAGAAGCTATCTAGTCTACTAAGCTAGTTTTCGTTTCAAATTTTAGCTATGTAAATAAAGTTAAAATATTTGTAGAATAGATTTAATAATAATAAGTTTATTTGACAAAATATACAAAATTATACAATTTATATATAAATAAAATAAACAATTAAGGCATGGGAACCGTCTGCCGGAGTTTAGTTAAAAAATATTGATATTTTTAAACAATAAACACTAAAATTAAACAAAATTTGAGTAGTTAAAAGAAACATCTCAGTATTCAAAATAAAATTCATCTACATTACATTTGTACCAATAATAAATAGGAAATTAAATAAAAATTAAAATTAAATTAAGCTCCTAGGCGAACTCATTACAGATTAGTTTTCTATAATTCCAAGCATTTTTGTGTATGTAATAAGAAGAGACCAATTTTTACCGTTAAGTAGTTCAATAATGAATTCAAATGATAAAAGCCTTTCTCCAAAAACTGCAAGGCGATAGGGGGCAAGTATTGGGCATACAGCTAGAAAATGAAAAATGTCCTCTTTAGCTCTATAATTACATAGGGTACACTCATCCTGAGTGCTGGGGGCTGAGCTATTAAATGGCTTACAGTTCAAATTTAATAATTCTCCCCTTAGTTTAAATATTAGACGAATATCGCTGAGACCTATATGAGTGTTTGCACCACCAGTCAAGTCAGCAGGTTTGACATTGAAGTCTAATACTTTATAAATATTATAACGGTGAGTCGCTTCAGCTCTTTCAATCAACTCATGTTTAAAACCCAGCCTCAACGCCTCTATTGTTCTCTCAAGTTTAGAAAAAAGCCACTCTCTCTCATCCTCAACAAAACTAATGGAGGTACCAATTTTCTCACCCAAAACCTTCCAATTATGAGCCTAAAAAACATTTTTTTTAACAACCTCTTCAGCTACTAATCGGGGGAACCTAGAGAAATCCATACTAAAACCCTTGCGTAGTTATCTACTTTGTAAGGACAAAGTATAGAAATAAATTGATATAATTGATAATATTTGTAGAATAGATTTTGTCAAAAAGGTGGTTCTTCAATGCCTAATGGGGAAAAACCAAAAAAGAGCTAAAATTTTACAATTTTTGGATGCTAAAAAATAATGCGGATAACTAAAACTTCTCTTTTACCAATCACTACAATTGACATGTTGAATTCGCAAATGAATTTTCTTTCGAATAGGACCAAAAGAGAAATAAATATTTAATTTAATGTGAAATTCCTGGTTCTTTAAAGTCTATTGTAGGTAACGATCGTGAATGTAAATTAGGGGTTGATCCGCCGTTTGACCGACACAGGGAACACCCACCAATAAATAAATAAATACAAATTTGGTCAATAATATTCACTATATTGTTTATATTTGTTGTATTCCTCATTCTGCTACGTGACCATATATATGTATATAAAGGGATATAGGGGAGAGCGGGGTTGGTTGGCAACAGTTTTCACTTTTTTTATTGTTAAGTCGTTCCTGTTATTATAATCCTAATAAGGCTGATACCACTTTAAACTCTAAGTATTAGAGCACTTCAAGTATTTTTTTTCACCACATAATATTTAATACTAAGATCATAGAAAGTTGAAGAATTCGTCAATCCGGAGTATGCCCATTAACCCCCCTATATGGGGCAGGTTGGCCTAGAAGGTGTGGTTGTTTAGCCATCTCATAATGAGAACATTATTATTTAATTTCAAGATAACCAGTTTATGTCAATATAAGTGAGGTTTAGATAATGTGCAATCTGCGACTAATTCATTATTATTTAGCAGATTTATATCCTTTATTAGTCAGATTTATCATAAATAAATAAATACAAATAAAAAATAAATAAAAAATTATATTAATTATTTCTGTAAATTAAAAACTTGCAGTTACATAGGCTCGATAATACATTCAAAATAATATCCTAAACCCGCTGTAAATATATGATGTATGAGAACTGAACGATGTGGCAGAGGACTGGATGCGCCCGAGTCACCGGCGCCTTTTCGCCTTGTAGGTCCGTTTTCTATGAAACTAGTTGATATATTTTGAACTTTGACCACTCATTTCTAAAGAAGAATAATTGCTCCAGATGGTTTATTTCAGGGTGTTTTTCGTTAACGATGGCTGTTTAATCACAAATTAACTTGGAATTTTAACTTTTACGCGAGTGACTTGAAAAAATTGACTTTAAATGTATTTTATGTTGTCAAGACTAATTATTTTAGAACGTTTGTTTATTTATTCTGAATCTAGAACTATCTAGCTTTAATAAAATACCAGTTATGGCGAAATTAAGCATAATGGTGAATGTCAGTAATAAAAAAACTAACTAAAATCAAAATCGTCATTCCGCCATGTTTGAACGCCATTTTCGGTATATATATATATATATAATATAAAATTAGGTGTTCTTTAATATCAGGTAAGCTTTATCATTATTAAATTGTTCTAAAGGGGGCTTAAATGGGGTAGGGGCCTTTTTTGTTTGTTTGTTTTTTGTTTCTTATTAAGTACCTTTGTGTTTGTTTATATGGAGAAATTAACTGTCTCTCGTTAGACCTAAAGATAAGAAATGGCTAAATATGGTAAAATTAAAGTAACATATAGAGGAGAAATAAGTGAAAGTAAAAAAGAAAAATATTCAGTCAACTCATAAAACTCGTTGAGCCCACCGCATGCGGAGTACGCCTTCAAGGACAGACCATTGTTCATAATTAAAGCCGTTCTGTTCATTTGAGAAGTGGCAATTAACAAAACCCATTAATTTCTAATCTAAGTAAGTTGGTAAGTGAAAGTTGTGTGTTGCGAGCACGCACCAGATTTTTTTCAATTATTTACTATACGCTAGGATTTTATCTATGGATGGAACTCAATCCTAATTTTAAATACGTTTTTTTTTTTTTTTTCTCCTACTCACTACTTTGTGATATAAAAATAATTCATTGTTTTGGTTGAAATATTTTGAAGCAAATGACACCGAACCCATTATATTAATTAACATGTTTATTGCCTGAATCAAGATCAAAACAATTAAAATGCAGGAATTAATATTTATACTCAAAATAAGTATACAAAAATAATTTAGCTCAGAAAATTCCACCCATTTATTTCTATTGAAAAGTTGAATATGTCTTCTATTTAAAATTATGTAAAATAATAAATACAATGATATTTTATTAATAGCGTATTTATACATTTCAGTAACATATTTATGACACGTGTGCTCATTGTTGCAAGTACGAGACCATCCCTCTCTGAAAAGTTTAATTAAACCTGATCCATGGAAACCAGCTAGGTGAAACAAATCATTTTCATTTCGGCCGTCGGTCATGCGTCTGCATTATCGGCTTCGATTAATCTGTTTTTGGTATTTGAAATCTCAGGACTATGTTAGCATTAGTAATTAGTAACTCCCGGCCGAGGTCTATCTTTTATCTTCTGATAAAATTATTTAAGAAAATTTTACTTTCAAAAATTTAAAAACTAAAATATACCTAAAATTATAATTTTACACGAATATTAAAAAAAAAAAAATTACATCTTTATCATAAATCACAGTTTCCGGATATTATAAAATGGTTCTAAAAAATAAAATAGTAAGATAACTCTTAGTGGAATTTAAGCCAATATTTTAAGCCTTAAATTTCCCTGACTCTTGTAACGTTGAAAAAAACAAGAAAGACACGGGGATTTCCAGGGTAGGACTGGAACTTTAACTTGGAATTTTAACTTTTACGCGAGTGACTTGAAAAAATTGACTTTAAATGTATTTTATGTTGTCAAGACTAATTATTTTAGAACGTTTGTTTATTTATTCTGAATCTAGAACTATCTAGCTTTAATAAAATACCAGTTATGGCGAAATTAAGCATAATGGTGAATGTCAGTAATAAAAAAACTAACTAAAATCAAAATCGTCATTCCGCCATGTTTGAACGCCATTTTCGGTATATATATATATATATAATATAAAATTAGGTGTTCTTTAATATCAGGTAAGCTTTATCATTATTAAATTGTTCTAAAGGGGGCTTAAATGGGGTAGGGGCCTTTTTTGTTTGTTTGTTTTTTGTTTCTTATTAAGTACCTTTGTGTTTGTTTATATGGAGAAATTAACTGTCTCTCGTTAGACCTAAAGATAAGAAATGGCTAAATATGGTAAAATTAAAGTAACATATAGAGGAGAAATAAGTGAAAGTAAAAAAGAAAAATATTCAGTCAACTCATAAAACTCGTTGAGCCCACCGCATGCGGAGTACGCCTTCAAGGACAGACCATTGTTCATAATTAAAGCCGTTCTGTTCATTTGAGAAGTGGCAATTAACAAAACCCATTAATTTCTAATCTAAGTAAGTTGGTAAGTGAAAGTTGTGTGTTGCGAGCACGCACCAGATTTTTTTCAATTATTTACTATACGCTAGGATTTTATCTATGGATGGAACTCAATCCTAATTTTAAATACGTTTTTTTTTTTTTTTTTCTCCTACTCACTACTTTGTGATATAAAAATAATTCATTGTTTTGGTTGAAATATTTTGAAGCAAATGACACCGAACCCATTATATTAATTAACATGTTTATTGCCTGAATCAAGATCAAAACAATTAAAATGCAGGAATTAATATTTATACTCAAAATAAGTATACAAAAATAATTTAGCTCAGAAAATTCCACCCATTTATTTCTATTGAAAAGTTGAATATGTCTTCTATTTAAAATTATGTAAAATAATAAATACAATGATATTTTATTAATAGCGTATTTATACATTTCAGTAACATATTTATGACACGTGTGCTCATTGTTGCAAGTACGAGACCATCCCTCTCTGAAAAGTTTAATTAAACCTGATCCATGGAAACCAGCTAGGTGAAACAAATCATTTTCATTTCGGCCGTCGGTCATGCGTCTGCATTATCGGCTTCGATTAATCTGTTTTTGGTATTTGAAATCTCAGGACTATGTTAGCATTAGTAATTAGTAACTCCCGGCCGAGGTCTATCTTTTATCTTCTGATAAAATTATTTAAGAAAATTTTACTTTCAAAAATTTAAAAACTAAAATATACCTAAAATTATAATTTTACACGAATATTAAAAAAAAAAAAATTACATCTTTATCATAAATCACAGTTTCCGGATATTATAAAATGGTTCTAAAAAATAAAATAGTAAGATAACTCTTAGTGGAATTTAAGCCAATATTTTCAGCCTTAAATTTCCCTGACTCTTGTAACGTTGAAAAAAACAAGAAAGACACGGGGATTTCCAGGGTAGGACTGGAACTTTAACTTGGAATTTTAACTTTTACGCGAGTGACTTGAAAAAATTGACTTTAAATGTATTTTATGTTGTCAAGACTAATTATTTTAGAACGTTTGTTTATTTATTCTGAATCTAGAACTATCTAGCTTTAATAAAATACCAGTTATGGCGAAATTAAGCATAATGGTGAATGTCAGTAATAAAAAAACTAACTGATATGATATTTGAAATCACAGGGATTTCCAGGGTAGGACTGGCCTACAATTTTTTTTTTGCTGATTCTATATGGAAATTTAAAAGTGTCTAACCTAAAATATGAGACAAATAGTCTTGTGATGTGTGTCGGCTGTAATCATTTTTGTAATTTAATAACCATTTAGGATAATATTATAATAAGGAGTGCAACTTTGTAACCACTTCATTTGCAAACATTTAAATTATATAGGGGAGAGCAGGGTTGGTTGGCATAGGGGGTAATTTGGCCATTGGCTTATAGTTTCCGTCACAACTGTTGTGAAGGCCCCACCATTGTACCATGTGACCCGCTCGACCTCGGGAGTCTTGTCCTGAGTTTTCAATTCCATGCTAAAAGTGTAGAGAAGAGTGTGCTGCATTGATTGATTTTACAACATGTAAGTAAATTTTTATATTTTCAGTAAATTTGGTTAAAAGGCATGGCGAAACATTTGACTCAGATTCTGTTCACATAGCCCCAAACTCCTTTGAAAAACCTAACTTTTCGACTAACCAGTTTCTTGTTTGATTGTTCTCCCCTGTCCTGGCAGCCATCTATCATATGATCTCTCCTGTGGGGTTAGTTGGCTCTCTTCAACTGGGGTTTGATGGCGCAGTACCAATTCACAAAAGCAAGGTAAACATAAACAAAGGTAAAACTACCAATTGTCTTTAGTTCCAGCAAGGAGGATGAGAGCAATTGTTCTTATGCAGAAAGTGACGACAGTCTAAACTTCTCTCTTCTTCTATTGTCATTCTAATTTCCCTTAAAAGCTGTTAAAACCCGATTCAAAATTATTATACCATTATAGTGCAGCTATTAATAACAATAAATATGTATCAGGCAGTACTGGAATGGCTAAACAATCCATCATAGACGGTGGGCCAGACCCCCCTACCTTGCACCCCCCCCCACATCCCTATAAATTGCATATCGTTGTGTTCCTTGTGATAAAAGATTAAGAAAAAGCGAATGTTCCCAGAAAAAAAAGTGGCCGCACTAACCGAAAATGGCGTTCAAACATGGCGGAATGACGATTTTGATTTTAGTTAGTTTTTTTATTACTGACATTCACCATTATGCTTAACGCCATGTTTAATCTTGGCGAATTTGATAAAAATCGTTATAGCCTCTTTTGGGATCATTGACAAAAAAGGTAAAAATTGGAAAAAAATTATGAAATAAAGTGCCCCCTCCGAGTGACCAATTTTGATGAAATGTTGGCTATCATATCTTTGGCATATACATACATCAAATACCAAGTTTGATCAAAATCGTTAAAACCGTTTTTGAGTAAATAAAAAAAACACGTAAAAATGATAAAAAAAATTTATTAAGTAAAGTCCTCCCTCCGGTTGATCAATTTTGATGAAATTTTTACAGTCATATTTCAGGCATAAAAATAGATCAAATACTCAGTTTAATCAAAATCGTTAGAGCCGTTTTTGAGAAAATAAAAAAAAACTTAAAAAGTTATTAAATAAAGTACCCCCTCCCTTTGAGCAAATTTGATGAAATTTTTGCTGTCACATTGCGGGCTTATACATACTCTAAATACCCAATTTCAGGTTCGCATGGTTTATAGTTTTTGAGCTAGTCTGTTCACACACACACACACACACACACAGACACACACACACACACAGACCATTTCGCGGGACTTGGTCATTTGGACTCAGGGGACCCCAAAACGTGTATTTCCGTTGAAAACCGGAAGTCGAAATTTTTCACGATCGCAATACTTCCACTTACTATATATTTCATATATAGGTAAGTGAAAGTAAAAACAAAAAAAAAAAAATTACATCTTTATCATAAATCACAGTTTCCGGATATTATAAAATGGTTCTAAAAAATAAAATAGTAAGATAACTCTTAGTGGAATTTAAGCCAATATTTTCAGCCTTAAATTTCCCTGACTCTTGTAACGTTGAAAAAAACAAGAAAGACACGGGGATTTCCAGGGTAGGACTGGAACTTTAACTTGGAATTTTAACTTTTACGCGAGTGACTTGAAAAAATTGACTTTAAATGTATTTTATGTTGTCAAGACTAATTATTTTAGAACGTTTGTTTATTTATTCTGAATCTAGAACTATCTAGCTTTAATAAAATACCAGTTATGGCGAAATTAAGCATAATGGTGAATGTCAGTAATAAAAAAACTAACTAAAATCAAAATCGTCATTCCGCCATGTTTGAACGCCATTTTCGGTATATATATATATATATAATATAAAATTAGGTGTTCTTTAATATCAGGTAAGCTTTATCATTATTAAATTGTTCTAAAGGGGGCTTAAATGGGGTAGGGGCCTTTTTTGTTTGTTTGTTTTTTGTTTCTTATTAAGTACCTTTGTGTTTGTTTATATGGAGAAATTAACTGTCTCTCGTTAGACCTAAAGATAAGAAATGGCTAAATATGGTAAAATTAAAGTAACATATAGAGGAGAAATAAGTGAAAGTAAAAAAGAAAAATATTCAGTCAACTCATAAAACTCGTTGAGCCCACCGCATGCGGAGTACGCCTTCAAGGACAGACCATTGTTCATAATTAAAGCCGTTCTGTTCATTTGAGAAGTGGCAATTAACAAAACCCATTAATTTCTAATCTAAGTAAGTTGGTAAGTGAAAGTTGTGTGTTGCGAGCACGCACCAGATTTTTTTCAATTATTTACTATACGCTAGGATTTTATCTATGGATGGAACTCAATCCTAATTTTAAATACGTTTTTTTTTTTTTTTTCTCCTACTCACTACTTTGTGATATAAAAATAATTCATTGTTTTGGTTGAAATATTTTGAAGCAAATGACACCGAACCCATTATATTAATTAACATGTTTATTGCCTGAATCAAGATCAAAACAATTAAAATGCAGGAATTAATATTTATACTCAAAATAAGTATACAAAAATAATTTAGCTCAGAAAATTCCACCCATTTATTTCTATTGAAAAGTTGAATATGTCTTCTATTTAAAATTATGTAAAATAATAAATACAATGATATTTTATTAATAGCGTATTTATACATTTCAGTAACATATTTATGACACGTGTGCTCATTGTTGCAAGTACGAGACCATCCCTCTCTGAAAAGTTTAATTAAACCTGATCCATGGAAACCAGCTAGGTGAAACAAATCATTTTCATTTCGGCCGTCGGTCATGCGTCTGCATTATCGGCTTCGATTAATCTGTTTTTGGTATTTGAAATCTCAGGACTATGTTAGCATTAGTAATTAGTAACTCCCGGCCGAGGTCTATCTTTTATCTTCTGATAAAATTATTTAAGAAAATTTTACTTTCAAAAATTTAAAAACTAAAATATACCTAAAATTATAATTTTACACGAATATTAAAAAAAAAAAAATTACATCTTTATCATAAATCACAGTTTCCGGATATTATAAAATGGTTCTAAAAAATAAAATAGTAAGATAACTCTTAGTGGAATTTATGCCAATATTTTCAGCCTTAAATTTCCCTGACTCTTGTAACGTTGAAAAAAACAAGAAAGACACGGGGATTTCCAGGGTAGGACTGGAACTTTAACTTGGAATTTTAACTTTTACGCGAGTGACTTGAAAAAATTGACTTTAAATGTATTTTATGTTGTCAAGACTAATTATTTTAGAACGTTTGTTTATTTATTCTGAATCTAGAACTATCTAGCTTTAATAAAATACCAGTTATGGCGAAATTAAGCATAATGGTGAATGTCAGTAATAAAAAAACTAACTGATATGATATTTGAAATCACAGGGATTTCCAGGGTAGGACTGGCCTACAATTTTTTTTTTGCTGATTCTATATGGAAATTTAAAAGTGTCTAACCTAAAATATGAGACAAATAGTCTTGTGATGTGTGTCGGCTGTAATCATTTTTGTAATTTAATAACCATTTAGGATAATATTATAATAAGGAGTGCAACTTTGTAACCACTTCATTTGCAAACATTTAAATTATATAGGGGAGAGCAGGGTTGGTTGGCATAGGGGGTAATTTGGCCATTGGCTTATAGTTTCCGTCACAACTGTTGTGAAGGCCCCACCATTGTACCATGTGACCCGCTCGACCTCGGGAGTCTTGTCCTGAGTTTTCAATTCCATGCTAAAAGTGTAGAGAAGAGTGTGCTGCATTGATTGATTTTACAACATGTAAGTAAATTTTTATATTTTCAGTAAATTTGGTTAAAAGGCATGGCGAAACATTTGACTCAGATTCTGTTCACATAGCCCCAAACTCCTTTGAAAAACCTAACTTTTCGACTAACCAGTTTCTTGTTTGATTGTTCTCCCCTGTCCTGGCAGCCATCTATCATATGATCTCTCCTGTGGGGTTAGTTGGCTCTCTTCAACTGGGGTTTGATGGCGCAGTACCAATTCACAAAAGCAAGGTAAACATAAACAAAGGTAAAACTACCAATTGTCTTTAGTTCCAGCAAGGAGGATGAGAGCAATTGTTCTTATGCAGAAAGTGACGACAGTCTAAACTTCTCTCTTCTTCTATTGTCATTCTAATTTCCCTTAAAAGCTGTTAAAACCCGATTCAAAATTATTATACCATTATAGTGCAGCTATTAATAACAATAAATATGTATCAGGCAGTACTGGAATGGCTAAACAATCCATCATAGACGGTGGGCCAGACCCCCCTACCTTGCACCCCCCCCCCACATCCCTATAAATTGCATATCGTTGTGTTCCTTGTGATAAAAGATTAAGAAAAAGCGAATGTTCCCAGAAAAAAAAGTGGCCGCACTAACCGAAAATGGCGTTCAAACATGGCGGAATGACGATTTTGATTTTAGTTAGTTTTTTTATTACTGACATTCACCATTATGCTTAACGCCATGTTTAATCTTGGCGAATTTGATAAAAATCGTTATAGCCTCTTTTGGGATCATTGACAAAAAAGGTAAAAATTGGAAAAAAATTATGAAATAAAGTGCCCCCTCCGAGTGACCAATTTTGATGAAATGTTGGCTATCATATCTTTGGCATATACATACATCAAATACCAAGTTTGATCAAAATCGTTAAAACCGTTTTTGAGTAAATAAAAAAAACACGTAAAAATGATAAAAAAAATTTATTAAGTAAAGTCCTCCCTCCGGTTGATCAATTTTGATGAAATTTTTACAGTCATATTTCAGGCATAAAAATAGATCAAATACTCAGTTTAATCAAAATCGTTAGAGCCGTTTTTGAGAAAATAAAAAAAAACTTAAAAAGTTATTAAATAAAGTACCCCCTCCCTTTGAGCAAATTTGATGAAATTTTTGCTGTCACATTGCGGGCTTATACATACTCTAAATACCCAATTTCAGGTTCGCATGGTTTATAGTTTTTGAGCTAGTCTGTTCACACACACACACACACACACACAGACACACACACACACACACACAGACCATTTCGCGGGACTTGGTCATTTGGACTCAGGGGACCCCAAAACGTGTATTTCCGTTGAAAACCGGAAGTCGAAATTTTTCACGATCGCAATACTTCCACTTACTATATATTTCATATATAGGTAAGTGAAAGTAAAAACAAAACTAAAACAATGTCATCTTTAACATAAACGTAGAAGGTTAATATGTTAAAACGTCAATCGTTCTCTATGGTATGGGACATTTAGGACCATTACTACCATTGTGCCTAACCTAAAGGTGAAAACGCTGTAGTTCTCAAAATCGTTGAATTTTACTTTTTGAGTGAAATGGTTGATTTAGGGTCGGAAAATACTCAGGCAGTATAACTTTGTAAGCCTTTTTTAACCTCATAATTTATAGAAAAATAATTTAGCCATGGTTTATCATCAACTATAGTTTTATTAACATCGAGGAATCAACACTGTTTGTTATTTTTATTATATTTTTCTAATCCCTTTTTGAAATAATATTTTTTCCGATCAGCATCATTTTGTTTTCAATCAGTAAAAACATTAGGCATAAATAACCAAGCTGATTTACGCCTATAAAACATAAAAAACTATACCTAGTCGATCTCGTAGGCGCAAAATAAATGTATGCCATCAGATTTCGGATAAATTATTCGGCCGAAAATAATAAGATTACGAGTTGCTCGTAAAAATATACACCCTCCCTCCCAACTTTCGTTTGACGCTGTCACAGCAGTTAACAGCAATTCTCTCTTAATCATCTCTGAACTTCTATGTTCTCCTTGCTAATTGGTCCTCTCTTCGTAACGATATAACTCAGACATAATGTTAAGGGAGAATCATTAGCACCACAGACTTAGCCAGGAGCTATTACTTTATCTTCTAATAACATCTTCAGTAGTCTCTCCTCGTCATGTTTCCAATTATGCCTTGTTTAAAGAGTGATGAGTTGTACTCATAAAGTTTCTAGAAGCTAGGAGATTGACCGAAAAGATTGTTCAACGGAGTACATACTTTATAAAAGCCCAGGACAGGATTTATTTCTATAATTTTCTCCCAAAAAATAATAATAAATTATGCACACCCACAAAAGTGCAAACGAATCTCCGTCAAGTATGAAATCCCATGAGTTCATAAAACCAAAATCATTCTCTGTAAAAAATATTAACAAAAGTAGCCACTATGGAATAGAATAAGCAAAATAAATGTATTCGAAGAAAAAAGTTTTGTTTTTTTTCCGATGGCACTTACGTCATTTTGAAAAATAAAATATCTATTTTTAGTGAAATAAACCAGGGCGGTAAGTTAAAGTTGTGTGATGAAAGCCCATCAACAGATTTTTTAAGGATATTTTCGAAATTTTGTTTCAATTGCTTGGATAGGATGGACAGAAGAAAACTTCGATTTTCAAGAAATGTCTATTAATTTTAGTTTTTGTCACACCAACTGCTTGCCCAGGTGAAAAGTAGAACACAAATTAATGGATTTCGGTGAATGAAAATTTCTTATGATTCTCTTCTGACATTTAAATTGAAATGTTTTAAACATTTTATTTTAAAAATACAAAAAAATAGCCATGTAAAATGCGAAACTAAAATAAAAGATATGTAAAAGCTTCACTTTTAAAATGCTATCTCGTGTCTCAGGGGATCTCTGAGAGACCTCTGATCCTTTTATAGATCACTCCAATCCACTTTATAAATCCATTTCCGTTTCTTCTTTATTAAAACATAAAACGTTTTAATAAATTTAAATAAAAAAATAACTTTAATTTAAAAAGAAATCTATTAAAAATTATGATGGCATCTGGAGATAAATTGGGGAATGAACAAGGAAATGGGCAGAACAAATGCTCAAATATAAAAACGTGCTTTAAAATGCCAGCATATAGCGAATAAATCAAAATATCAATTCATCGATCATTTACCAACTTTGAAAAATACATCTCGTGGATATCAGCGACTCTATATTATTTTCACACGGAGCACCTGTCACATATTTTAATATTTTTTATTTCTGCGATGTCCCGTGTTATTCCATTTTTTTTTTTAATGCTCATGGTAATTTGATTTCTTTATTCAAAAGTTTAATTAATTCAGCTTCCTGACGAGAAGAATTTTACGAGGCGATATATTTTGTGGATTCCCATAGGCTCATGTATTTCGTTTGCTTTCATCAATCAGTGAAACTTCGGCTGTTTCTCCTTCAATCCTTTCATGATGCGATATAAAAAAATGAAAAATTCATTTTCTGTAATTTTCAATGACGGATTCATACTCCAACCTGTTGTCATCGCTTCAATAAATTATAATGAATGTTCAGAGAACCCATTTGTCATTTTATATAATTCTTTAGTTTAATTTTTAGTTCAGCATTTTTAAATTAATTCTAAATTCAATAATTAATAAGTTGTAAATTAAGTGATTAATATGTTTTCGTTAATTTATTAATCAAATTTAACATTTAATATCATACCAATCTATATTAAGTATTTAATTAGCATTAGTTTAGTGTTATGTGCGTGGGCGTCTGTGATTGGTGGAAGACGCTCTGAGACAAACAAAAGACGCTTCAAGTCAGTCAGCGGTTGATTCTCGCCAGCCGAGTACGCATTACGCCTCACGCTTAAAACATTCTTTAAAAACATTTATTACATTCTCGTTCGTGTTCAGTTGTGTATTGTGCACATTTGCAAACATTATTTTAGAAGACTAGCGAAGAGGAAGATTAAGTTCCCAGCGGGATAGACCTTTAAAGTAAAATACTTCCATCATTATTTTTTTAAATAATGTATAAACATTACATTGTGTTTAATCTTCAAATTTAAATAACATTTTCTGAACATTGAACTTTACCTTTTAACATTATATCAAATTGCTAAATTCAGTTATTAATCTATCTATGTATTATAGTTATTAGTCGTTTGTTTATTACTTTACTCTTTAGTTCATCAATGGCCATTCGATTAAAGCATATTTTTGTCTATAATAGTTTATAAGTCGTGTTTCATTTTCATTCAATCATTTTAGTTTCATTCTTGTTTAATAAATTATTTGTATTTAATAAATTATAGTTTAAGCTTTAAATATCAGAGAATTTTCTTTATTTCCTTTCATTCATATTATTTTGTTCTCCTTTTTTATTATGCTATTATTTTCTAAATTACAAAGGAAAACTTTATGTTAAATATCTTCCATGTTATTCTTTTATTATGTAAAACTTTTAATACATTAACCAACAAAACTAAGAGCATTGAGCACCGGCCATACTTTCTTCATCAGGGAAGCGAAAGGTTTTTATTATTAAAACCTAACTTGCCTGAACAATGAATATTAAATGTGTATTAAATTATCATGTATAAATTAAATTGTCATGTAACAGGAATTTTTTATTTAATGAATAAAGTAAAATCACCAGAGCCAAAAAAAAGAAGTGTTTTTTAGATCTTCCGCTCCAGGAAAACAATATATATTTATATTTAACCACATAAATACATTGAGATAAATCGAAAAAATTGTGTAAGAAGAAGTTTATAAGAAAGTAATTATGTAGTTACCAATCCACAATGACATTTCATTTACCGTTGTTTAATTTCATTAGCTGAGCTATAAATTAGTCTCTATTCTGAAAAATTATAGGCCAGTCAATTTAGCCTCAAAAAGAAGGAATACTTTGCGAATATTTCCTTTTTAATAAAACTCGGGGATATCTTATATGAATACCCGGAGAAGCTACAGTCAAATTTTCCAACAAAATTTCCTCAAGGGTTCTTGCGTAGCGGGGAATACCCATTTTTTTTCTTATAACACAAAAACTATGCATCACACAGAAAACTGTATTTTCTTTAAGATGAGACAAAAATGAATTCCACTTCGAAAGAAATACTTCAAGTTAAACTCGGTTCATTCGTTACGCCTAAATAGATCATAGATTTTTATCATTTTGGCGGGAGCACGTATTACCCTAATGTTCCAAAGCCTCCAACTCGAAAACGGCTACTCCTAATGTTGTAGAGCACCGATTTCTGCGTAAAACGAGCTCATTAACTGTAAATTTAGCCACTCCCGTGTATAAATACAACAAAGTAAGTTAAATTAACCGTTGCGCTTACTTTCGGCTAAGAGCTTCTTTTTTTGTGAAATAAAATTACTTTTTAACTACAAATCATCCACATTCTTCTATTTGCTTATATTTAACATCAATTTGGCTGAGTTACGTGCCTAACTAGTTAAATCTTTTAAATATTTTTTCATAACACCTAATAGTACACAAGAAAAATACATGAAAAACGTGTTAACTTTCAAAATGTCATTAAACAATTTTTAACTTGTACATGAGGAGGAAAAACTAAGTTTTCCAACAAAATACACAGGACAATGGGAATATTTGCGAGGTCCAAAGTACATATTGACTGGGCTATTACTAGTAGTTAGGTAGGACTTTTCGTTTCCAAAATGGTGGTCACAATTCACACTTTAAAAAGTTCAATTTCATACAACTACTGAGAAATTCAGATAGAAAATTTTACCTTAAAGAATAGTTCTACCATAGTAGAAATTACGAATTTTACTATAAATTTGAGTACTTGAACGAAAACAACAGATTTAAATTTAAAATATAAATTAAAGCTTAAAATAGTGAAACGGACGTATGCCGGATAATTATGTAATAACCTTAACAACTTATAACTAATATCATGTACAATTAAACTGAACATCTCTTCTGCTTATATTAACAATGATGATAAATAGTTAAATAATGATAAGAAGGTGACAGGAACGAAACATTAAGCAAAATGAAGAATACATTTTATTAGAAGAATATCAAGGCGGTGGTTGAGAGTTTTTTTAACGAACTAATCAACATAAACCAAAGTGAGATGGAAAATTTTATTCCGACACTAAAATTACAAAGCCTACACCCTTGACACTAATGAAACTCTAACATTCAACTCCGGTTGCCGTAATATCTTTCTCTTATTTAACTTTTGCTTTCATAGGGCAATGAACAGAATTTAGTTCTTCCTTCATTCGAAGACTAAAAGAAGCGAACCGGCAATACCTAATCAATATTGCATTCTTAGATGATTATAAAAAGTTATAGAACTTTCAAGGAACAACAGAAGTTCCATTTTACCTGTTTTACGAAGTTGCACGGATATTCTAGTGAATAATAACTAAATAAACTAATAAATTAAATAAAAATAAGAAGTTTCTAGCATATTTATCGACCCAATATTATATATAAGTTTACAATATTTATTTATTTTTATATGAGCAATAGCAAGGCAGGAATCTACTTTGTAAGGTAGAAATAAATGTGTTCGATTTCGTGAAATCATTATCAAATACCAGAGGGTGAAGAAGTTTCTTCTCAATGCTAAAGACCATTTGGAAGGATGGCATGCTAACTACATCCAGCTATGTACAGAAACTTAAATAAGTAAATTCTTTGATTTGGAGATTTCTTTAATAAGTTTTCAACACTAGCTAAGTTCATCTTCAACACCAATTACAGTAGCAACACACTATTATTTTCACTTGAAATGAAGTGAATAAAATTGGACACTACATGAATTCTTAGAATTAAATCAGTAATAAATAATCATAAATTTAAATGGGCCATTTTCCAGGAAAGGATCAAATACAGCTCTGATTTTTTTCATACAGTACCTAACAGTTTATTTAAAGATAAGTACTTCTTTTTATTTTATAAATAATAATACCCGCAACTCTTCTGCATAATTATTTTTTTAGTTGTAGCAAATATCTTCCATTAAGGAATGAAGAAATGAGAGAATGAGAAAACCGTATATAAAGAAAATTAAAAGGAACATATCTATAGCTGCCTGGAAAATGAATATATTACACTGAAAAAGAAAAGAAAGAGTAACTTTGTTACGTGGTTTAACTTTATACAGGGAATGAGCAACAATAAAACTAAGGAGCCGTCTTAAAGCAAATGAAAACATATAAAACTGAGTTCGTTACAGCGTATGTGATCCGTGCTTGAACAGTAAGCAGCAATATAAATGCTCATCAATTTTTAATTTTTTCATTTATCTGTATGGTTTTGCAATTACTTAACAAATCCTCTACTGATCATACTCTTATCCATACAAATTCTGACATTTGAATTGCCAGAAAAGCCTTAAAAACGCGGTGAACAAGATTCGCTCTTTTTAGGAAAATGAACAATTTATTTGTAAGTATAATTAAAAATAAAAAGTTTATTTGCGTTATTAATTGAGGTGATAGCAGCGAGACGAATAAAATGAGTGTGTAAAATTGCTAAACTTAGTAGTAAACGAATTCCGAAAAGATTAATAAGCGTGGTGCCGAATGGGAAACGTCCGAGGGGCAGGCCGAGACGGAGGTGGGAGGATTGCATTAGGGCGGATCTATCGAAGTTAGGTCTGGAAGACGGTTGATGGATGGAGGTGTGCAGGGAGCGAGTGGTGGTGTCGGCATCGAACCTTCGGGTTCGTTAAGCCGTAATTATTATTATTATTAAATAGCCATAAACATCCCTTTTCACATAAAGCAAAAATGTAATAATGGCTTTGCAATAATTCAACGTTATTGAATATTTTTTTAATATACAGGTACCAGAATAGACTATTAACAATTGTTTCCGAATTGGAAAAGGACTAGAACCCAAGCCAGTATTGATCTCCCTTAACAGTTATATAATAAAAAGAACAACTATGAATAAAAAACAGGCGCTTCAAAAGAGAGGCCTTAGAATCGCCCACGACAGGACTCGAGAGGAAAGAGAAGAAGGGAAACGCATTTTTAGCTGCATTTCAAAACTAAAGGGGATTGACAAAAATGTTAGCTACAAAAGAGGATTTTTTAAATTCAGGGGAATTTACTACCGTTTAGAGGAAGCAGAGGAATCGCGAATATTTCCCCTGTAAATAATAGTGCATCAGAAGATATAAAACAGAAAAAAAGGAAACTAGAAGAAAAGTTAGAGGAGTTTCGGTTCCGCCCTAGATCGAACTCAATGACTGCTTCTACCTCAACATCCAAACAGATGGAGACTTCTTGACCCACCGATATCGAACCGCTGGAATCAACAGATCAACCCGATTTACAAGCTGGTATAAATAATATTACTAACATACTAACATATAACATAATATTTTGTAATATAAAGGGCTACTCAAATCTATTAAATGTAAACCCTACAGATTTAAAAATTTCCTATAATAATTTAGCCGTATGCCTAGTTGAAACATGGTTGACTGATAATAATTTTATTGCTCCAATATGGTTGAGAAACCATACCTCTGTTGTTAGCAATGGCATTAAAGTTAAACGTACTGGTAGAGCAAGCGGAGGAATTATCACATTTATAAACAATTCTATTGCTAATAATATTACTATGGTAGAGTGTAATCAGTATATGGTTCTAGTGAAATTTAACATTAATGATAACATTATAATACTGGGGAATTTCTATTTACCCCAAGAATGCGAATTTGAAAACTGTATAAATAACTTTATTCATTTGATGTCTAATATTATAACTGATTTTCCTAAAAGCTACATAGTCTTGTGTGGAGATTTTAACAGTCATGTAGGCCATTTAAATAATTTAGATAAGAGTTTATTTGAAAACTCATATCTTTTCGATACAAGAATAGTTAGTCATAAAAATATTAATAAGCGAGGTAAAATACTTGTAGAAGCAATGGAGTCGCTAGGCCTGCTTTTATGTAATGGACGCTCACTCTCTGATAGACCGGGAAAATTCACGTATATCTCAAAGATCGGAAGGAGCACAATAGATCTGATATGGATAAATGAAAATTGCATCGGATTATTTAGGGATATGACTGTATCGATTTTTTCAGATTTTTCTGACCATTTAGGTTGTTTCCTCACGATTGATTGCCTAATGAAAAAGATTAAATATCAAAACCAATGTCAAAAATCATTCAAGTATTTAAAATGGGATAACAATAAGGCAGAGTATTTAAAAAAATATATTTCTCTATCAAATGGAATTTACTTCCATTCCAACGACGTGAATTCGGTCAGCGATAACTTCATTACCTGCATGTCCGCATCTTTGATTGATTCTGGTATGGTAGTATATAAAAACAAAAGTAATAGACAGAATTTTGAACCGAAAAATAAATGGTATGATATTGAATGTTGGAAACTAAAAACCACTCTCCGTAGAAAATACAAATTAATGTTAAAAAACAATTACTCTCGCAATGCAGTTATGGATTATCTTCAGTCTAAATTTAACTATAGAAAATCGATAGTCAGTAAAAAAAAGGAATATAGAGATAGTTTTTTAATTAAATTGCAGAATGTTAGAAATAGTAGCGAATTTTGGAAAGCAGTAAATTCTCTTAGACCTCCTAAAGTGCAACCTAATGAAATAAGTATTAATGAATGGGTAAGGCATTATAGTTTACTGTTCGGGCAAAAACTGATTTTAGAAACGTCGTTTTTTTCAGTAACTCACCCTGTTTTAGACTTACCATTTTCTCTGGAAGAACTGCAACAGTGTATCAAACTTAGGAAAAATAATAAATCCCCCGGTCCTGACGATATAACTTATGAAGTTTTCAAAAACTTAACACCAGAATGGGAACATTATTTGCTAAATCTCTTCAATAATATAATGGAAACCGAAAAAATCCCTAACTTTTGGACGAAATCTAAACTAATTCTACTTCACAAAAAAGGAGACAAGAAAGATACAGATAATTACCGCGGTATATCATTGATCAATAATATTACAAAACTATTTACTGCTATTTTAGCATATAGGTTACAAATTTGGGCTGACAGTGAAAATCTGATTCCGGAAGAACAAGCAGGGTTCAGAGCAGGAAGGGGATGCATCGAGCATATTTTTTCGCTAAGGGCATTGGTAGAAATGAATCTTCGTAAGAAAGGAAACTATATTTTCGCTACATTCGTAGATTTCAAAAAGGCATTTGATTCTATAAACCACTCCCTCCTTTGGCAAAAGCTGTTTGATATTGTCATCAGCGGTAAATTAATAAGAATATTGAAAGCTCTCTATGACAATGCAATGATGCAAATTCAAGTCGGCGACGAACTATCTGAAGAAATAAGTATTAGCTCCGGTCTCTTACAAGGAGAGAGTCTTAGCCCAACCCTCTTCATATTATTTTTATCAGATATAGTTACGTTTTTTCAAAATAATGGTGCTAAAGAAGTCCCTATCGATAATAAAAATGAAGTAATAATGCTCCTTTTAGCCGACGATATTGTACTGTTAAACACTTCATGGCATGATACTTACAGAAACATAGAATTAATGGAACTATATTGTGTTCAAAACTCTTTAATTTTAAACCCAGAAAAATCTAAAATACTAGTGTTTCATAAATCACCAAAAATGAAAAAGCTGAAACCTCTATTCTGGAATGCTAAAGTACTGGAGTATACAAAATCCTATACCTACCTAGGAGTCCCATTTTCATCCTCCGGAAGATTCATAGTGGCATCTGATCATTTTGTTGAGAAATCTAACATTGCAAGTGCGAAAGTGAGGGAAATTCTTAGAAGAGGCAAAAGCTGCGCATGGGAAACAAAAATGACATTGTTCGATTCCATGGTATCATCAACACTTCTATATGCTGCAGAAATTTGGAGTCCAAACTATTGTGAAAATGTCGAGTCAGCTCAATTAAAATTCTTAAAATATCTATATTTCTGGCCTAAATGCACCCCAAATTATGTTGTACGTCTAGAAACAGGTCGTAACTCACTAACCGTAATAATCCTAAAAAAAATAATTAACTTTTGCATTAAAATATTGTCCCTCCCTGAATATAGATTACCCCGTAAATGTTTTGATAGACTGGTTGAACTTGATAGGAAGGGGCCGGACTTATCTTTTAATTGGATATCACAAGTTAAAATGTTGGCAGCGAACAATCATATTGAGGAGTATTTTACAACCTTCCAAAAACCGAGTGTCTTATTGGCTAGTAAAAATATTATTCTCGAAAAATTTATAAATCATTTATTGTCGAAGGACATTGATAGAGCCCTTAATTCAAACTATAACACAATATATAGAACCATTTGTAACTACACCAACCCTGAACCGGAATGCTATTTGAAGTTCAATGTAAATATAGGTAAATTAAGAACAGTAAGCCAGTTAAGAATTGCAAACTCTGAATATTTGAAAATATTTTATAAAAATACCGCCTATGTTCTTAAAACTGATGACAAATGTCAATGGTGCCAAACAACTATAATTAACTGTATAAACCACATAATTTTATATTGCCCGTTTTTTCTTAGCTCAAGAAAACAGTTCCTACAAAAATATATAGTCCAATATGACGAATCATTGTCCATAGAAAATGTTCTTAAATTTGATAGTGTTGAAAAATTAAATAATATTTTTTTCTATATAATATCTATTCTAAAGTCAATGTAAATATAAGAGGATAAATGGTTAAAAAAAAAAGAAAGAAGGAAAAAAGAAAGAAAAAAAAAGATGCAATCAGAATAATATGAGTTTCGCAACAAATATTCACAAGTCCGCAAATACTTTAATCGCATGGCCTATTTATTTATAAACTTATCTATATACATTCGTTAGTTTATTGTTTAGTTTAGTTTGGTTGGTTAGAAAGTTATTTATTTTTTCTTCTATATTTATTTATTGTTTTTTTTTTTGTGTTTTTTTTTTGTTTGTTTTTGTGTTTTTTTTTGTTTTTGTTCTTTTTAACTAGTATGAAATCACTCGTTGTGTCAATACCAGAGCTAATTAAATAGCTGATATCTGTTAAGGGGTATATTATTTAGGTGTATCTATTTTATTATAATTTAATTTTGTAGTACATGATCTAATTAAATAGTAAATTGTCTTTTTTTAAATCTGTTTCACGCCCATTCAGAATAAATATTTGTTCTTGTTGTTTTTCTGCTCTTGTTATTTTTAGCCATTAAATTGTATTATTATTTATGATGAAACTAACTAGGATAATTGTTTATTTAATAATAATATAATATATTTATTATAATTATTGTTTATTTTTGATTTTTCTTTATTATATTATATTTAATATAACTAACATACTAACACATAATAGGCCAGACTCCATGGCTACATGTTGTAACATATAAGCCAATAAAAAAAAAAAAAAAAAAAAATATTTTTTTAACTGAAAGTCGTGGTGCTTAAAGTTAACATCATTGCACCTTAAGTAAATATTTAAATATTTGAGAAAAGCTATGGTGAATTATTTTTAATTTCTGTCAATAATTAAATTTACTATCCATTCTTAACTATAAGAATCTCTACTACAATGAACTAACCAAATTTATTCATAAACGATTTTCTGATAGATAATACATAGAAGCCGGTGGTAGCTTTGAAGAAATATGACATGCTATTTTAAAATGTCCAACAGATGACAGGCGGCCTGAAACCCTCTAACGAATTCCGAAATAATGCCTACACTAGACGAATCTAAAATTCCCACCTATCATCATCATGCATACTACATTACGACTAGCAGTTAGGTTCCAGGCAGCTTCCCACCAGGTTTCCTACAGGTTTCGTCTTAAAGGTCATGGATTATAAGAAGATTTGTAACGATGTTGCGGTCGCCACCGCGAGGTATTTTCAAAAAGGAACCGTTAATTTGAATTTCAGTTCAAGATATTAAGCAAAACGAGGAAAACAAAAACAACGCGCAGCAGCGTCACTGCGCGTTTTCTGCTTACACCAGTTTATATACAGCAAGTAGTAGGCATTAATAAATTTGTGTAACAAGTGGAATTAAAAAATTATTTTAAAACGAGCTCTGCGAAACTTTTATCTAAAACCTTTTATTTTTAACGAATAACTAGGGCGGTTCAGGACATCTGAATTTATTTCAAAATAAATATAATTTTTTTTATGGATTATAGGAAAATGACAACGCTAAAGTATCGCGACAAAAATAAAACTTTTAAAAATGTTTTAGTTAAATAACAAAATGGTTTTAATGCTATTTTTTTTTTTCAAAATAATCTCGCAGAAATGCAGTTATGAACTACAATAATATAATTTGGGAAAATTAAACATTTATGGCACTTTTCACCTTTTTTTTTTTCTTCTGTTCGAGGACTAGTGATGAAATAAAACTTCTAAATACAATATATTAATCATAATCAAATTAAGAATATATCAGATTGTCGAAATCAATCGTATCTCAATATTTCAAAAATAAAGTTAATACTTCATACATTTGGATTACATCAGATTGAGGATCGGGAAGATGTGGTTGGTAAAACAACGTTCCCAAGGGTAGATGATTATTCAGAACCACTCAGAATTCTCAAAATAAACTTCTCGTTTTGCAAATCAGGTAATTTAAACAAATTGTTCGCGTTTCGAGTTCCGAATACCCGGCATCATTTATAGAACACCAGCTCAGCGGGACAACTAGGTAGCACTTATGCATCATGGGCAACAAGTTTGTTTGATATTCAAATCTCTCTTCTCTGCTCGTAAAAACATGTTGGAGGGTTCCCAACTGATGTGAAACAAAGAAAAGGACGTCCAACGCGGAATTCAAATGTTGATGATGAAATTATACGAAGTTCCGTCTGTTGAATTCTATCTGAACTTGTTTATGGCTCTCTGAGAACGGCAGAATAACAAAATGAAATATTAAAATTATGATAGCCATTAATTGATTTTTTACATAAATAAATTTACTCTTTTTGTTTTTTATGATACAAACAATGAAACATAACATTTATTTAAAATCAAAGGTATTTAATACCCAATATTAAATAGGTATTTAATATCAGAAAAAAAAGAACTATAATTAAATCTTCTTTAGATTATATTCATTAATTTCTAAATGAGCAAATATACAAAAGTATTGCTGGTATTTTCGGATTAGGAAACTATTAAATACAGAATATCAGAAAGCTCATCAAGAGTATATATCCATCGGAAATAATTATGATAACGAAGCGACATGATAGTATAATGTGGTATTTTTGTTTAGAGTTAAAACTCCCCTCCCTTATTTAATCTAAACACCTCCGACGGACGTTTAGGGATGGTTGCTTAACCTCATGGGATCTTGCATCTTGCCTCTGTATATAAAACGTGACGATCACCAAAGAATTGAAAAATTAAAGAAATGGGTCTAAGCTTATGATGATGGTCAAACATCCCGAAACGTAGAAAAGGAAAGGGTTATAAACCAAATACAAAAATGCATTGAAAAATATAGAAAATTGAATTTTTGCTTTAGCTTAAACAAAATATAATATTCTGTGGAAAAGAAATGAGAGGTGGTGATAATGCATTTAAGTTTTCACTATAAACATTAATCGGTAATGTCCCATGCTTTCCTTAGATAGAAATAAGCATATCACGAGTAACTATTCGTATTTATATCCTTAGTTAAAACAGTACCTAATAGTGAATAGAGAAAGAGAACTTGGAATTCATATTATAGTTAAAGCTACTGTACCTGCTGTTAGAAAACCATATATGTGGGCCTTGAAAGGCAAGGAGTATAAGTGTTTTTGTTTCCAAGTTTTGTTAAATCATAGAGTGTGAAAATTTTTTTTTTTTTTTTTTTTTAGCGTCCCTTCATGCTACTAAGGCTAATAGGGCGATGCTACAGTGGGAGTCCTAAATTTTGCCTATCCAGGTATAATTAGAATAGGGATCTTTAACGAGTACCTGACATCGTACAGGCTCGGGACCTCCATTTTACGTCCTATCCGAGGGATGGCATAGCCAAGGATTTTTTACTCCGATTAAACAACCCACGGGACGCGAACCCGCGACCTTTAGTATTGTAGGTTGCCTTGCTAACCACTACACTAAAGGTGACCCAAAAAATATATTTGTGCGGATTCCAAAGAGTAATTTTTTTTTTGTTCATTGTTTTATTCTAAAATTTCATTCAGGGGTTTGACTTCCAATAAAATTTCTATCTTTTATTATTTTGCAAGAACAAAATTTAAAAGGTGGCCAAAATAGGCAGTTCCATCTTGCACGATAAGACACTTCGTCAATAATACATTAATATTAAATGATCTTAATATCTTTTTATATTTCATACGAAATCTGAACTGGAACCGTTTCAAAGACGGTTTAGCTCCACTTTCAGATGTTAAAAGCTTTCAAGAAAATTGACGCAAGCAGAAAATTGACACTAGGACTGAGACGAAGCGGAACTAATTTTGGCACACCAGCCCTTCCTGGTTGTGAGAGGAATAAAAAAAATACTTAGGGCCATGGCAGAGATAGAAATGAGATTTAAGCTCTAATAAGCTAAAAGCAAGCACGGGGCCAATCCTACTAAAAGGAGTCAACCAACCTGGTCGCAGCTCAACCGTGCATCCTCCTGTCTGTCCAATCCGCAACACCTACAACAAAAACATATTTCATTGAAACTATTCTACAATAATATATCACAAAACAATCAATATAATAATATAGAGTAGATATAATACATAAACATGGTTAAAAACTAAACTTCAGCGACATAGATTACTAACAAAGGACCAAAAAATAATAGTCGAACTAAAACAGCCAAAAATAAAGCTTACATAGAACAACTTAAAAGTTAATTCAAATGTTTAACGTACATGTATATGTATATTAAATATATATATGTGTATATATATATATATATATATATATATATATATTTTATATTCCCTTAATGATGGAATTAGTGGCCAAAATAGCGGGTTTTAAATTTTAATTTATCGCAGATTTTTAAATATTCCGATTTAAAAATTATATTAGCTAAATAATAAGAGATATATTATACTACTGACTTCCTTTAAAGCCAATAGATAAGCGGACCGTGCAAGATGCATTTTAAATAAAGAATTTGTAAGGTAAAAACATATTCATATAACAATTTGTTTTTTAATAACCAATTTAATTAATATTCAATGAATGAATGGTTTTTTTCAATAATTACATCATTTACAATGATTATCGAAAATCCCGATGGACAAGTTGTCCGTCTCTCGGAGTCCGTCAAACTGAAAACATTTAATACAAATTCTATCACATTGAGTGATATTTGAGTGTGCAGAAAATAATGAGAATTTTTTTTTTTAAATTATGGCAATGATAGAATAATCATTAATCTAAATGATATTTAATTAGGTATGTTTCGATGTAACAACAGAAAAGGGATTGGTATTGTCACTAGAGGTAGGTTCAGCCTGACTAAAACTTACTCATTTCCCAACGACCTTTCGCTTAAGCCAAGTTACGTGAGCTGCGTAGTCAGGGTCTACTTTAGGAAGAAGAAAACAAATGTGACATGTTTTTGTGTCGGCCTCCCCGTGTATGCTTTTAATTTAATAAAAAATTATTTATTTCTATTAATTAAATGTGGGGTAAATATTTTTGTTTGGTTTTTTAAACATCTTTTAATTCATACTTTCATTAATTCACAATGAAACTCCATTCTATTAGATAATATGGTTTAAGAATTATTTCTTGTAGAGTTATCTTAATTTGTTTTTTATTGTGCAGATCTGACTCTGTAATGTTTTTACCTTACAAAATCTTTATTTACAATGCATCTTGCACGGTCCGCTTATCTATTGGCTTTAAAGGAAGTCAGTAGTATAATATATCTCTTATTATTTAGCTAATGTAATATTTAAGTCGGAATATTTAAAAATCTGCGATAAATTAAAATTTAAAACCCGCTATTTTGGCCACTAATTCCATCATTAAGGGAATGTAAAAAATTAAAACCAAAATAAGGGTTAAAATTTGTCTTTGCAAATTAATTCTAGTTCTTTGTTAATTAGGTATTTAAAAAAACGAACTCCTAAAGCCCTTGAAACCACCTAATCACTCACATGTCCTTTTAAACCGTCAGATTCTGAAATTCATCGCATTAGCACAGTCCAATCAATGTTAATTACCATTCTCATTCCGAATCCTCTACCAAACGAAGGTTTTGATCATGTATTTAAAATTGCGATTGGTAATTGTCCTTCAATTTCTATCCAATCACTAAAATCAGAATAACTCCAAATATGTCAAAGTCTCTAGGTGATAACGAGCCACAATAGTTTTTAAATTCCTTTAAAAAAATATTCTATTGTCTCTGATCTAATATTTTTCTTAAGATTATTTCAAAACATAACATCTACATATCTTTTGCTATATTTTTTAAAAAATTCTATCCAGCTTTATTTATTATACTTAAATCTGTTCAAGCCCTTAAAACCATCTAATCGCTCAATCAAGAAGAATCCACCAAATCAAGAAGAAAAATAAAGACGTGCAGCCCCAGGTTGTGATAGAAACGATCACGGGGAAGTCAAGATGACCTGCAGAAGATGGAAACAGTAGGATTGAGAAATCGAGCTAAAGAACTGAAGAGGCTAAGATCTCTGCAAGAACTATAGAACAGAGGAAGATGAAGAAGAATCTGAACCATTTTTAGGCCTTGATAATAACCTTACGGTTTTAGACTTTTAAAATAAAAACTAATAAAAAAATAAAAAGGTTCAATGGATTTAATAAAAAAATCTGTCGCTTTTACTAAGAATTGCCTGGTTTGAAATTAGCAATTTTTTATTTCTAATGAGATGAATATTCTCGCCGAACTACTTAACCATCACAAAAACTAGCTAGTTTAGTTAGAAATAACCACCGTTTTTCAGCAAATATTATGAAGTCTACAAGAAGAATGCAATATTGGAACTTCGTTATAAATCAATATGAAAAAGTACTAAGATACCTTTATACTCAAAAAGTATAATAAAGAAAAATGATCAGTTTCAATAAATAACTTTCTCACATAGATTAATAAAATGTGCCTTAACAAACTCAAAATATTTATGTTAAAAAAAAAAAAAAATAATAAAATAATAGCAATCTTACAACAACAAAAATTATAATTTCAACTTAAACCAAATTTTTGGTATGGAAGTAACTAATCGTTTTTCATTTGTTGACAGTTAAAGAAGAAAAAACAATAAACATTAACACCAGAAAGGAACATTGCATTTTGGGGTTTTTTCCTCCCTTACCCCACTGTGCGGCATCGCAACATATGGATTGAAATAATTGTGTTCCTAAAACTTGCAGAGAAATTGGGTTAGGGTTTAGTTAAGTTGGAATCCCGTGGACACAGCTTGTTTTTGTAGACAGCAAATTAGTGTACTTGCCAGTTAGCTACCGATTAGGTTGGGTGCACTCTATAAGAAATCGTGATTTTAAGTACATTGCAACTGTTGTTATATTATTTGTTTAATTCATGTTCAGATAGCATATTTTTCTACATCAGTTTGTATCATTTATTTTGTCTCTTCTTGTAACTATCACTTAATATTATATTTGTTATCTCTTGATTAATAATCGTATTTTTGTATAAATAATAAAAATAATGTTAATATTTATCGAGTGAAATTAATTATTTCTATAATTACATTTTACGAGGTTAACCTTATATAGGTAATACCATGCTTTACCTCTGAACCCTTCTGAGTTTTTTTATTCAACTTAACTTCAATTAAATAAAATTTACTCTTCACAGGCATCTATTCTCAGGTCGGATCACTTAAGTATAGTATAAATAAAAACGAAAAATGAACATTAATAATTGACCTAATATATATTTATATCAAAAAGGAATTCAAAAATAGACCAAAACTTTAAAAGTTTAGAGCAGATTTACATTGGATTTTTCAGATCAAACAAATGAACAAATGAGATGTTTAAAAAAAAAAAAAAAAAATCAAAAGATCCAACTAGCAGGCTATTCAAGGATGGAATCAATATCTTGAAAACAAGGACAGCCCGAATACCTGATTGATACAAATTTGCATAAAATCTGAGTAAATAAAAAAGTAACATAGGTTCTTTGGCATTTTGTATTGAAAATTTCCAATGAGACACCAGGAAACGTTAGGATAAAATATTTCAAACATTGGGAAGTTGCCTGAACTGCCTCAGACTACTTGACATTCAAAACGTTTTTTTTTTTTACATTTATGTGTATTTTTTTCGTCAATTAAAGATATGCAGAAATTGTATTACGCTGGTAATAAAAATTAAATTAGGTATATAAGATAAAGCATTATATAAACCAGTGGTTAAGAAAAAATACAGACTTTGAAAAAGTAGTCATTAAAGATCACATTAATGAGGACATTTTTTCCCAAAAGCAATAAAATAAGAATCATATAATATTGTTGGGTGAATTAATTTAAAACTGTAAGAAAAATATAATATTATTTTTATTATTCAGGAAAAAAAAGAAAGAAAAAAACCACGACAGGTGTTCAGAATACCGCAAGAAGTCATCTTGAAATCATATTTTTACTTTCACTTACCTATATATGAAATATATAGTAAGTGGAAGTATTGCGATCGTGAAAAATTTCGACTTCCGGTTTTCAACGGAAATACACGTTTTGGGACCCCCTGAGTCGAAATAACCAAGTCCCGCGAAATGGTCTGTGTGTGTGTGTGTGTGTGTGTGTGAACAGACTAGCTCAAAAACTATAAACCGTGGGAACCTGAAATTGGGTATTTAGTGTATGTATATGCCCGCGATGTGACAGCAAAAATTTCATCAAAATTGCTCAAAGGGAGGGGGTACTTTATTTAAAAACTTTTTACGTTTTTTTCGATTTTCTCAAAAACGGCTCTAACGATTTTGATTAAACTGAGTATTTGATCTATTTATATGCCCGTGATATGACTGTAAAAATTTCATCAAAATTGATTAACCGGAGGGGGGACTTTACTTAATAAATGTTGTATCATTTTCACGTGTTTTTTTTATTTACTCAAAAACGGCTTTAACGATTTTGATCAAACTGGGTATATGATTTATGTATATGCCCGAGATACGACTGTAAAAATTTCATCAAAATTGATCAACCGGAGGGGGGACTTTACTTAATAAATTTTGTACCAATTTCACGTGTACATATTTTTTATTTACTCAAAAACGGCTTTAACGATTTTGAAGAAACTGGGTTTGATGTATGTATATACCAAATATGTAAAAGCCAACATTTCATCAAAATTGGTCCAACTGAGGGGGCACTTTATTTCATGACTTTTTTCCCAATTTTTACCTTTTTTTCGATTATCTCAAAAACGGCTTTAACTATTTTTATCAAATTCGTCATGTTTAATGAAAATTAGATTTTCTTTAATATCAGGTAAGCTTTATCATTATTAAAATGTTCTGAGGGGGCTTTTTTTGGGGGGGGACCTTTTTTGTTTGTTTGTTTCTTTCTTATAAAGTACCATTGTTTTTGTTTACATGGAGAAATTAACTGTCTCTCGTTACGCCTAAAAATAAGAAATGGCTAAATATGAGATATGATAAAAATAAAGAAAACATAAAGAGGAGAAAAAAACAAAAATATTCAGTCAGCTCATAAAACTCGTTGAGCCCACGCATGCGGAGTACGCCTT
Organism: Aelia acuminata; assembly: GCA_911387785.2. Taxonomy (NCBI): domain Eukaryota; kingdom Metazoa; phylum Arthropoda; class Insecta; order Hemiptera; family Pentatomidae; genus Aelia; species Aelia acuminata. Next base: position 74,382,552 of record OU426983.1, on the reverse strand, counting down.
TAATGACAGACCATTGTTCATAATTAAAGCCGTTCTGATCATTTGAGAAGTGGCAATTAACAAAACGCATTAATTTGTAATCTAAGTAAGTTGGTAAGTGAAAGTTGTGTGTTGCAAGCACGCACCAGATTTTTATTATTGTAAACATTTCAAGAAATTAGTTATTTCTTGTTTTCATTAGATAAAATATTTTTTTCTTAATGAAATATATTTTCAATTATTTTTGACAATTTTATGGCCCCTGGGCTTAAAAAAAGTTTTAAGGTTAATAAAAAGGATTTATTATTTTCTTTATTGATTGGATTTATTATTGTTTTTTTTCAAGCGAGCATGGTACATTCAGCGTGCATGGTACCAATTCATATCAAATTACATTAGGGCTGTTTTTTAATTTAAAAAACTAAAAAAGATATGATTTGATCGAAAGATGGCTTTACGACCAAGGTTGAAAATAAGTTTAAAGAAATTATAAATAGATAATGAAAACTTTGACGCATTTAAAAGACAGTGAATATGTTTATATAATATGTCCAAACAACAACAATCATACACTCACTGATTATTATATTACTTTTCATTTGGCTTTTAATAATGTAAATAAGAAACCAGAAGAAAATTCCTGTTTAAAAATTATTAATCGAATACTGCTTTTCGTTAAACCTACGCAGGGATTTTTTAACTGATTAATTCTATTCAATGGTGGCTTCCAACATACTGTTTAACGATGTGAATTCAAATCTTTTTATGGATTTTTCACAACAATCTAATAAGCAAGTTGTTCCACTCTCAGAAAACCATATCTAAATATTTCGAATTAACCTTAGATAAAATCTGAGACGGACAATTAGTCCATCGTGGAGGCTTTTGTAGATAATCATTGTAAATAATGTAATTATTGAAAAAATAAAACCATTCATTCATTCATTCATTCATTCATTCAAAGATATTCTTCAATTTCTTAAACATAATAATGTAAGAAATAAGAACTAAGGTTAATATAAAGGAAAATAATTTAAAGAGATGATCATTAATAAAATAGCATAAAAATCGCACCTGTTATAGTCTGTACAGAAACTTTATAATTATTATAAACAAATTATATATTTTAACCAAATAAAAACTAAGAAAGATTTTTTATTTTATTTTATAGAAAAGAATTAAATTAGTCTGCCTCTGCAGACACGTAAAGAGGGAGGGAGTATGCCTCATTAAGGAAATTAATAAACCTCCCTTCAGCAGCCTGCTCATTTTCTTGTCTTCTCCAGGTTAAGCAAAAGCAGAAAATTAATTTAACACATATTTATCTTACCTATCAGATGAACTTAAAATATCACGAAGAAAGAATGCTGTTTAGATCTATATTTTTTGTTTCTGATCCTGATATTATCTTTTGCAATTTAGTAAGGACCCGCCAACATCCAAACTGCACTCAGATTAATTTGGAATGCAAATATTCACCATTAAAATAATCAGTATAAATAATTAACGAAAAGCGAGCGAGGTTGTCGATGTGGATATAGGATTAATATTATAAAAAATCGGGCGTAGCAGTTGTTTCTTTATAAGATTGCTGTAGCCACCAATCAATACGGCTTATTTTGCAATTTAAAAACGTGAAAGAGATAGCTTTCAACAAATGTAATCTTTTAATTATATGTATACATAACCTGTAAACTGTTAATTGAATACAAGCTGATTCCGATTTATATGGATATAAAATAAAAATAAGAAGTTCAAAACTAATTTTTTTATAAATTGAAAAGCGGGATTAATAAATAACAATATAAGTTCCATAAATTAGTAACATATCGTCGCTACAATTTTCAACTGTTGAACGTTAAAATCGGTACTTTTATGGATAAAAAACGCCTATTATGGCTGACCAGATTTTTTTTTTTAATTTGTATTATATAATTTGCCGGGGTGTTATTTGACGGTTGAATTTATTTTATGTTTTGACGCCGCCCACAAGTTTGGCAGATTCACACCATGACATACAGAAGAGGATTTTTCTAAAACTAAACCGCGAACTTGATTCTAAAGGCTATAACTTCGTAACTAATAGTACGATTTTCACATTATTTTTTTCCATTTCATAAGGGAATTAGTTGAACATTCGTTTTCGCATTTTACATAGTCTAGATTCGTTAGTTTTTGAGTTACAAATAAAGTTTTCTTTTTATATCTCTTCACCCAGGATTTTCTTAGGGGACTGACTATTTTTCTGGAGGTGAGGGAAAAGAAATCTTCAAAATGATACTTCATTAATTTAATATGATCAAGCTTCAAGAAAGTTACAGAAAACCAAGACAAAAAAAATAAACTTTTAGAAATAATATATATAGATCATTGAATTTATGAGTGCTTAATTTATTTCATAGTTATACTTAAGAACTAGACTAAATCTAAAAATACAATTTCATTAGAATTTCGGAACTCCTACAATATTTCTCCCTCGCAAAAGTGCCTCTTATGACTGCGAATAAATTCGCCGATGGATACATGAAGATTCTTCAGGGGTCGCTGCAGCTCATTTTGCAATCTTTATTTTACTCCAGGTATCAATAATATATGTGGAATGAAAATCTCTTAATAAATTCTTCTAAATTTCTGTAGTTTTGAGCTGACTGCTAAAATATCAAAAACTAACAATGGACAAACAAATTTTTAGTTAGATTCGAATGATGAATGAAATGTGTACCTAGATTAAATTTGGTATCAATAACATTAATTTGGCAGAAAATTGTAAAAAAAAGTAATAAAGCATAAAAATAATTAGCATAAACATAATCGCTATTGGTATTTTTATAAAACAAAACGAATGTTAAATATTTTTTTGTTTATACTTTTAAGTGAACTTAATATTTTAACAAAAGTTTTTCAACTTTTGATGCGCCCAAAAGATAATGATAATATGTAGCTCAGTGATCCGAGACTTTCAATCAGATTTTTTTGTTTAGTTTTTTCTGACGATGTTTGCGAAGTGTGAAACTTGAAGATTAATCTTTTCAGCTCGCCGCTCGTAAAACCACTTTTTTTTCAAAAGGTTTTTTCAAAGGTCGTACCACATGATTAAGATGCCCGATTGAACGTATAAAAAAGTGTTAAATAATTAAAAATAAAGTACTCCAATTTAGCCTCTTTTCGACCTGATGCTATTTTGCTATTAGAAAATTAAACATTTTTGTTAATCTAAAAAACAACCTTTGCCGAAGTACATACGTATACAAATATAATAACATATAAAATATTTATGACTGGATAAACTGATAAATAAACATGATAGGGAATCGTTTGAGTTCCAATCCTTCCTTTTTATGTTTAATAATAATCTTTTTTTTTTGTTCTCACATAAGGGAACCGGAAGAATAGGGTAAAAAAACTCAGGGCAGGAAGAAAAAATAAGAAAGAACAGGAAGAAAAATAAATAAATAATATCGCGGGAATGATTTTAATACGCAGTGAAGAAGACTAAATCAAAGAGGCTACATTCCAGTCAGCTTGGACTCCAGGATGACCTGATAGCCTTCAAAAGAAATGGGTGATTGAAGGCAAAGAAGCAGGATTCCAGGTGGGATTGAGAGGTATAAGTAGAAAACAGATGGAGCAGTGGAAGAATGGAAAAGGAAAAAAAAAAAAAAGACAGTCTTCGACCCAAATGAATAATACAGAGAATGTACAAAAGGAAAAGCTGAGATAATCGCCGAGGAGAATCGGTTCATCAACCGTTGGAGGAATGGAGGGGTTTTTGCAGCGTACTCCTTAGCGGGCGATCTTCTGTCGGTCCCAATCCGGCGGCGACCGTGTCTTCTCCTCTCTTCTAGTCGCTCAAGAGGAATAGGTTCCTTCACGGGCAACAGTTCCATTCTGCAAGTTCCTGGCTTTCGTCCGAGTACTTATTATCTTCTATTTATTAATTTTTTTCAAATCATGACCAGATACCACCATGCCACCAATCACGTCAAGGATATCTTTTAAACAAAGCATTAAAACTTCATTATCATATTTTTAAACCCGATTTGGTTTACAATTAAAAAAACACGTTCTAATTACATATATTCTTTTGTAACAATTATCCTCGAAAAAATTAGTAACGAATTAATATAACGTAGAATTCATTGCTCTGATATTAGTTCGAGGCAACTCTCGTCGATGACGATCAACCCAGCTGGAGAACATAAATGATCCATTTGGAAATTGAATGGTGGACTTCTGAATGAATCTATGTAGATTCAGATGATAGTTCCTTACAACCAATCTAGAGTACTTCGATAGACTCACGAACATTGTGGTAATTACACCTGAGCATGTCAACCAACTAAAAATACATAAAACATGCAATCGAAGGTAGAGCTGATTTAAGGTCCTTACAAAGCAACGATTCTCACGGATGCATAGCAACACATGAGGGACAAGTAAATTAAAAAAATTATGCAATGTTCATTTAACGAAATGGAATGTATTGTCTTAAATAGGCGGTGAGAATGGCTTGATTAGGCGAAGATCTTAAAAGCCTTCAAAGCCAAAAATGAAAAATAAAATATGAAAAAATTACATATATTACATATAATGATAAATATATATATATATATATATATATATATATATATATATATATATATATATATATATATATATCAAAACCCCTATAAATAATCTTATTATTAAATCTACTTAGCATTTAAAGATCTAATAACGAAAATTTATATTACTGAAGAATTTTTTTAGTTATTCTTCGGATTAATTACTATTTACTGTTGATAAAAGAAGACCGAATATATGCTGAAACGTATAATGTGAAAGATAAAGCTAAATCTTGGATAGCGAAAACCTTGATGAAGTCAGATAGCTGCTAAGGCGAGCTGGAGAATAATGGCTCTCCCGGCGGTCAATAAACAATCTTAGATTTATAACCACCTTTATAAATCTAACTAGCTGCCTCCCGTCTCCTCCCAACTCAGCGGGCTAATTCAGCGATACGCTTTTGGCAAGTCTGGTCGGTTCGCAGTTTGAAGAAGAAATCTTAGCTAATTTAAAGTAGCTTTAACAAGAACTCATTATCAATCCATATCTGTAGGCTTTAAAAGGAAGAGAACCCATACAGGTCGTTGAACTCATTAAACCAGATGGAGTACAAAAGAACGGGCGCGAATCGTTGTATGTAGGAATTAGCTGTTCGTTCAATAGATATTAAAGTACTTATTTGAAGTGAAGAGGTTGCACGATGTTCATACAATGTTTGCTTTGATTTAAATTATTATAAATAATTATTTTATTAATTTCAATATATTACGATTGCTTTTTACGGCTTAAGACTAAACCTAAATTGAACTCTAAAAAAAGAATATGATTTTGACTTATATTTTCATTGTCCTTTGGGTACTACTATTATAAGCTCTAAAGTTCCCCATAGGGATCACTTAACCTACATCACCTACCTACCTCGGGGATCAATACTTGCCCCACTTCTGTACATAACATATACATACAACATACGTCTAACTGCTCTTAAAGCCTCTTAAGCAGGCGACACATCTATATAAACAGCAGTAACGACATCACTTAACCTACATCACCTACAAACAATACCGGACCGGTGTAAACTTTGAAACACTCAAATAAATTATCACACACATTCAGACGTACTAAAAACAATTCCAAGATAAGTTGAACGTTCACAGTAACCTACATATATAAGAGATGGTCTCTCTCACCTGCCGGAGAACACCAGACCTTCTTACGTCCTAAAGTAAAGCCTTGGAAGGGATACCAACTTTTATAGTTCTTCTTCATCCGTATCAAGTCTGTTTTATTTCTCTATTTATTTATTTTTTCTTTGTTCACTAAATATTTATGCCAGCACATCTGCTGATTGTTAATATTTGTGATTAACGGATACACTGATAACAGCATAAGTTCATATTTTAGACTGTACTTTAACGAACAACAAATAGGGTCTTGTGGCATAAAGAAAAAATCCAACAAAAATATAAACACTATGTAAAATATTAAAAATAAAACAAAACTTATACCTATGAATTCCGGGATACATCTTAATACCTTGACTGTTGGTACAACGAAACATTTATTGTTCCTTATGGTAATATTTTTCATATATTTTTAATTCTTTTAATTTCAAATGCCCTCTGTTATTGAAAATTAATTATTCTTTAAGCAATATTTACCATACTCAATATCAATATATATACCAAGGAGGTTTTTAGGAAAATATTTTACTTGTTTAATTGGTAACTGATTCTTTTCTAATATTTAATGAATTTTACAAAGAAAGTTAGAATGAAATCAGAATTTTTATGTATACGTCGAAAGCTTCATTCAACGTTATTTCCACTATTGTTAATTGAGACCTAAACATGAGTAACAAATATAGCTCAAATATTTTTTTTACATATAATGAGAGAGAGAGAGATATAAGTAAAGTATAATAAATAAGTAAATGTCTCAAAAATGATACAAAAATATAAATTATAATGAAATGACATTCACAACAGGTCTAAACAAAATATATTGCCCCTTTAAAAATTGTGTTGATTTTAATGTTAGTTAATTCCCTGTTAAACCTTTCCTATATGTACGTAACGTTCTTCTTTGAGAAATTTGATAATTGACGGTCATTAAACGACGATACATTGGGTCTTACACAACACTGCGTCTTGAGTTATATTGCACCAGTCCAGGGTTAAAAGTTCTAAAATGATTCATAATAAACTATTCATAGTTCCCAAAAAGCAGTAGATATATCCAAACGAAGATTCTTCGCCACGATTATACTCCACCGTGACCCTGAACCCATTCCGGAAGATCGGGGACATACGAGTACATCATAGACAACTCTCCCAGAAGGGGCACGCAAAAGCAGCAGCGGCTGGTGCAACGGCCTACTGCAGGCGCGTCGCATTCCGCCCTGATTGTCGCCTTTTTTCCCCAACCTTAAACGATGTCAATAAGAGCCTCCCTACAGGGTCGACTTGGATTTTCTTTTAAAGACATATTTTCTCTCTTCTTTTTTTCTGCCTTCAGAGTCATTTGATTTTTTATTGGAATTAGTATGTTTTAATTAAAGGAAGTGGATTTTTCTAAAAAACATTACCCAACAAAATTTGATTCAATAATTGGGAAACCCATTTCCAAAATATCGATTTTCATTTTAATTTATTTTGTAGGCTCCTTGCATAACGAGACATACATATAATTAAAGAAATATGAAGTTCTAATTTCTTTTTTAACTTTCAAATAAGAGATATAGGAAGTGAAGGAAATCTCTTGGTGCAAAATTAGAAACTTTGTTTTTCGCTTTTCCAAAAATTTGAATTTGTGGACATGTAGAATTTCTCAAATAAATGTTTCAATTATAAATAATAATAATAAAATTAAAACAACTATAAATAAGCACTAAATACTTAATATTATAAATAAGTATTAGGGATTTAAATCATGAAAATTCGACAAAAAATAATATTGGATATTTAAATAAAAATGATGTAATAGTTTCTCAAGATAAAAGATCCTATGCGAATTCTATTCTAGATGTTAACGGGAATCATTAGAAAGAAAAAGAAAAAATATAGTGCCCAGGAATAGTCAAGGATTTAATAAAAAGTACAATGTACAATCAAATTTATAATACTAGGCCAATAACATCAAAATAATCAGAATTTTATATAATAATCAATATTATTACTTCCCGTAAGCTCTCCGAATAATTATGACTTTTACAATTCTTTTTCTTCAAAGCAAAAATTTTGTAATCGTTTTAAAAAATTGGTCAGGTGAGGTGTTTAAGCGGATTCCAATACCAATACCAATACCTACCAAAAAAATCTTTCCTGAGTGACGAATTAGGAGCGAGGATCGGCAACAAAGGAGTTTTCGAAGTTTTTTCTTGGTTTTGGCTACATTAGCATCGCAATATTCAAAATTACCAGAGAAATTATAAATAAATTATACAATATTTTCAACTCAAAGAAATGGAATAAAAACACTTCTTTACATAAAAAGAAATTATAAATAATGTTCCTACTGTTTAATCCACATTTCCATGCCATAAGGCAGAAACTTAAAAAAATACTACTTTTAATATTGCATATAAATATTTATATGTAATATAAATGGATACAACTTCATAGGATATTAAAACTTATAGATTTATTACATTGGGTAGATAACTTAGAAATCTAAATCCAAATTCAGCGATAACATATTAACTTATCTAGCCTAATAAAAAAAAAATCCTGCAAACAATCGGTTGGCAACTGTTCGTAGATTGGCAGCAACTAAATAAAAAATTAATCAATAAACTAAATTACCAATAATTATAAAGTTTTTCGGTAATCAGTAAAGAAATTTGTTTATTATCATTGATTTTTTTCCTTTCAAATCATTAAGAGCAGTTAAAATAAAAAATATTGACATTTCCTGAATTATCAAATTAAGCTCTAAACCCAAGATGTTTCGGCACTTTCTCTAGGCTTCGATCTATCAGAAGATATAAATAGGATAAACGAAAATTTGTTTTTAGGTTTTCACTGCCTAGACCAGGTCTTTATTTATGGAACGGCCTCTATAATTTTTCTTTTTTTCCTGAGGGTCATAAATTGCTCAGATTTATCATGAGAACACACATCTGTTCAAAGCCAAATTCCTCTGTAGTACCTGTAAGCTCAAATCCTCAATCTAATCCAACCTTTCATAATTCCTTCAACTAACTTGAACAACCGATTTATTTCAAGTAAAACTAATAGAAAGAACCAAATTATGAGTAATTCATATAAAGAGTGAAATTTATAATTAAAGTTTAGCAAAAAATATAAATACGCAAGCGCAACCTTCAGTATTGTATTGCAGCATACAATAAAAAACTAATAAAAAACTTCAAAGGGGCGTTTGCATGGTTTTTAAAAATTAACTTTCAGCAATTTCATATTATAACTGGAATTTTGTTTTTTAAATTACTAGCTATTCCTAATGTGCCCGGGAACGAGTGTTTTGAATATCTAAAACTAAAGGATTTCAGGGAGGAAAAAAATGTATCGGTGAAATTAAAAAAAAAAAAATGTATAAATAAATTAAAATTTAGAATTGTTTAGCCAATGTCCTTTTTACCAAATAATGTTTACCACTTCCTTTTTTATTATTAATTACGCCTTATTATACTTTAATGATAATTTTTCGTTCGTAGCCAAAAACAGGAAAATATTTGTTTGATAAAACAAAAAATAAATAATAATTATTCACTTCACTGGGTCATTCTCACGCAAGAGGGCACTTTTGTGTCCCAGGCCGTTTACAGCAATTTAGAAAAGCTTAGGACTCTAAGACATCAATTTTCTAAATCAAGGCGAATTGTACAGGTAGACCCTATACGATTTTATTTTAATTATATAACATACGTACCTTAAAAACACCAGAAAAAGGTCGTAATTCATTCCCCAGTCATGTCCCGAGGTGTGATTCTGCTCAAAGTAAGTGTTCTATGTCCGTATACCAGGTCAATTTTTACATTTCTTTCTATCTAATATGTTCAAAATACTGTAAAATTTCATAAAAGCAGTCGAATCCTTAATGATAAAGGATTCATAAAAACATCATTTCATTCCCCTGTCAATTTTTAAAATTAGATTCTCACCACATTTTTCTGGCGGGAAATTAGTAAAATATATATGGTAAGCAGGAAGGGGTCTTTCCCCTATCAAACCCAACTGTTAACCTAATCTCAGTACGAATTCAAGCTCTCCAGAAGCAAATAAGTTTCAAACTTGAGAGGTTACGTTTAATAGTCTTCATTCCCCTGTCCTCTATAGTTTTGGTCAGGCAAGTTTTTTCTTTTCTAATTTTTGAGAGATAAAAGATTTTGTAGCACAGACTTCGTTTTTTAAATAGCATTATGATATCTTTTTTTTCCTTTTCAACGATTATCAAATAAACCTTAAAAATTCATTCCCCTGTCACTGTAAATCAAATACTGGAGGAGAATGAAGATTGCGACGTGGATTAAAGCTTTCTTTTGCTGCGCAACATTTTTAAAGTATCATCAGTCCTTAACAATAAGAAATTTAAAAAAAAAATAAAAATAAAAAAAAAACTTTTGCAAGAAATTTATCACACTTTCAGATAGTTAAAAAAATGGCCCCAATAAAATACAAGTCAAGAGAGGAGGCGTTTGAAAGATTTCAATATTAAAACAAGAAATGATCCAATTCCTCTTAGAAAGATAATCAAAAATATAAAATGAGGCGACAAAAGCAGAAAGTAAAGTTGGTTTGTGAAATGACTCCCCGTGAAGTTCACTTGAAACGGAAGCGATTAAGAACGAATGCTAATGTATATTTGTTGATTTGATGATACATCTCCTCGTTCAAGAATATAGATCCATCCACTCCTCGATACATACGCGGAAGGAAACTGGTAAAAAAAAAAAAAGCGAAAGTGTACAGAGATAATGCTATGTTGCTCACAGAAAACATAACGCATGAACGACAATATGAAAGACTACCGTAAAATGAGGCGACTTTGTGACAAGCCTATTTTTCTACAGTTTTTGAAGTTCCCTCCTTAAAAAGAATCAGGTTAGGCAATTCAGTGTACTTGTTAGTTAGTCAGTAATGTGCTGCAGCCTTCTGGCCACATATGGACCTCTATAACTTTTTTCATTCCATTTACCATGGTTCTTTATTTCAAAGTTTCAACTAAATGAAAACAAACAAACATATATGTAATAAAGCACCATGGTAAATGGAATGAAAGAAGTTATATATGGCCAGTATAGGTTGCAGCACATTACTTTCAAGTACACTGAATTGCCTAACCTGATTCTTTTTAAGGAGGGAAATTCAAAAACTGTAGAAAAATAGGCTTATCACAAAGTCACCCCATTAGTCACAATGTCACCCCAATTTACGGTACGGAAAAATATCGAGTTTTTTTTTCAAAAAAGCGATTTACCATCTCAATAAGTATGCACATATGTCTTTTATTATAGAGGCATTATTTAAACGAAATGTATTCAAAGAGGACATCAATGCTATCTAGGAAACACTGTTGCGATCCTTTTAATCCCAAAGGACTTGTAATTCATTCCATAATTTTTTTTAGTCATCTGTGTAACACGTTTCACGTGAATTGGTGTTCTAACACGTCGACTCCCTTCTTCTGATAGCCAAAGCAATAGTATTACACCGACAAAAATGTTTATTTGTAACCATAAAATTAAAAATAAGAACTTCGTAAAAAGTGCCCGGGAGTGGAGCGATAGTGTGAATGGGGTAAAGTGAGAGCGGACCGGGAGCGAAACCGATAGTGTGAATAGGCCCTAAAGGTCGCGTGTTCGCGCCCCGCAGTGGCCCTTGGATTTTTTAAAAATCCGAGGGAGTAAAAAATCCTTGGCTTGGCCGTCCCTCGGATAGAACGCAAAATGGAGGTCCCCAGCCTGTTAATGATCCCTATTCTAATCAAACCAGGGTAGGCAAAATTTAGGACTCCCAAGCATCGTCCGATTCCCCTTAGTAGCATAAAAAGACAAACAAATCGGTTTTTGATAGTTGAGAACAATATATCTTCTTCAAAAGACAAATAGATCTATGAAATATTGAATAATACAAATCCAGCGCTTTAAATTGAATTTTAAAGTTTGAGGTATTAACCGGTTTAATACAAAAAAAAAATATATTATTAATAATTAAATCTATTGATATTTATATTTTTATGGATAGACGATCTTAAATAACTACCGAAACTATTGTAATGATCAGTTGCAAGAGAATCTAGTAGGGAAGGGCCAGTCGCGCGAGCTAGGAATGTGGAAGATATACCGGACTATATAATGAGCAAGTCTGGGTCTCTTTAGCTCAATAGCGTACTGCCCACGGTGGAGCATAATTGCCTATCTAAATAGCTTAGTTGACGTAAGTGGCATTGCCAGTTTCAATAATATCTTAATTTGGATGTTATATCTATTCACAATATAAGTATTGTGTTCAATTCACAATATATCAAACTACAATATAAGAATATGTTAGGATTTTTTTTTTTAAACATGATATTCTGCCTTTCTTCTTTTCTTCTGCCTTTCTTCTTTGTTGTTCTTGGTGACTAAACAACAAACAGTTTACAATAAGAGTCATTTGGTGAATAAAACAATCTACCGAATAAAAGATAACGAAGGCTGGTCACTTAAGGATTCGTAAATAATCTTACTTTCCAAGTTTTATAAAATGGGCGTATCGAAACGAAGCGAGTTAATATTGATGTTATTCTTATTTAAACTTTATTCGAGGTTATTTTCAAGGCGATTATATTTAAAAGGTGTTCAATGGCTTGTAAAATCCCCGCATATTTTCCACATTCCCACTTCCCCCTCACCACGAGAAAAAAATAGGAAATAATATAATGAGTCGTGTTAAATTGTATATTATAATTAAGGCCCGGATTATTTTTTCAATTAAAGATAAAGGGATTCATCCTCTTGTATACCATTTTTTGAAATTATTTAGAACTCGTTTGAAGTTAGTTAGAACATATCGCGGGCACATACACACTTCAAATATCAAGTTTAATCAAAATCGTTAGAGCCGTTTTTGATAAAATAAAAAAAAAAAACGTAAAAATTAGACAAAATTCTTTAAATAAAGTACCCCCTCCGTTTGGCCAATTTTAATGAAATTTTCGCTGTCACCAAATACCCAATTTGAGGTTCGTACGATTTATAGTTTTTGAGCTAGTCTGTTCACACACACACACGCACACACACCCACACACGCGCACGCACGCACACACACACACACACACACACACACACACATACACACCATTCCGGGGACTTGGTTATTTAGACTCAGGGGTTCCCAAAACGTGTATTTCCGTTGAAAACCGGAAGTCGAAATTTTTCACGATCGCAATACTTTCCTTACTATATATATATAGGTAAGATGATTCATATATAGGTAAGTGAAAGTAAACATTAACTCTTACCTCAAGCTGTCATCTTTCAGAACAAGGTTCAAAAAGAAAAATCTTCTAATCGACATAAATTGAAACATCTAGTTCATACGAGAGTTTTTCCTAGTTGTATTTTATAAAATAAACCATAAAAAATTTAAAAGTATTTTATAATCCTAAAGTGTTATCAGAAACGGTTTAGCGGTTTCGAAAAATTAGGAATAGCGTAAAAAAAGTGATGAGAAGTATGAACAGACCTAACTATAAGGTTAAGGTAGTATGCAAAATGAGATGAAGAATATTAAAAAAGTAAGTTAGTATAATTTTTTTGTTCTCTGGGGTATATTTTGTTGATAAGCTATTTTTTTCCTTTAAACATACATAGTAAAATCATTGAATTTTATTAACTTTATCTTCATTGTCTCATAGAAGTTCACCCGAAACAACTGGGGAAGAAACTAACGATAAAAAGAAAACATTTTTGGCGCATGAATCAATGACTAGGTAGGTACCACATTTATATTTATGCTTGAAATTCCAATAAAAAAATTAAAGTTTCCATAATTCCTTTGGAAATAAAAAAAAAAAAAATAAATCACTAAAGTCAACAACGTTACAGCTTATGAACGTCGTCCTGTGTTATGTTACCCTTTTAAACAATTATTCTTTAATTTTTATTTAAACACATAATCTGAACCAATCAGCAAAAAGTGTGAATTAGAAGGAATCTGAAAGCATGAGTAGAGCATCACTAATTTAATATAACTACTAATAATCCACCCTCGGTTAACTTGAAAAGGGAACTGGGTTGCGGTAAACCACGAACCTAAACTTGGCCTCCTATTGGTTCAACTATTATTGTTGGTTGGGAGGAGCACATTTACTGGCTGATAACATTTTATTAACAACTAAGATAAATTAAGATTTTAGAAAACAATTATGATTATGAAAATAATTGTAACAATTATTTCAATTGTAAATAATTATAGTAAAATAAATAATTCCTTAAATATGAGACTCATAATGCAATTATTAATTAAAGCAAACAAGTTCGAACCATAATGAACGGTTACAAAATTGCATAGTTAAATATTTACTTTTTCCTCAATTTAGACTTGACTCAATGACAACATTTTTCTTTTCTGCGAATAATCGTATACTCGCTGCTGAAATACACAAATACGTTCGTATTTACTTGATAAAAATACAGATACACTCATATTCGCTACAAAAATGTACGAATACACTTATTTTCGCAGGAATAAATATTAAAACAGCTATATTCTCAACTAATAACACTAATTAAGGTATTCCATGACTAAACATTATATTTTTTGTCTTAAATTTTACGTTAATATTAAAAGTAATTATTTAATTGTTATTTATTTATTACTTTCACATACCTACATACGAAATATATAGTAAGAGAAAGTATTGCCATTATGAAAAATTTCCGGTTTTCAACGGAACCGGACGATTTGGGGTCTCCTGAGTCCAAATAACCAAGTCCCGCGAAATGGTCTGTGTGTGTGTGTGTGTGTGTGTGTGTGTGTGTGTGTGTGTGTGAACGGACTAGCTCAAAAACCAGTTGTCGTACGAAACTAAAATTAGGAATTTGAGGAATATAGGTGCCCGCGATGTGACAGCCAAGATTTCTTCTAAATCAAGTAAGCATTGTGAGCACTTTATCCGAATACTATTTTTCTATTTACGATTTCTCAAAAACGGTTCTAACGATTTCTTGCTTTTATTATTGGCTAAGGAAAAAATGTAATTTTTTTTTATTTCTAAATTTGAGTAAATAATTGTCCCTTGTCATCCCTATTTACAAAAAATCTGGTGCGTGCGCGCAACACACAACTTTCACTTACCAACTTACTTAGATAAGAAATTAATGCGTTTAGTTAATGCCACTTCTCAAAGTTACACATTTTCCACATTCATTTCTTATTTTTGTTTTCATTTGCTCTATAAACCCCTCAGAACATTTCAATAAACGCTTACCTGATATTAAATAACACTCAATTTTCATTAAACATAACGAATATGAAGAAAATCGTTAAAGCCGTTTTTGAGATAATCTAAAAATTAGAAAAAAAGTTATGAAATAAGTGTCCGCTTCGGTTGATCAATCTTGATGAAATCTTGGCTATCACAACTTTGGCATATACGTACATCAAATATCCAGTTTGATCGAAATCGTGAAAGCCGTTTTTGAGTAAATAAAAAAAACACGTGAAAATGATACAAAATTTATTAAGTAAAGTCCCCCCTCCGGTTGATCAATTTTGATGAAATTTTCACAGTCATATCTCGGGCATATAAATAGATCAAATACTCAGATCAATCAAAATCGTTAGAGCCGTTTTTGAGAAAATCGAAAAAAATGTAACAAGTTATTAAATAAAGTACCCCCTCCCTTTGAGAAATTTTGATGAAATTTTTGCTGTCACATCGCGGGCATATACATACACTAAATACCCAATCTCAGATTCGCACGGTTTATAGTTTTTGAGCTAGTCTGTTCACACACACACACACACACACACAGACCATTTCGCGGGACTTGGTTAATTGGACTCAGGGGACCCCAAAACGTGTATTTCCGTTGAAAACCGGAAGTCGAAATTTTTCACGATCGCAATACTTCCACTTACTATATATTTCATATATAGGTAAGTGAAAGTAAAAATGGCTAAATATAAACTAAGAAAGGATTTATGATTCAAATAAAAGAGGAATTAAATATATGATTCAGCAAAACAAAATTTCCAATTTCCGATTATATTATTAGTATTATATATGTATAATATATCGTTCGAAAGTTTGGAATTTAACAATAAGTTTTCTACAAAGAATAAAGATAGTCTCATTTACTTTAGAACCTCGTTTGAATTTTTTGTAAATAGGGATCACAACGGACAATTATTTACTGTAAATTAGAAATAAAAAAAAATTACTTTAAAGGAAGATTTTTTCCTTAGCGAATAATAAAAGCAAGAAATGGTCAGAACCGTTTTTGAGAAATCGTAAATAGAAAAATAGTATTCGGATAAAGTGCTCACAATGCTTACTCGATTTAGAAGAAATCTTGGCTGTCACATCGCGGGCACCTATATTCCTCAAATACCTAATTTCAGTTTCGTACGACAACTGGTTTTTGAGCTAGTCCGTTCACACACACACACGCACACGCACACGCACACACACACACACACACACACACACACACACACAAGCACACACACACACAGACCATTTCGCGGGACTTGGTTATTTGGACTCAGGAGACCCCAAAACGTCCGGTTCCGTTGAAAACCGGAAATTTTTCATAAAGGCAATACTTTCCCTTACTATATATTTCGTATGTAGGTATGTGAAAGTAATAAATAAATAACAATTAAAACATTACTTTTAATATTAACGTAAAATTTAAGACAAAAAATATAATGTTTAGTCATGGAATACCTTAATTAGTGTTATTAGTTGAGAATATAGCTGTTTTAATATTTATTCCTGCGAAAATAAGTGTATTCGTATATTTTGTAGCTAATATGAGTGTATCTGTATTTTTATCAAGTAAATACGAACGTATTTGTATATTTCGGCTGCGAGTATACGATTATTCGCAGATTTTGTCTGCGAATAATCGATTATTCGCAGATTTTCCCTGCGAATAATCGAATATTTGCAGATTTTCCCTGCGAATGATCGAATATTCGTATTTACCTTTGCGAATACAAATATATTCGTATTCGTATATGCGAATACGAATATTCGTATTCGTATTCGCAGGTTGGGGGTGCTTCGGGTGATATTCGTATTCTTATTCGCGAATACGAATACGCCCAACTCTGCTTACAGCGAACTGAATCGTTGATATATATTGTTAATTAAAAAATACATTCTAAGCATAAAAGAACATCGTAATTAGAAATAGAAAACTTAACAGAATTCCATTTAATAAGTAGTTAACAGAAATCCCCCTATAAATCATATTAATTTTAAGTCACACCGTTCATAACCTTACTGGAATAGATTACTTTACCTACCTACATACATTAGAGATTAAACACTTCAGGAATCAACATTTCAACGTTGTTGGAGCCATCTCACACCCCCACAGTGTTACTGGCGTAATTCTTTTCAGCTAAAGAACAAACTTTCAATTCAAACTTATTTAAAGTTTTCCTATCCAATTAAAATAACTTTGTAATTCATTGCTTGCATTCTAAAATATTAAATCTGCATTCTTATGGAAAATAAATGATAAGGAAATTGTATCAGGGCTTTTCATTGTCATAGATGGTTCGATTAGTCGGAAATTGTTAGGTCTGGTATGGTTTAGGGTGATCAGGGATGGTTGGGAATGGTCAGGGATGGTCACATATGTTTTGGGATAAACTGGTTTAAAATTGTCAGTTATGGTTAGGGATGTTTTGCGAGGTCCTAGGGACCACAAGCTAACCTTCCACCTATTATGGCGAGCGTACATTGAGATACTCGCGACGCAGACCAGTTTTTGCAATACGTGTGGTAGATAGGCAACTGCGCTGCCCTGCTCTGCGTCCTAATTTGCGCGGTTCCTATCTAATTCACGTTTCACAAAACTGTTCTGCTCTGGGTCGCGAGTGTCTCAATGTGCGCCTAGCCTTAGTGTTAGTGTTAACGTTCGCATAAGAACGCGTTGGCTTTCGTGTTAAAGTTTACGTTAGCTTTAATGTTTAATTCACTGTGTCTATGGTAGTGGCATAATACACGTTAAATCACTTTGTTTATATCCGAATTTGAGAAAAAAATTGGCGTTTGGGAGTAATCGCTACTTAATCACTTTCTTGCTTTATAAACTTTTCATTTCATTATTAAGTTTTATGATTTTTTTCTACCCCCGAACGCAATGATAACCTTACGTTTATGATTTCGTGTCCCGAGTGTGGAGGTCAGTTCACAACTCTTTAATCATACGTCTTTCCCTGTGACCCGGCAAAAATAAAAAAAAAAAATTAACGGCTCAAAGGGGAAGTGTGGAAAAAATTGACAATGCACCTTGAACAAAAATTATGGAAAAATCATAGCATATTACATTAATAAACAACCTTCAACGAGAACGAAACTTCCTAAAACTTTAATTACATATTTTATTTACAGTACCATTCAAATTTACAATACATTCAAAGGACGGTCTTAAAAACCAGTAGTTAACATGATCTATTCAGATTATCAAACTATTTGGATTATCAAAGGTTACATCCAGACTGTATTTAGATAGAGAAATTAGATTAACGTAACGAAAATATATGTACTTTTAGTTAAATGTTAACTAAAAATATTGGAAACAAAATAATTAGATAATTACACAGAATAGAATCGCCACCAACTGCAATCCCAGATGGTGTTAATAAGCTGACGTAACACACACATTGAAAAGGCTATGGTGTCGATATGGATGGAAATAGAAATAAAAAAGTAACTAATAATACTAGTACTTATAATTACTTCTTAAAATCTTCATATAGTGTACATTGTGCCTCTGATTTTTTTGCTGAAAAAAAAAACAGATTTCGCCAATATCTATGTAACATGTTTTTTATCTTAGCTCAAATTTTGGCGATGCTTTCTTTCCAACAAACACAAACTTAGGTTTGGGATAAGACAGAACGAAAATGAAAAACGAATTGGGATTTAAGAATTATTATAGCCTTTTCCTCTTAACTCATTCATATCTCGTCAGTCAGCTTTAACATTTTCCAATCTTGTTCAGTCAATAGGAGATTCGGGTTATAGAGACTGTTAAATAATACAAAAAAATACAGTCTCTACTACAAGATTAAGACAAAATGACTAGGGGAACCCACATCATTCAGTTAAAAAAGCAAATGTTTGTTCAACGAGAATTATTAGCTAATATTTAAAAACAGTTTCCAGTTTGAAGAATATTACAAATGTTTGACGGGAAAGGGATGATATTTTTAGAACTCCGTTCCAATAAACTCTTCCAATTTGCCGAACTTGATCGGTGACAACCCCTTGTTATTTTTTATTTGCTTTATATTTTTGATCTTATAGAAGTAATACAAAATAAAATAAATTACAATAAACATTGAGAATAAATTTGTAATGTTATTAAATAAATAAACAGTATCAAATTAAGGGATCTGAAAAACAATAACTAGACTTGGATAATCAAGAGAAATATCAGTTTAAACATTAGATTACATAACTGTTTTTAAATAATATTTGAGGTCTTTGCAAATTTGTATATGAAAAAACAAATTAAATCGGAGAAATGAGGGCCTATTGGATATACAGGTAAACACGGATATAAATAAATTAACCGCACTGGACGTAAATTAAAAACATATTCACTAAATTAAAATATTAAGAGTGGTGTTCATAAACACACTAAGGCACATGCCTGGATGTAGGCATTATAGCCGTGGTACATGATCATAAAGGTTTCAATTAATAAATGCAATAGTAATTGAGAATTCCTTAAATAAAAGAACAAATTCATAGTCAGAACAAAAAAAAATGCATTGGTTGAATTTTTTACAAATATATAAATATAATGTTTTAATAAACAAATTATCATTATCACGATCATGAATTTTCATATTATCAAAATCTTTATTTATCTATTTTATTTTATGATATAATTTTTAAACTATTTAATTAGAAGATAAAAGATTCGACCACGGCCGGGAATCGAACCCAGGTCCTCCGCATCTACGTTGCGGCGCTCTTACCACTGAGCTAACCGTGAGTCCGTTCCGATCGTGATCGAATCTTTCTCTTCTATGATCCCTCCCACCAGGTCTCGCCACATTGTAGCGAAGTACCGTGTCTGGACAATTGTTCAGCCCCCCGGTACTTCGCTACAATGTGGCGAGACCTGGTGGGAGGGATCATAGAAGAGAAAGATTCGATCACGATCGGAACGGACTCACGGTTAGCTCAGTGGTAAGAGCGCCGCAACGTAGATGCGGAGGACCTGGGTTCGATTCCCGGCCGTGGTCGAATCTTTTATCTTCTAATTAAATAGTTTAAAAATTATATCTTAATTGTATAACCAACGACCATGAATAAACAACATTATTTTATTTTATTTTTTTTTTTAATATAAGATGTTTTGCAAATCTTACATATTTTGATGCTTAAAATTTCTTCTGTCTTGGTTAATTTTTGCTAAATAAATCGATGCTTCTAGCGACTTCGTTTTCAATGTTTTTATGTTATACACGTACATATGTAAAAACATATGTTTTTATGGACTTAAATCATCGCTCACCCTTTACTACTGTTACTGGAACACACGCAATGCAGTCCTTAAGATAATTAATAGTGTGTTATGTTCAATAAATAACAATGTGGCAATTTTTGATTTGAAGTAACATACAAAAAAAATCTGGTGCGTGCGCGCAACACACAACTTTCACTTACCAACTTACTTAGATTAGAAATTAATGCGTTGTTGTGGTCCCCTTCGTTTGACCAATTTTGATGAAATGTTAACTATCACATCTTTGGCATATAAATACATCAAATACCCAGTTTGATCAAAATAGTTAAAGCCGTTTTTGAATAAAAATAAAAAAACACGTGAAAATGATACAAAATTTATTAAGTAAAGTCCCCCCTCCGGTTAATCAATTTTGATGAAATGTTGGCTATCACATCTTTGGCATATACATACATCAAATACCCAGTTTGATCAAAATCTTTAAAGCCGTTTTTGAGTAAATAAAAAAAACACGTGAAAATGATACAAAATTTATTAAGTAAAGTACCCCCTCCGGTTGGTCAATTTTGGTGAAATGTTGGCTATCACATCTTTGGCTTATGCATACATCAAATACCCAGTTTGATCAAAATCGTTAAAGCCTTTTTTGAGTAAATAAAAAAAACACGTGAAAATGTTACAAAATTTATTAAGTAAAGCCCCCCCTCCGGTTAATCAATTTTGATGAATTTTTTACAATCATATCTCGGGCATATACATAGATCAAATACTCAGTTTAATCAAAATCGTTAGAGCCGTTTTTGAGAAAATCGAAAAAAACCTAAAAAGTTATTAAGTAAATTACCCCCTCCCTTTAAGTAATTTTGATGAAATTTATGCTGTCACATCGCGGGCATATACAAACACTAAATACCCAATTTCAGGATCGCACGGTTTATAGTTTTTGAGCTAGTCTGTTCACACACACACACACACACAGACACACACACACACAGACCATTTCGCGGGACTTGGTCATTTCGACTCAGGGGACCCCAAAACGTGTATTTCCGTTGAAAACCGGTAGTCGAAATTTTTCACGATCGCAATACTTCCACTTACTATATATTTCATAAATAGGTAAGTGAAAGTAAAAAATCTGGTGCGTGCGCGCAACACACAACTTTCACTTACCAACTTACTTAGATTAGAAATTAATGCGTTTTGTTAATTGCCACTTCTCAAATGAACAGAACAGTTTAATTATAACGCATTGGTTTGTCATTAAAGGCGTATGGCGCATGCGTGAGCTCAAGGTGTTTTATGAGTTGACGGAATATTTTTCTTTTTTTCTCCCGTATATGTTTACTTGATTTTCTTCATACATCATATTTAGCCGTTTCTTATTTTTAAGCGTGATGAGAGACAGATAATTTCCCAATATAAACTAAAACAAAGGTACTTTATAGAAAAACAAAAAAAGCCCCTTCCCCATTTAAGCCCCCTCAGAACATTTTAATAATGATAAAGCTTACCTGATATTAAATAACAATTAATTTTCATTAAATATAACGAATTTGATAAAAATCGTTAAAGCCGTTTTTGAGATAATCGATCAAAAAGGTAAAAATTGGACAAAATTTATTAAGTAAATTCCCCCCTTCCTGTTGATCAATTTTTAAGAAATTTTTACAGTCATATCTCGGGCATATAAATACATCAAATACCAAGTTTGATCAAAATCGTTAAAACCGTTATTGAGTAAATAAAAAAAACACGTGAAAATGATACAAAATTTATTAAGTAAAGTCCCCCCTCCGGTTAATCAATTTTGATGAAATTTTTACAGTCATATTTCGGGCATATAAATCGATCAAATACTCAGTTTAATCAAAATCGTTAGAGCCGTTTTTGAGAAAATCGAAAAAAACGTAAAAAGTTATTAAATAAAGTACCCCCTCCCTTTGAGCAATTTTGATGAAATTTTTGCTGTCACATCGCGGGCATATACCTACACTAAATACCCAATTTCAGGTTCCCACGGTTTATAGTTTTTGAGCTAGTCTGTTCACACACACACACACACACAGACACACACACACACACACACACACACACACAGACCATTTCGCGGGACTTGGTTATTTCGACTCAGGGGGTCCCAAAACGTGTATTTCCGTTGAAAACCGGAAGTCGAAATTTTTCACGATCGCAATACTTCCACTTACTATATATTTCATATATAAGTAAGTGAAAGTAAAAATAACTGTGCACAGAGCAACATTTTTCCAAACTGTTTCACTCTTTTTTCCAGCTCAGCATCACAAGATGATGTAAAAAACTTGGCTGACCCGACATGTGTCAATAGCTGTTTTCATACTTTGTTTTAAATGAACAGGATGATGAAACTGTTTTCAAGTTAAGAATATTAAGTCTCAACAATAGGTTAGAATCGTTAAGAAGCCTTTGATTTTCAGAAAACTTTGTTCGTTTTTGTGTAAGCAGAGGCTGCAGACCAAACTTGGCACATAAACCAGTTGCTACTTCAATTACTAAATCAAACGGACCTGGAAGTTCTGATAAATTTAATACAACCTCATCCAGGAGATCGTATTGTCTTTCTTCTCGGTTTGAATCCACTTGTAAGTTCTCGTCATAATATTTTAAACTGAAACTCTTATTATTAACTCGTTCTCGCCAGCGTTTTAATTCATGCTCCTCGCTCATAAGAATAGCTTAATGATTTTCGCTCCATCGGACGGGAGCTATTCAAGGGCATTATGCAGTACTGACAATCAGTGGCGGTCCCAGGGGGGGATATTGGGGATCAATCCCTCCCCGAAATTCCGACAAAAAAAAATTAGTGGGATGAATTAAAAAAATTAATTACGCATCTAACTTTTACGAGTTTTCTAGGGAAGTTTAGTTTAATTTCGACTAGAATTTTTTATACAGAATTTTGTATATAAACTTAATGTATAAGCATAAGCAAATAAAGTGTGCTATTTTTACTTTTTTTTTTTTTTTACCGACCAATCCCCCCCCCGAAATTTTTTTCTGGAACCGCGCCTGCTGACAATCCAACAATAATAAAATAAACAATACAATCCTACCTCGTTATACATCATCTTGGAAAGTTTTTTATTGACAAAGGTGTCCGATAAGGCAGTCTAGTGCGGGCACGTGTTAAACCAAATACCAAACTAAGGTAAGGCGCACATTGAACTTTGCCACGCAGAGCAGAGCAGAGCAGGCGGCACGAAAAAAAAACCTGCGTCGCATAGGTACCCGCGCACATCGGAGAGCAGTTTCTGTGCCGCAGTTTTCCGAAGACAGGGGCTTATTTTTTGAAAGTATGTTAGATTTATTG
This sequence comes from Aelia acuminata, assembly GCA_911387785.2. NCBI lineage: Eukaryota > Metazoa > Arthropoda > Insecta > Hemiptera > Pentatomidae > Aelia > Aelia acuminata. The sequence goes on along the minus strand of OU426983.1, from coordinate 74,359,009 downwards.
AATTCAAACTCAGAACCTAATTCGGAAATAGATTTGGAAACAAAGAAAATTGATATATCAAAAGTCATCGTAAAAAATGTTGTAATAAAATGGGTATATGGAGAAAAGATTAGGAATCCGTCTGATTCTGGTGAAGCTCATAATTACACTGAAGTTACTATTTAGTCTGAGAGATCAAATGCTTAAAATAATAACTTATCGTGATGTTTAAAATCATGTAATGAGAGGTCTGGCTAAGCTCTAAGTTTGTAGAAGCTTGTTCCTTATATCATATTAGGCTCAAAATCATTGCGTGTACAATGCCTCTAATACGATTTTAACAACATAATATCATTATGAAATAAATTTTCATTAATCTCTTCTTTATTTTTATTAGAAATTATTTTAATTTATTTCCGATCTTATTTATTTAATTAATGAACATATTATTCACTATTTTTTATACTTTTAATTTTTTATAAATATTTATTTTTGTTTTTTATCTTATCTTTCATTATCCACCAATACTTTAATTATTTGGTCAGTAGTAATTTTATTTTTGTTCTAGTCAGTTAATTTCTGAGGGATCTCGTTTCACAATAAAGTTTATTTTTTCTTCTACTCCATTCTGTATGATGATATAAATAAATTATATAGAGATTATCAAAGAGAAGTTATATTTACTTCAAATTTCTTATTAAAAAAGTCCTATCGAGACATGGTCTATTTCCCACTCTTTTCGATTAATCGTTTTTGATTTTTTAAATAGCAGTTTTCTTTCTTTCTTACTCAAATTTATTTATAAAAAGAAGAAATATATTCTATTGGTTTTATTATTATTATTTGTTTTTAATCAACATTTACATTAACTAAATTTCCATAAAGCCTATCTGTTTTTTCCGTGAAATAAAATCAGTCAAATTTTCCTGAGATCATAACTTGATGAATCGTTTAATGAAATTCTAATATCTATTAGCAGAAAACTTGATTTTCTATTTTTTTAACGTGTCACGGTAAGACGAATAAAAACTAATTAAAACCGGAATAAGGTATTACAAATAATATAACAATATTAAAACTATTTAAGCAAAAGTATCTACTTTTCGACCTTCAGAAAGGCCCTCATCTAAATTTTAATATATTTTTTTAAAATAATATTACAACTACATTTTTCATCCTGCAATTATTTAGTTTTAGAAATTCAAAACACTCATATCATACACTTTTGGAATAGCGAGAAATTTCAAAATAATATTATGATTTTGGAATCTAAAATAACAGAATATATATATTTTTAAATTATTGTTTTTTTAAAACCGTTTTTTCCCCAGTACTTATCTAGAACACCCTATAAATACAGAATACCTACTTAGTTTCATTAACCTGCTAAAGAGAAAAGTAGAACTTCACAAACAATAATTTAAATGATAATAATAGGAATTAAAATAATCAAATATCGAAAACTGCGTCGCATAGGCACAGTCTTCTGTGGCAGATCCACGAGTGCCTCATCGGCCTGTTCTGCGTCCCAATGTGCGCGGTTCCTATCTAATTCACTTTCCACAAAAACTGCTCTGCTCTGCGTCGCGAGTGTCTCAATTTGCGCTCGGCCTTACATACAAATATACAAACCGGTTGCTACAATGTGACTTAAATTCAACTTTTGGTAAGACAAAATCGCGTTAAAATGTGTGTAAACTAGTCTTCTTCTGGACCAACAAAGTTACATTTCCAAGCTTGGAATGATTAAAGCATGGGGAACGTTGTGGAAACATAGTTCATTAATCTTGTGAAGAAAGTGAGATATAAAATGGGTAAAACTTCTTAGATCTTGAAAGACTTGATAAGAAGGAATACTAATTTCAAATTAACCTACAATAAAAAAAAAACTTACAACCGACAAATATGTTCATGCATCTTTTATCTTGATAAGCTATGAGAAGTTCACTTTAATGTTTCCTAACTTGTATAAAAGGTAGGAAAACAGATTCACTAGACAAAAAAGTTTAAAAATCTCAAGAATCGAAATGGTTTTTTCATTCTAAATTTCGGCGCACAGCCGAACTCCGCAAAAAACAGAGGAATGAGATAATAACGACCCCCTTTTCCCTTCTTTCCAAAAAAAGTTGATTTAAGGAACAACTCAAAACAGGAGAACACTCGTCTCGTTTATGAAAATTTTAACGAAATTGGATACGAGATGGATGGAGGGCCAGGAGAAATGCTTTCATCGGGCAAGGTTATTGGTTCAGGGAGCGCTCGTGAATGATGAAAGAAGGGACTTCAGCGAGGGTTGCTTCGTCTGATCTCGAGCTAATTAGAGGGGCACAATACCATCTAACTGCTTGATACGTACAACCAATAAAACGAAGAGTCCATTAGATATATAATAAATATGGAAAAAAATCTTAAATAAACAAGACAAAAGATTAATATCTACGTATTCCATAGAGGAAACTGATATTTTTCGGCAAAGCTTAAAGGAAAGTTCAAAAAGTTTTCTTACCACACATGTATAAGCTGACCAACTAAGATTGTTTTGCTCGTTAATTATATTATATTTTTTCTTCTATTACTTGGGAAAACCACACAATTCACAAGTAAACTTCAACTGAATCCATAATTCAATAATGTAAACTAGAGCAATAAAAATAGCATAAGGGCGGGCAGGTAACTTAGGGCTATTTAGCTTTAGTTTTGTACCTCTCGTGGGTACAAATGCACCTAACCTAAAAATAAGCGGAGGCATGGTTAAGTTTAGTGCTACTTGTAAGGTGAATCGAATTGGGAATGCGCTATCGAAAAACTGCTTGTACACAATTCAGAATCAGCGTCCATCCGAAAAAATATCGCAATAAAATTTATTAAGAACAAAAAAAACGACATGACACCAATACAGGAGTAAATTCAGAGAAGGCTCCAGATCGAGATAGGTGGCGAAACTTCATGAAGGCCTTATGTCCCACTGAGTGATAACAGGAAATAATAAAAAATAAAACAATAGACCTGGAAATCGTATAAAGGGACTCACTCACAATATTGGTTCCATTCTGAATACTAGGTATTTAGCCAAAAAAAAAAATAAATAAATACCACATATCAACTTATTGATATGACTGTGAACTGGAAAACACTTCACATTGATGTTCAACAACATTCATTCAATAATTTTCAAAGAATGTCTAATTAAAGATACAAAAACCTGCTGGCAACTCGATTTATCTGCTTAAAAAGGGGAAATTAATGCGATTATGAAGCACTCCATTTTAGCATAAAAGTTTGGACAGGCAACTTCATTCTCATCTGCCAGGCGCAATCCGATTATTTTCTGTGAACGTTTTCTTTAGAGTAGCAATATTAATTTTTTTCGATGATTAATAATGAAAGCCTATTATCATAAAGCCTAACGAGATATAACCATTGAGTTGGAAGTTGGAAGAAGTATTGATTATAACCATGTGCGTATGGGCACTTTCTCATATCATTTTTACTTTCACTTACCTATATGAAATATATAGAAAGTGGAAGTATTGCGATCATGAAAAATTTCGACTTCCGGTTTTCAACGGAAATACACGTTTTGGGGTCCCCTGAGTCCAATTAACCAAGTCCCGCGAAATGGTCTGTGTGTGTGTGTGTGTGTGTGTGTGTGTGTGTGTGTGTGTGTGTGTGTGTGTGTGTGTGTGTGTGTGTGTGTGTGTGTGTTTGTCAACAGACTAGCTCAAAAACTATAAACCGTGCGAACCTGAAATTGGGTATTTAGTGTTTGTATATGCCCGCGATGTGACAGCAAAAATTTCATCAAAATTGCTCAAATGGAGGGGGTACTTTATTTAGTAACTTTTTAAGTTCTTTTCGATTTTCTCAAAAACGGCTCTAACGATTTTTATTAAACTGTGTATTTGATCTATTTATATGCCCGAGATATGACTGTAAAAATTTCATCAAAATTGATCAACCGGAGGGGGACTTTACTTAATCATTTTTACGTGTTTTTTTTTTTTTTATTTACTCAAAAAATGCCTTAACGATTTTGATCAAACTGGGTGTTTGATGTATATATATGCCAAAGATGTGATAGCCAACATTTCATCAAAATTGGTCAAATGGAGCGGGCACTTTATTTCGTAATTTTTTCCAATTTTTACCTTTTTTTCGATGATCTCAAAAAATGCTTTAACGATTTTTATCAAATTCGTCATGTTTAAATAAAATTAGGTGTTCTTTAAAATCAGGTAAGCTTTATCATTATTAAAATGTTCTGAGGAGGCTTTTTTCGGGGGGGGGGGGCCTTTTTTGTTTGTTTGTTTTCTATAGAGTACCTTTGTTTTTGTTTATATGGAGAAATTAACTGTCTCTCGTTACACCTAAAAATAAGAAATGGCTAAATATGAGATATGATAAAAATAAAGAAAACATAAAGAGGAGAAAAAAAGAAAAATATTCAGTCAACTCATAAAACTCGTTGAGCCCACGCATGCGTTAAGGACAGACCATTGTTCATAATTAAAGCCGTTCTGTTCATTAGAGAAGTGGCAATTAACAAAACGCATTCATTTCTAATCTAAGTAAGTTGGTATGTGAAAGTTGTGTGTTGCGCTCACGCACCAGATTTTTTTTCTTCGACTTAATAAAATAAAAATAAAAACGGAGCTAATCTTATTTAAAATTTTTCTTCTCCTCAAAAACTTTGGAATTACAACCAAATAACCAGTGTAATTTAAGTTTTGTGCCTGCAAAGATGCGAACTTCAATATGCCCCCAAATATCATTTTGCCAGTCTTCATTTACAAAAGGAAAATATAATTCTTAGGTATAAATTAATTCGATTATTTCAGATTGTGCAAACATCAGATTCTTCCGATTTTCAGTACACAAAATTCTGTAAGGAATACTTGTGAATTATTTTTAAATTTTAAATTTTTCGAAAAATATTAAATCTTAGAGAAATAGGAATCCATAACTCATTCTGTGTGAATGAGGGTATTCATAAAGATTAAAAAAAAAAATTTAATAATTATATAATTATTATATAATAATGTAATTAATTATAATCCCGAAACAGGTAATTAGAACGAGTCCCAAAAAAACAAAATTGGTATCTGATAAAAAATTTGATAGCGATTTTTTAGATCCTTATAGTACTGATTTTAAAAGAATTTGAGTCTGCAACTCAGGCATATAAACTAGGCATAAAATGGCGACCCCATGAAATAGAATATTTTGGGCCTTTTTTTTCATTTTTTTTTCTTATAACACGAAATCAATACATCCCACTGAAACATGAATTCCCTTTAAAATAAAATTATACAAAATTTGAATTGGTTATTTAAAGTTAAAATTCGTTGTTTTCCCAAAACCGACTATCGAAATCCGAAAATCCTTTGTGTTCCAACGCCAGCACTCGAAAATGGCTACTCCTAATTGTAGAACATAAACTTTTGTGTAAAAATAGATTCCCATTTCTAAACTTATCCCACTTCTGTCTAGAGAAACTAATAATAAAAAACTAATTCTAAAAGAAACTAATAACTAAATTAAAACGTATATAATTCGTAGTGCTTACTAGACAAAAATGTGTAAACGAAAATTTCGGTTTCATGCATATAACTCGCGAAATTCAAATATAGTATTTACTTATTTCTCTCTAATATAAACGAGTATACAATGCTAAATAGAATAGCATATTTAAAGATAAAACTGTTAAACTGGTTCGAATATCGAACATCGAATATCTGTAATTTTTAACATTTGTGGAATCTCGTTTTCAAACGTCCGCAACTCGAAAACGTCTACTCTGAATGAAAAATATTATAGTTGGAAGTGTATATACTATAATGTAATATATAATACTTACACGTTTTAATTTCTCTCTCGTTAGTTTCTCTTCACAGGAGTCAGCTAATTTTAAAATTAAGGATATCGTTTTACATAGAATTTGATACTCTACCTACAACTATTATCAGTACAAATAGTGTCAATTTAAGTAGAAAACCATTAAATTGTATTTAATTATAATAATAATAATAATAATAGCCTTTTATTATGTACATTTAAGGAGTAAATACAGATCAGAAATTAACATAAATTAAATTAACAATCATCTTCTTTGTACATAGGCCTTCCCATATCATTGGTTTTGATAAGTAAAAATTATAATAAAGTCTTTGCTATTTATGGGAGTAATGGTCTACGCTGTCCCAGGTGACCAACCTATTGGGAAGCGGAGTTCGTAATCTCACCCCATTTGTCTCTCCAAGCTTGCCTGTCTCTTGCCAGTCTCCACCACATCGGACCAGCTAACTCCTTAAACCAGTCACTCCATCTCTTGGCTTGTCTTCCTCTCTTCCTCTTGAGATTGTAGGGTGTCCAGAGGGTTGCATCTCTCGCCCAACTAGGGTCTTGCCTTCTTAATACATGTCCACCCCACTTCCATTTGAGAGTATCGATATGATGGTTTATATCTTTCAAACCAGATTTCTGCCTGATAATGGTATTTTTGATTTTATCTCTTCTCCTGATATTTAGCATACTCCGTTCCACAGATCTTTGCCAGGTTGTTATTTTCTGTGTCTGGACTTTGGTTAAGGACCAGGTTTGACTGCCATAGGACACCACCGGAATGATGCAAGACTCAAAGATCTTCTTCTTCATTTCTGGCGGGAAATCATTCTTGAAGATGTTCCTCAGTGACCAATACTTTTTCCAGCCAAGTGCTATCCTTCTGCTCACTTCTTTTCCTCGTTTATCCGAGAAGCTGATTAGTTGGCCCAGATATATATAATCTTCGACATATTCAAGAAGATGACCATCTATATCCACAGCTGTTTTTTCCGCATTTGACATTACTTTAGTCTTGCCAAAGTTCGGAGATAGCCCTATTTCTTTGCATGCTCGTAATAAATTTTTTAGCATTTTAATAATGTTCTCTGCAGAATGTGCTAACAAAACAATATCGTCTGCAAACCGGAGACAATTGAGCCATTTTCCATCAACCTTAATGCCTATGTCCTCCCAGCCTAAGGTCCAAAAAATCATTTCCAATACCAGGATGAAAAGAATTGGTGAGAGGGGATCCCCCTGTCTAACACCTTTTTGTACCTTAAAGCTCTTGCCCTGTCTTTCCGTCCCTATGTATGCTTCCATTTCCGTATAGAGCTCCATGATTATGCGGATATATTTCGCTTCTATCCCCACAGCTTTTAGGGCTTTATATATACTCGGATGAAGTATGCTGTCAAATGCCTTTTTGAAATCAACGAAACACACGTCTAAAGATGAGAATAATGGACTTTATAGGGATAGAACAAGCAGGCTTTAGGAGTGGTTTCTCAGTTATGGACCACATTCAGACCCTTAACCAGGTTATTGAGAGGGCTAGGGAGTATTTAATTATGGCAGTGTAAATTAGCATATATAAACGCTTCTAAAATCTCTAATCTCACAATAAACAATGAATGAACTCGATCTCTTATGTTTTAACAAACTTAAAATTGTATAATAAAGAGAAAATGTAATGGAAATAATTGAGGGTGCGGTCAAATAAAACAACACAATATGTTCAATTACAAATATTATGCCGATGCCTATACCTTCTATATATATCTATCGACAGCCCTGATGATGACCCGAATCTCGCGTCGAAACGTCGGCACAATAGTGGACATATAGTGTGTTGTTTTATTTGACCGCACCCCCAACCATTTCCATTACATATACTTCTACGGTCAACCATCTTCTTTCATTATTAATAGAAAATTTATTCGAGTGTGATTTTTAAATTATTATTTTTATAATATGTTTTAACTAGCCGAAAAGTTGGCCAGAGGTATTAATTATTAATTAGTACTCCGAGGTTTGCATGAACTTTGAAAAGAAAAATATTAATATTACCTTAATTAATTGGGGAGTTTTATAAGGGAGTTTTTTTTTGTTTTTTTCAACTTGTTCAAACAAAAACGTGGAATAATTATAAAGTGATAAAAACAAGTATTTTTAGAATATTTAATTGCTTGCAAAAGAAAAAAATATTTCAAAATAATAAAAGAAAATCAACTTCATTATTCAATTAGCATTTAACAATAACTGAAATGTGTTAAAATTTGAAAGATGCCATATTTAATTTAACTTTTAATAAAATTCCACTTTTCCATGTTATATAATAATAATTATTAACAGAAGCAAAATTAATAACATTGAAATTTTTATCATTACTTCTTCGCTTCAGAAGATGGAAGATTAAATTAATTTATATTAGCTTACATTTACAGGACGAACATTGGTGAAAAATCGTGCGAAACAGTCAACAATACAGCGTGCTAATTATGTATAGATAATATATTTCATCAATCTCTTGGAGTTAGTTTAGCTTCGGACTTAGTGATTTTTTATTTGATTTTCTATTCTATCAAAAATTATATTTTTCAAGATTATCAGTCAACAGTTTGTGATTTTTATGGTTAAACTAAGACCAGCGGCAATGAATCCGCTCGCAATATAGTTTATAAGAACCCCTTTAAGTACAAATAAGACAAAATGTATATTCTTGTGAAGAATAATCTATTTAAAAATTTAAAGTTATATTCTGTCTTTAAATAACAAAAAAATGCCCTATGGAGGTGGGCTGTAGCCCCGACTGCCCTTGGTCCGCCCAAGTATTATTAGTTCAATAAATCTCGGAAAGATCTAAAGCTGAAGGGATATATAATTCAAGACCAACAAAGCTGCGGACTAACTCGAGGCGACTACACGCCCTAGTATTAAAAAAAATTAGCCCCTTCCATTAGCCACACATATTTCACCGCAGCCCCAATTTGGATTATTCATACCCTCACCCTTCTCCCTGGATTATTTCAGTAACACGTTTCGCCAAGAGAAAGAAATTAAAGCTGTAGACAAGTAATCGACCACTTCTCCCAATCCCTGATATAACTCGTATTATAACCTTATACAACTAGCAGGCAGCTTCAAAATAAATGTCATTATCACTAACGACATACCATGATCTAGGCTAGGTTGAAAAAATTACAAAGACAGGATCATGTCATGTTCACATTCTTCTCAGAGGCCGCGAATTCCTCTGTCAGATGTCAATTAGATAAACGGGTTATTTGGAAAATTATACCATCAAATATGTGTTCAGCGGCCTGTTTGGTTATTGCATAGTTAGAACATAAGTCAACATAAAAATATCAATGAACTTTATAAAACAGAATGAACTACAGCAAGTGGCAGAGACATATCATCGAGTATGTCCTCTTATCGCTTATATCGTGAATGGTGAGAATCTGACAAACTAGCTTATTAGAAGCTACGGTTTATTTTGAAAATTGCTGTAATACGTACTGTAAAAAACATTTTTCTCTCAAGAACAAAAATTTTCATTTGCGGGTCAATTTTCAGAAACAAACTTGTTTTCGTATCTGTCTGTAGTCAAGCCCATGAGACAGGCTTAATAAGTACACCCGTTAAGCCTATTTTCATGAAATTTTCAGACTGCGATTTGATACATAAAATATCATCCAATTTCTTCATACGCCTATCTCTCTAAATTCGGACATTTCATTATTTCTAAAGTTGCAGGGAAGTCAGAGATTAGTGAAAAATTATCAATTCCTTTAACCAAAAAAGCAGGTCACTTCTTGCTGACCTGCGGTATGTATAGGTAATGCGTTTAACACAGCCTAGTTAATAATATAAATATACCTAATATTAGTATTAACGTTATCATTTATGAAGAAGCATAACTTTATGACCTGAAGCTATTCAAAGATTCGTCATCCCCACCTGTCGTTAGAGGAAGAGTAAATTAGGTTAAATTTGCATAAAATTTGGGGAGATTATTCTAATTAGGGATTTCCATCGCTACCAACGAGAAATTCCTACACAATACCTAGTTCATATATTTTGTAGAGTTTCGTAAGATTGAAACATTTTTCTAAGGGCTTGTAGGACTTAAGTTGAACCTTCGTTGAGGAATTTTAACTCGAAAAAAATACCCACAAATAAAGATTTAAAAGCTTAAGATTATAAAAACTACCATTTTAATTTATTTAATCATGTTTTTAGCCAACAGCAAAGTTGTGAAGTAGATATTGGCTAACATGTTTGAATAAAAATTGAATATAAAACGGAGAATATATTATGGTGACAGTAACATGATTCCAAATTATCCACGAACACGACAAATCAAACATCAAAACTATAATATTAATCTGATGAAAATAATATTTCATTATTTAATACACAAATAGATTTTTTAATTCAGATTTTTTTAGCAATATATGTGTTTTACAAGAAAGAGTATAAAGTGAAATAATTATATATATATATATATATATATATATATATATATATATATATATTGCAATAGCCTAAAAATCAAAATTATTTTTAAAATCAAAATTAAAATATTTTCCAGACAGCTATGAAGCTATGGATCACATATAATAATTTATTATGGTATACCTAAATACCTGAACATGGATAACTTTGACAAGAGTTCAAAGGAATTCAGAAGGAATGTTCTTTGGCCCGAGCAAATCCTATCTGGGCATTCCAAATGGACGAAAAGCCAATATCGCGGCGCACAGTGGAGTATTTACCATCAAATCATGGCCAAAAGTCCGAAAAATAAATTGTACTTCAGAACATCACAATACGTATTTCCTGGTAGCTTAGGAATGTTTGCATCGAGATACATTTATTTCGTTCATTGTTATCCACTTCCTGCCCGAAGAAACAAGTCTGAATCCAGAGTTAAGGACGCTGCATTTACACAGTTGATTTTTTCCGAGTTGTAAGATGCTTATAGATGTGATTCCTGTGGAATCCGTTTAACAAGGGATCTAAAATTTTTCTACACAGTTTCGAAAGCTATGTATTTCTCGGTGATAACTAGTATTTAGCAAGTTTTTATGTCATTACGGTTAACTTATTTATAGTTATTTTGATTACGATGTTTAAAGAAAAAAATTAGACTTGTTTAAAAGAATAAAATAGATTATGTTGTATTGTCGGGCTGTGTCTGGCAGATATTTCTGCATTAATGTAAAGTTGAATCCTTCTACTTGCCATAACGCAAAAAAAAACTCACCCCAACTCACCCCCCCCCCTTTTTTAATAAATGTATGAAAATACCTCTTAAAGTGATTTTTTTTTTATATTTTTTGATAATTTTGTATTGTCAGGCTTTGTCGGGCAGTTATTTTTGCATTAATGTAAAGATGAATCCTTCTACTTGCCATACCGCAAAAAGTTTTTAATAAATGCATGAAAATACCTCTTAAAGTGAATTTTTTCATATTTTTATTTATTTGGTTTCATTTATATATGTGGTCACATCACATTATTTACATGCAGGTTTTCACAATTAAGATTTACTATGCAAATAATGTATTTAGTATTTGCAAAAGCTAGATATAAAATTTGCGATTAAAACTTTCAAATTTCTTATGTATAGAACATTTTCCCGACTTTTTGCTAATTCCCTTATTTTTCCCCTAATTTTTGTCAAAACTTGAAATGTTTTATATTTTATTCGTTTTATATATTTTTAGATTGTTAATAAAAAGTTTTAAGTAATCCATAGTTACAAAAAAATAGGTAAATAGTTTTGGCCAGAATTTCATGGCTAATACTCCACTGTGCGGCGGCTTGAAGAAAGCATATAGAAAAGGCTATTTAAATGTAATAAATGAATTGATTAAAAAAAAAAAATAAAAGAAATAAAACAGATCCATCAAAATGTCAGTAAATATATACTATTCAACCTCGTCCCTCAAAAAAAAGGCGAAAATTCCGGGGACTTTAATGTATATGTGCGTTTTCCGATCTACCTCTACACTCTGTCAATAACTTTTTTTCGTCAATTTAACTAGATTCATACGATAAAAATAAGTATAAATTGAATTAAAATGAGAACCGATAAATTTTAATGAAAAAAAATATAATAAACGGTAAAGGAGTTTATTAGGTTTGAAGAATTGAAATCTGGTCAACTGAATTTAATATTTAAATATTTGTAAGCGACTAGAATTAATAAGACTCATACAGAGTTAGTGGAAATATTGAAAACAGGTTATTTAAACGTAATCAGAAAAAAAAAATATACCCTTTATTAGTAAAAAATATTTATTAGAAAAATTATGGTAAAAGAGGTTAGGTTATTTAAAATTGGTGTTGTAGTGTGTTAAATAGAAGTTTTTATTTGTGAAAAGTAATTTTATAGTAACTTAGTAGCCCACTGAACTTGAGGGAACATTAGTGAGGTGAGTTTTAGGAATTTAAGTATGACGGACCGTCCGCCAACACCGGTGGATGTGGAAGTCTTAGATGGGCTTGAAATTGCCTCAAATACTAATTCGCAGCTCCAAGAGGGGGCTTGGGAATTAGTCACAGGTCGCAAACGTCTCTCAGAAGTCGTAAGAGAAGATGCCAACAAACCCAAAGAACCTAATATCAACGGGGCGGTCACTGCCACACACAACAGATTTGCCCCGTTAGCCCAACAATATAATGATAATTCGTCAATGAAGAAAATTCGTCTCAGACAACAAAACCCGAAAATCCATCCAAACCACCTCCTATTTTCGTAAACGAAGTCAAAAATTACCCAGTTCTTATACAATTCCTGGAAAAGGTTAGTGGCCCATCTTCATTTAACCTAAAGGCAACAGGCAACAAAGTATGTATTTATCCTGAAACATCCGACGCTTACCGTGCAATAGTAATTTTTTTAGGAAAAGAAGATGCTTCGTTCCACACGTTTCAGCTTCCTGATGACAGATGTCCGCGCATTGTAATAAAAAATCTGCACTATTCGACTCCCAAATCAGTAATTATAAATGAACTAAAATTAAGAGGTTACGAAGCGACTAATGTCACAAATGCTATCTCCAGATTTAAATACACCGGGATACACCAGCTGTCTGCGCCAACTGCAGAGGAGCACATCCAGCAAATTATAGGGGATGTGAGACTCTGAAGGTACTCAGAATGGCACGAAAATCCCGATATCAGTCTCTCTCACAGAATTACAAATACCTACTGTCCAATAATATATTCACACATCATACAAAAGATTTCATGACAAACTCCAAGGACATTACAACAAACTTATACAGAATATGGCGACATTGGACATGCCCGAGTACACCAGAAGAAGGCTAAAAAGGAGCTGGCTAAGAGATCTCCTAGTATAAAATCTTATAGAATTTCATGTTAGGAGAAGGTGCCGATGGGTGCCCAACTCCCTCATGCCTGACATGCCTGTTTTTTTTTTTTTGTGCACTATATATCGATCACATCCGCTTATTGTCGCGTTTTCTTTTGTGGCAGGTGTGGAACTATAAATAGTTATTAAAAAAAAAATTATGTCACCTGTGTTTAGCATGACAACCAAGTAAACCAAAGGTTGTGGGTTTGTAGTCTGGACAAGTGGCCATATGTATGATTTTTTAAATGGAGTAAAAATCCTTGGCGGTGTCATCTTTCAGAGGGGACTAAAAATTGCGGTCCCGATCCTATGGTACTCAAATTTACCATATTACATACCACTGTAGCGTCGTCCGATTGGCCATTGTAACATAAAGTGAAATTAAATAAATAAACAATTATAGGGATTAATAGATTCTTTTAAAAAGAATTTATAGCAGCTTACTGGTAACGTCTAATTCAGTGATGAAAATATAAAATGATTATATATAAAATAAAATGGCACATAATATTTTATAAATTTGATTATGAAAAATTAGAAGTTCTTATATAAAAATTTGAGTATATTAATACTGATAAAGACTCCACATTTCTATATTACACTCATAACATAATTGAATATATTTTTGCCATATCTGTCTTATAAAAAAAAATTTAAACTTTAAAATACACAAATAAGGTCGAGAATACATATTTTTCAGTATTAACATTCCAAGATTTTGAAGAAAGAAAAAAAGTACAAGCTTATGGAAAATGACGATCCCCGGACATCGCGAAGGCTTCAATACCGTAACATATCGTTATCAACATCCAAATCCCAAGCGATCATAAGTGCCTTATTAAATTGAACATTATCAACTAAAGGGAGCGGATGTATGAATGAATGCCTTCCTCTAATAGTAGTAGTCGCCACAAGTGGCCCGGCTAGGAGTCCGGCCCAGACTGTCAGTTTTCTTCCGCTTTGTCGTAATACTTATAGGGATGAAACATCAATTATGTCTGGAAGTACCAACAGTATGAAAAATCAATCAATCAATAATAGTACCTATAAATTTATAGTTAAATTATGAGGGCAACATTATATAAATAAATAAAAAATCATATTTTAAATCACTTTTAAAATTAATTTTACTAAAGTTTAATAAATCTTATCGAATTCAAGAAAAAAGAGAAGTTCATACATACCTACTTCATCTATCCACCTACAATGAAAAATATCTATTTTTTTTAGAATCTCAGAACAAGAGAGGGATTTGTTTTGTTTTTATTATTGAAATCTTGTATATCGATGTTTTTTAATTTTTTTTTATCTTATGTAGCATCTTTTAGTTCCTTTCTCTCTTACATCTTATACTTAAGGTATTACACTTGTATTTTATTCTTTTTATTTCTCTCCTCTCTCCAAATTCAGTAGTTCGTGATCAAGCGATCTTAATATTTGTGATGTCTAACTAAGTTCTTTCTGAGTATAATTTAACAACTAGAAATTATAATTTAACTTACAGTTAAAAATATTCTGAAGTAAAAATTGTTTAACACGTTAGGTGCGGCGACGTATTTTATACATATATTTTAGGATACCCCTGATTTGAAGTATCGGTCCCAGGGGTCCGACTGCTGGGATGAGCCACAGACGATGTCGGGCATCTGGGTCCGATGGGAATGCTCTGACGAAAGTGTTATCTTTTGACTGAAAAGTGAATTAAATGAACGTCTCAAGGGCATTATGTCTTGGTAAAGATTGGAACTAGACATAATAGGCGCAGGACAGGCCCCGTGGTCCGATACAGGATTAACGCCATTCTTTATCGAAAATCGGACCTCGGACTCCGATTCTAAAAAAACAACAGAATTTCAGCTGATAGCAATATTTTTTACACTAAAATGCAATAATATCATTAAAAATCAACTAAATTGAGTGTGTGAAGTGTTCGAACTTTCGGGGATATTGCAAATATCTGTATTACTGTTATTCTGAAACTTCACTAAAATTCTTTATGCTTTTCATCCTCCCATCCCATCCCTAACCATCGGGATATTGCAAATATCTGTATTACTGTTATTCTGAAACTTCACTAAAATTCTTTATGCTTTTCATCGGATTTGTGTTTTATTAATTACAATGTTCGCTAAATAAATTAGATTTTAATTGTCAAAGGAGATTCCAACAACCAATTGATTCCACTATCCCCCCCCCCGTAATGGTAGTACCCTACATCCATGCAGTTTCCTTCAAACAGCCTACATCGAGATAAAAGTTCGGAGCATCCCCACAAAGCTGATGGTGTATCCGCATTTCAGGTAATGGCTTTGAAAGTAGAATCCCTTGTTTTCATGGGCTGATATTCCTCTGGGTGTAGTTTCAACTACCTGCCTTTGTAGTATCTTGTTTTGTTTTACATCGGAAAATCATCTTTTCGTGTCGTTGAAAAGAGAAAATCCAAGTTAGGTTACTGTTATTATTTTTTTACAAAGACATAGGTATTACAGTCAATATATTCTTGTCGTTGGATAGAGTGTGATTTGAACTAAACCAGAATCAAAGAGTGAAATATAAAACAGACTATGTACTCCATAAATATACCTACCCATAAAAGAAAACCATAATTCAGTTTCCTAGAAACCAAAGAACTGTAGGCATAATTCTGAAAATAATATAAATTTATTATAATGAGAGAAAAAGCCACTTAAACGATTCATTTACATCCTACCTATCATTTCTTGCTAATCACTCGGATAACAATTAGTTAATTTTTTTTCCAAGGAACATAATAGTTTATACTTTAATAAGTTTAATAAAAACCTATATATGAAAATAAATATATTATATATTTATTTATATTATGTACTATATATAAAAAAAGTATATTTCCTTAGTAATACTTTAAAAACCATTTTAATTTTTTTCTACAACAGAAAAAGATATGCTGAAAGGTTGCTATGAACAAGGTGAATACATCACCAGAAAATATTTTCAAACGGAAGTAATTTTATTATACCTTTTTGTGGGAAATAAAACATGAAGCACTCGAATTTCCGCCTGAGAAGTTCATTTCATAATAAACCCCAGGAAATCAACTTCAACCCTCCCCACTCAGCAGGTAAGAACAGGGTAATCACCAGTAGATAATCCGCTTCCCTCTCGATCCCATTCTCTCTTCCAGGTGGAATATTATACCACTTTCATTAAGAAAACAAAATTAAATATTTTCATTCAGAGCTTACAAGGGGCATATATCTGTAACAAAAGTTGATTTTAGTAGGCAACAAATATTTACACCTTTTCTAATCCCAATCAACATACTGTAATACTTCTGCGGGTCAACAAATATTTATTTAACGAAAATATAACAATATCAATGCCAAAAAAAATTATCACAACATAAATATTCGAGCAGGTTACAAAAATGATAACTGTATAACACACAAATCATATGACTTGAGCTTCACATTCAAGACACAGACTAAAACTATTTGGTCCAGTCACTTGCTCCTTATATATCGTCGTAAAATGAATGGCCTCTTATGGTCTAGAACACCGTGGAATCATCCAGGCATTGGACTAGTCCTTTGATGGTCCGCTTCAACCGGTAGTTCGTTCCAACAAAAGGTTTGGGATTTCAAACCATACGTTTTTTTGTTGTTGTTTTTTTATATATTTATGGATTTAACGTTACACGTCCTTAGAGACATTTCTCCTGGATGTCTTCTTTTCCATCCGGACTTGCTCCCTAGGTCGAACGAAAGGTCTCTTCCGTAATCCACTGCGCCTATTCTACATCGTAGCTCCCTGCATGCACAAGCATGGAAAATGTTTGTGGCATGAAAAAAGGTAGCTGAATCCGGCGTTAAAGATTGGCATCTAATTGCCGGGGTAAGCTCCAGTGTATACTCCAAAAACCCGAAACTTCGACAGCATAAAGTTCAAATAAATTATAATAAAGGAAGAGTTGGTATTTCCTTAAGGAAATAAAAAGCCTAAAAACACTTTTTTTCCTCTCTGCTGAACTGAAACCATGCTTCTGGAAGTACAACTAATTATACATTGATACGTGACAGAAACGAGTAATTTTTAACCCCGCATCCCTCGCCCAAGGATTACATTTTTTTAAATATATCTCGCTAACATTTTTTATTATAAAGCCTTTGAAGTATCATGGGATTTTTTATTTATTTTACCAACGTTGAGTGTGTAACACAACCCTTCTGCATTTGGATTACTTTTACATAATAATCTTCCATTAGGAAAGAATTATCAAATATCAAAAGGAAAAAAAATTGAATAAAAAAACAAAGAATCCTAGACTTGAAAAACGAGGCGCCTACAATGGAGATGTCAGCGAGTGGTAGAGTACCAGAAAAGACGAAACAAGTTCTTGACCAGTTAAAGGTCACCTGTCTGTCTCCCATCTTTCACGGCCGAGGATCAAAAAAGTAAAAATATTTTAGGGGTTTTTCCTTCAAAACCTCAGTTTTTATTAATTTCTTCCTAGCTATGAAAGGAAGTTCCTCTAGCTTAATTGGATGGTAGGGCCAGTTTAAAAATTCCTAAGCGTTTAACAACTGGGATAAGAATTCCTACCTACCTTTGGTCATACACTTTTGGTAGCGGATAATGGATAGAATTTTTTTAGTAATTCGAAGAAATTCAATCCATTTATAAATTGATCGCTTTCATTTTTGTTTTATATTTACTTTTTTTAAATATTAAGGCTTTAAAATAAAAGCGCGTCAGTCATAACAGTGATGATGAGATGATTCTTTAATTACATGGAAATATCTTTTCATTCAAGCCAACACCTTACACTCGACCAACACAACTAACAATTACATAGCACCCTGTGTCCCCTGAGTCCAAATAAACCATCAAACGGTCTATGTGATTGCGCGTGTGTGTGAGCGTCCATGCGTGGGTGCGTGCGTCCGAGGAGGGGGGGGGGCATCCCCACAGCCCTTCCTTTGGATCCGCCAATCAGCTTTTTTACCTTTATGTTTCTTTTCCACTACTCAAATTCTACTTGTTCTGCACATTATTTGTTCTTTAACTTGCTTCCTTATATTAAGGAAAGTCAAATTCTATCTTTAAAGTATGAACATTTTCCAAAGGGAGGGGCTGCAACCCCCACAGCCCCCCCTGGATCCGCTAATGGCGTGTGTATGTGTGTCATAATGGTGCGTTTGTGTGTATGTGTGTGAGGGAGAGAGAGAGAGAGAGCAGACTGAAATTCGGTAATTGATCTAAATATATGCCCGTGATGTGAGGGGCCGGGATGGCCGAGTGGACAAGGGCGCTTGCAATAGATAATCACAGCTAAGCAACGTCCATCGTGGTTAGTACTTGGATGGGTGACCGCTCCGTTCGGGTGACCTCCCACCAATGAACGCCACGTAGTCCAAGTCTACCCCTACCCCCGGGTATGTGAGGCCCGTCAGCCTATTGGAGGCGACTCACACCGACCGGGCGTAAGAGCGATGAACCTTCCCCGTGTATCGCATCGAGAATCGTGGTGTGGTTTTCCAGGATGTCAGTAGCCGCCCGGAGGTTTGGTTCAGGGACGGTATGCTTCAGGGAAAGAAATATAGGTCCTCGGGGCCTGCTGACTCTGAGCTACCATAATCCTTGAACCTAGACCAGTTTGTCACTGTCCTTGAACCCGAGAGAGCATACGCCATCGGTGGGAAGGACACTGCCAAATTGGCCCCAATGGGATTGGTTATGGAGCTATGGGCAGTCTGCCGCTGTACCATGGTGACCATGACTTGCAGCAACGTGAGATATGGGCTACCCCCTCCAGGCTGTCTGTACTCCCGCAAGCAAAACAAATGTCTGTAAGAAGACCACACTGCGCGGCCAAAGGTCTCATTAGGCCTAATGCCAACCGAAAAAAAAAAAAAAAAAAAAAAAAAAAAAAAAAAAAAAAAAAAAAAAAAAAATATGCCCGTGATGTGACAGCAAAAATTTCATCAACTTCCATGTCTCATTTTTAAGTTGTTGTCGATTTTCTCAAAAACGGCTCCAACGATTTTAATTAAACTCGTAATGTGTCATCAAGTATTCTTAAATATCAGGTAGATTTCATCATCATTGAAATGTTCTGATGGGGGTTAAATGGCGAAGGAAATTTTTCTTTCTATAAAGTAACTTTGATTTTGTTCATATGGAGAAATTATCTGTCTCTCATATGCCTATAATAAGAAAGACTAAGTCTATCTAGTTTTCAAAAACTAAATAGAGAATTATAAAATCAGATGCCATGGAATATTATGCTTGTATTCCCGTATCCTCACAAATATACTTAAATAAAAACTTTTATTTAACAATAAAAAAATTTATTGCACTTTAGAAAGTAAAAAGGTGATGATCAAATTATTCTAAAGCAGTTTACGTAGTGAAAAACTTATGGAACTAGATAATCTTTAATAATTATATTTTAGTTTACAAACTTCAGTTTCATAATTTACACTTACACGCCGGGACTGTGCCTAATTCATGCTCCTCGCCCATTGGCGGCTTACCTTAATGATTTTCTTTTTGGTCTTTTATTATTCCAAATTTATAATATGGTGAAAAATCCAATCTTCCTTTATGATATATATATTTTTTCAACACATTAAAACCTCACAACGTTTCGAGGCTCATTGGCTCATCTTCAGGTGTACTGCAACAATATTTTACATAGGTAATATTTACAACTTTTATTAAAAGATTAATTTACAATAATTATAAAATTTGGAAACATTTAAGACTTAAAATCCTATATTACATTATACTCATTATATACATGCCAAAACATATTATAACCATACAATATATCAATTCATTAAAATCTCGTCAATAAATAAATAAATATTATGTCAAATTGCACTTCTTTCTTTGGCCAACTCACTGTTACTGGCTTTAGGCTGTTTGCTACTTAATCCTATTTATACTTGTTCACCTCTTGTCCTAATTATTATTATTTCATGATATATACATACACAACCCATTCATGCACACACGCACCCACACACGCACACACACACACACACCCACATACACACACACCTACTCACATACCCACACATACGTACGCAATACATGTCTATTTATATGTATATATCATCAAATTTTTAATTTTTTAATTATGTCCATGTAATGGCTGCCTATGGTTTTAATATCTGTTTTATAATTGACTGTTCTATTAATGTTTTTGGTGATGTATATGGCCTCTGTAGTTTTCGTGTTATCTGTGTTATTGACTGTTTCTTTTATTATTTTGGGATTGCTAAAATCAAATTTATGTTTTTTTGTTATACTATGTTGGGCGAGTGCTGTTGTGCCTACATTTCTTATACTTTTACAATTGCTAATATGTTTCGATATTCTTGTTTTAAGCTTTTTGGAAGTTTCCCCAATATAAATCCCTTCACAATCTTGACAGTCAATCTTATAAATTATATTTTGTTTATCATTAAATTCTATTTTATCCTTCATATTGTTTAAATAATTACTTAATTTATTATTGTTGTAGGTGGCCAAAGAAAGAAGTGCAATTTGACATATTATTTATTTATTTATTGACGAGATTTTAATGAATTGATATATTGTATGGTTATAATATATTTTGGTATGTATATAATGAGTATAATGTAATATAGGATTTTAAGTCATAAATTTTTCCAAATTTTATAATTATTGTAAATTAATCTTTTAATAAAAGTTGTAAATATTATGTAAAATATTGTTGCAGTACACCTGAAGATGAGGCAATGAGCCTCGAAACGTTGTGAGGTTTTCATGTATTGAAAAAATATATATATATCATAAAGGAAGATTGGATTTTTCACTATATTATAAATTTGGAATAATAAAAGACCAAAAAGAAATTTAAAAAGTCTTCCAGTAAAGTATAAACTATCAATACTTAATGATTTTCGCTCTATCGGACGGGAGTTATTAAGGGCATTATGCAGTATTGAAAATCCAACAATAATAAAATAAACAATACAATCCTATCTCATTGTACATCGTCGTTTAAACTTTTTGATTGACAAAAGTGCCCGATGCAGCAGCCTAGTGCGTGTAGGTACACGTCGGCGTGATCTTGTTGATAAAATATAAGGTAATTTTAGAGGAACAGGACCTGATCGTTTTTTGTTTCCAGAAAGGCATTAGAGACAAACATTTGAAAATTGAATTTCAATTTACTACGAGCAGTAAATACACTTCTATCGATTCACCTTCAAGATATGTTTTCAAAAAGCAACTCGCATTAAAAAAATAAATAAACAATAATGAATTGAAAAGTACTGGGAACTTTCAAGTTTTTCAATAAAAATTATAATACTCTATGACTTATGGAGACAAACAAAAATGAATAAATGTATGAAGTTCCAGAAATGGCGTTTACATCTTTATAAAAACTCGTCGATTTCTAATCTAAGTAGGTTGGTAGGTGAAAGACGTGCGTTGCGCGCATTGCACCAGAATTGTTGTGTTATGAACTAAAACCTTCTACTCAATGTTCACTGCATCCATAAGAGAAAGGTTTACTGAATGATTAACTTCTTTTTATGTATTTCTGCATATGCTAAGGACGTAGTTAATCAAATTTTAGATACAGGATTTACAGCTTTCCTGCCAATGCATATAAAGTATAAATGTTTTCACTAAAATAAAAATAAGATAATTATAGTACATTTGACATTATAATTAAAATATATTTTATACTAAAATGTAAGGACATCAGTTAAATTACATTTAATGCGAGGGTAGGCTAATAATAATAGGGGGAAATCAATCTGATAAATCGAATAGGTATGAATGTTAGCAAGCTCGTGTTTATTCATTAATAATATTAAATAGGACATTATTTAATAAATAATGCCTTGTTGACTAAGAGTAGTCGTAAATCTGCGAGTCCCACCGCACTCTAAACCTGAAACTGGACAAAGTCACGCGATAGACATCTCCTAAACTGTAATATCTTCTAAAATGGAAAATGAATTAGTTTATCTGCTCTCAAGAATTCTATTCTTCATAAATTCTATTACTATTTTTTATTGTTGTCTGTAAACTTAAAATAAGATTATTGTAATTAATTTATTTTATATTTATATATATATTATATAAATATTTATATTTATATATATATATATTTTATATTTATATTTATTTACCCCGTAATAACTTTTTTTTAGAAAGTTCTTCACTCTATTGATCAAGAAATATAGAATCACTAATTATTTTCAGATCCGAACTAAGAATTATGACACCAAAACATGTTTTGTTCAAAAACTTTATTCAATTTTCCAATATATATTTTTTTAAAGCAAATTATATTTTATCAAATATTAATTTTCATTGGATTTGTCTTGATTTGGCAAACGGCTTACAATCTGATAGGCAGTAATTCAGCTTTATTGAAGCCTGCCATACCTTCTGAAAGTGGCTCTGCTAATTTTATTAAATTCCACCGCTGCTCGCTGCGTCATCCTCTTATGCCTTAAAGCTTCCAGGCATTTTCCAAATTTTCGGAAGTAATGTCAGCATATGTCCAGCTACCAGGCTCCGGCCAACGAAAAATTAGGATTTAAAATGTTGAAATGTGGTCACTTCTGGGCTTAAGTAACCCGTATTTTTAGGTAATGTGTACCAGCTGTACTTAATGACATACTGTTCTATATATAAGTTATTTAGGACTTGTATGAATTTGGAAAATGTATGAACTTATCTTCAGTCTTAGGCTATTCCTAATGTCTATACAGACTAAAGTTTGCAGAGTGAAATAAACAAACAACAGGTGCATATTTCCCAAAACTAGCTCTGCTCCTATTGGTGACTTCTAACCTTCTAAACTCGCACTATTGTTTACCAAGTGCCTTTGCCTGCCAGCATAACGTTCAACTATGTCGTTAAGCTTATGTTGAAAATACCCAAAGAACCAAACATCATTTTTCAGTTTTGGGGCTCAAGTAACCCGTGTTTATGGTATTATAAGATTCATCTTATTAGTTTTGATTGTTTTATTATAATAACTTGTTTGTCTTTAAATTATATGTGAAGATTGCAATTCTTTATCAATTCAACTTGTGGTCATTACTTTTACTGATCTATTGCAAGAAAAATGCCAAGTAAAAATATTTCTTAAATCCTTTGTTCAAGATATACTGTATATTCTAAAGGATTAAAGAACTTATATGTTTTTAAGTGGTACTTGATTATATAATTAAATAAATATATTAAAATATAAAAAACTCATGTCTCACAGTGTCTATGACCAGTGTTGAAGAGGAGTTTCCCATAGGCATCAGATCAAACCTAATCCTTGATATCTCCATTGAGGTGTTTGCAGGAACACCAATCATGGCCTACATGCTCCTAAGAATCATGGAGTGATTCCTCCAATACTTCCTGACATAGCTTTGCTAAGGGCGCAGTTTGGAGAGGGTAAGTGAGACCCAGGAGCAGATATTGGTTGACAATGCTGAGTTTCTGCTTGGGCTTCAACAAGCAAGAGGTGACCAGCTTATTCAGATTTTCCAACACACCCTGATCATCCGCGAAACCTGTGGGGGTCAGTAAATCCTGATCTCTTTTTAACTTGTATCCAAACTTTTTAGGGAATTTACTTTAATTGAGTTTTATGTTATTATGGTATCATTGGATAAACAATATAGAGAAAACATTATTTATTTAAGGGACACATCACGCAGAATAGCGGATTTGCGAATGAATTATACAGATAAGTACGGGCGCAAGTATGATACCACCCAACTCAATCTGGCAAGAGTAAAACGTATTGTTGCTACACTGCGCTCAATCATCGGGAACCCGAATATGTTTTTAATATAAGAAATCGAAATTCTAATAAAATATTTTCAAAAAAAGGAGATAAAAAACAAACGAGTATACACGTGGTTCTTCCGATCAAATCTTCAACTATTCCGAACAATCCTCTTATCAAAATTTCTGTATAAAAAAAAAAATAGTTAATTGCATTTTTTCCATTACAATAACAGGAAAATACAGAGGATAATAATTCAAATTCTTAAAAATCAGAGCGTGTCTATACTAATCATAATTCTTAAATATGAGAACCATTCAAGAAAAAAAAACTATAGGGCGGGCGCAACATCCCTCCATTGATTGTGAACAATCTCCAAGGATCTAGTATAAGGACCGGACAGTCGATAAGACCCAGTGCTAAAAGCTATGAGGTATCACCCAACTGCTAAAAGCTATGAGGAAACCACTAAACCTCAAAAATAAAACTTTAAGGGCCCAAAAACACATTAACAGTTAAGAAAAATGAAACCGATATTCTAGTGGTAAATGTATTCCATCATCCAATAAACATAAACAACTAATTAGTACTACTTAAAATTAACTAATCACCACGATTGTTAATTTTTTTTTTTTTTTTTTTTTTTATTGGTCCTCCCCTTCCTTACCTGTTAGGCTATACGGGGTTTCCCCGGCCAGGGGAGAGGGTGGGGGATTGATGACGAGTATTATTAAATGTCCCCTGGCTCCGGGTTTTGAACTTGCTATCTTTCTGTTCTCAATCATACGTTGCCATGGGCAACGCGTATTTTCTGACGCGTTTGCCCACTCGGCCATGCCGCCAACCCCACGATTGTTAATTAAAATTTAAAAAATATCAGTCCTTAAAAGGCAAGTAGACCGAAATCTACGAACTTCTGCAAGTGGTACGAAATCAATTGCGTTTTATTGTGGGGGTGGGACTGTCTATAAGAAGGTAACATTTATGTGGTTTCATGTTACTATTATTTTTTTATAAAGAAATTTTGTGAAGTCACTATTAATTTGTTTAGAAATGTTTACAAAAAAGCTATATTAATATTACGATGCATAAAAGCTATGATAATAGAAATGACCTATCAGTGGTTGTAAGAACAGATGTGCTTGATAAGATATTTCGCATTAGTTTGATTTTATCACACTTATGTTAAGAAAATTTTAGGTTTAAGCTTCAACATTAATTGATTATTTAGTAAATTTACAATTTTTTTGTATGATTTCGATTTTATTTTGTAAATAATTTTGCATTATGCTAAGATACACTCATACTTTAACCGCCTTTATCTTCGATTTAGTTACCCAAAAGTATACAAAATTTAAGCAATACCTCAGAACTTTTGTCCCATTTGATTCTCTTATCATTCTTTTTGAATAAAGAAAAAAAAAAGGTCAGAAGCGCCCTTGGCGAACGAGAGAATATGAGGGATTGTGAGTCGGGATGGAAGGCAAATACGGTGATTGTTTGCTTAGGACTCTGGCAAGGGAC
Source organism: Aelia acuminata (assembly GCA_911387785.2). Classification (NCBI taxonomy): domain Eukaryota; kingdom Metazoa; phylum Arthropoda; class Insecta; order Hemiptera; family Pentatomidae; genus Aelia; species Aelia acuminata. The sequence goes on along the minus strand of OU426983.1, from coordinate 74,333,525 downwards.
AATATAAGAATTTAATGGACATTAACTATTGAGTATGAGACCAAATTTTTATTTCGGGATGCTGAATAATTCAGTAAAAATAAAATAAACTTAGACAGATATTTATTTTTTACACACCCCTCATAAATCATGTTGGCCAAGGTGAAGGGATGAAATTCTTAAAAAGCTTTATTTTAAATTAAATTCCAATCCAAATAGGCACGATTATGCGTTTGGAAGACACACTTGAAAGGTTTAATCTCGAGCTTGAGATCCTTAGGGAAGAAAAGTGATTCTAAAAGAAACAAAATTATGTTGACCCGATTTATAATGACTTCCTTAACACATCAGAACAAGAGCATTTCAATTTCCCCATTTACAAAATCTATATAGAGATTTTAAAACAAGTCAAAAGCTTGAAACGAGCCATGACTACTTCTCTAAACTAAAATTTATGAATGGACATAGATAATGGACTCTAATGAGATATACCTATCATAACATTTAATTATAACTACATATTTCAAAATCAACAATAAAGATATATTACCGATTTTTTAACAATATTTTGAACTGTCAACAAGCTCCTGAATCATTATATTAAGTGTTTTTTTACGTCAGTAAAAACGCCTTTAATTAATTGTCTCATCTACGGCAAAGATCATTGAACAAATCACGATAAAACTGAACCATCTCGAAGCAACAGGAAAATTAATATTTAAAAAGAAATATTAATTGCCTCTTTTGAGAGGATAAACACAAAATACGAAACTAATGTTAATTTGCCAAGACTGAAACTTCTAGATACCACCACCTTCGATAAATTCCACTGACTGAAGGTTTACCTTTTTTTTCCTATTTCCATAAATCCTCCCATATCCTTTTAACCGCTGTAAGACTAGGGGATAGATAAGATATAGATATAGATTAAGTGGTACCTCTATGGGACAATCCGGAAGATGGTGATCTGGTCACAAGCGAGCGCAGACTAACCTCTCGTTGCCCCTACCACTAGCGGCAGATGACCACCGCATCCATCCAGTCGACTGATATACATAAATATGGGATCTTATAGGAGACATCCTGGGAGGTCTACGAAAAGAAAGCCGGAGGAAGATCATCGCGACAGTTGCTGAAGATTACCCACCTCCTGAGGAAAGTACCTACTTGTTAAGAATAATAATCATGGCGGTGAAAAGCGAATCTATCTGTTTTCAAAAATGCCAACCTTTATGTCTTGAAATAACTAAAATATATATTTCTTATTCTTAAGGAATACGTCCATTTTGTGTAAGAAATACCTACCAAGTTTAAATGCAAACGTAATTTTTGCGATCACACATTACATGTATTTCAGTATAACTATGTACATAGTACTTATAGGTAGAACATAGTACCTTGATCACCTCATGCCAATAAATGTTTGAAATCGCTTTGTTTTTTTCCTTTAAGCAGTCAATAATTGTTTTTGGTGCCTGCAATGATTCTAATGTAAAACTAAAAACCGTCATTGATTGCCAACCCCATCGCAGAGCTCCACTTATAAATATCAAGGAAAAGTATTATGCAACAAGCACTAATTACTTATACTGACAAACTATTCTTGAGTGCTGTCGAAAATATCAGCATCATTCGTTGAGTGTAACAACCTCACCGGGGCACTATCAGGTTCACCGTATTCGGAATGATGGGAAGCATAAAAAAATTTATCAGTTTAATTTTCAAAGTCAACTGAAGGATACAAAGGGCAATTACACATCGATGAAAATTTGTGATGGCTATATCAATTTTTACTGTTCTTCATTAATCTTGACCACCTCATTATTGAATAATTCATCCTTTTTTTTTACTTTCACTTACCTATATATAAAATATATAGTAAGGGAAAGTATTGCGATCGTGAAAAAAACCCTACGAACCTGAAATTGGGTATTCGGGGTATGTTTATGGCCACGATGTGACAGCAAAAGTTTAATCAAAATTGGTCAAACGAAGGGGTACTTTATTTCATAACTTTTTCCCCATTTTTACGTTTTTTTTCTCAAAAACGGCTCTAACGATTTTGATCAAACTGGGTTTTTGATTTATATTTATGCCCGCGATGTGACAGCTAAAATTTCATCAAAATTGTTAAAACGTACGGGGCACTTTATTTAATAAATTTTGTCTCATTTCACGGTTTTTTTTTTTTTTTTTTTTTTCTCAAACTTCACAACGAGACGTAAATACACCTTCTATCGATTCACCTTCACGATATAAAGCAACTCGCAGTAAAAAACTAGCAAGTGGTAAAAAAAAACTCGACTGTTGGTGAAATTATGTCCCTTAAAAAAAGAAATAAGCAATAATAAATCGAAAAATACTGAGAACTCTCAAGTTTTGCTATACAAATGCTCTATAACTTATAGAGATATACAAATGTAAGCATATAAATGTGGAAAGATGTGTGAAGTTGAGGAATGGCGTTTACATATTACAGAAATACATCAGTTTCTAATCTAAGTAAGTTCCTAAGTGAAAGTTGTGTGTTGCGCGCATCGCGCCAGATTTTTTATTTATTTTTTCAATTGATGTATTAAGTGTCACTAACGGCTTTCCTTATTTCTACAAAAAAAAAAAAAAAAATCGTACGAAACTTCAAAGGTCAAGATATCTTCGTTTCCTTATTAATAAAAACCATAACAGTTAAAACAAGGGAACATAGAAACGATTTTTAAAAAATGGACCTTGAACATCTTCTTTTTCTAGGCGGTTAGATAATGCTAATAACCACGACATATCTACGGGCCCTGGCCAAGAAATGGCTCCGATAGACTTTTATAGATATTCATAATAGATATGTAAAAGATTGTTTTTAGAGAATCAAAAAATCGGCTATTCCTGAAGACGTTACTTAAAGAAACCACCCATTCAGTCAGAGTCCCTAAGGATATTCTATCATTAATTGATATTTCTAAGATTCGTCTCAATTACTACTGAAAAGTGTTTAAATATATTATTTTATCGACCGTTAAACTAAAATGGCGAGACAGAAGTTTATTTTGCCATAATCATTTTTTTGCAAAATGAAAATCTAATCTCAGAAACAAACGAATTTGCAGTAAATTTTTTTTTCATTATTAATAAATAGAATAGTTACCTGACACATACCATTAATTTATTCGGATATATTCCGATTTGTAGACTTCTTATGACCCTTTGAAAATCGACCAGTTTATTTTTCAACGAAAAATGTATACCACTATAATTATTTTCGCAAGTCTCATCTTTGTAATAATAATAATAATAATAATAATAATAGTGCTTTATTATTATAAAAAAGAAAATACAAAATTTCATTTAAGCATTTACGGCTTGGGACGTACCCGTCAGCCGGTCATCTTTGTTTATTGGTGCGATTTTCCTTCATAATCATGAAAAGCTATCTCACATATTATATTACTATAAATATGTTGCTATTTTTTCTACGTTTTAACCCAGAAATAAAATCCCGGATAAATGTTATAAGAATAAGACAATTATTTTTGTGGTAATCCATATTTTTCAAGCGCAGCCGAGCGCAGTATTAAAATCCCTCTTTTTGAGAAGAAGATATCTCCAAGCAAGGGCGTACCCAGGATCAAAACTAGGGGGGGCAAGGTAAAAAATAGGGGGGGGCAAGCCATGGTCGTTCAGGTTGTAACATCTTACAGCGGAAAAGGAGAATGAAACCAAAATTATGTATAATTATAGCAGTGCTTTATCAACTAAGTTATTTAAATTATTTGCTTGAAAAAAAGTATTCTATTATTGCTTCCAGTCTTAAAAGCCTAAAAAATGATTGCTTCCAGCCTTCCAGGGGGGGGCAGCTGCCCCCCACTGGGTACGCCCATGTCTCCAAGGAAATATTAAAACATATTCTAGCTGCGTCCACCTGCCTCTGTAAATGTGTGATTTTTTTTTTTTTATTGAATTTGCTACCTATGCTGTTTCATGCAGTTTATCCGCTATGAAGCTTGTGTTTCGAATTAGGTTATTACTAATCGTCGAGTAAAAACATCCTACCTAACGTATCAGTTCTCTAGCATCATTTATAAAATCAGTCTGAATCGTTATTTGGTCGATGATAAATCAACTTGTTCACCTATCGTGATTGAAGTATGTGTTTGGAAATTATTACTAATAAGTTTATTAAAATGACCTAGGGTAACATGTTGGATAACTTCTCATGAAAACTTCCTTGCCTCGTTTTAACAGGAAGTGGTAGGAAGCTCATAGAATTAAAAATGATTTTACTAAAAAAAAGGAAGAATGGCTTGCACAGAACCAAACTGATGACTCCGTACCACTTCACTAATTTCAAGTAAAGGCTTAACTCGGTTCAATAAAAGTTTGTCACTTTCCCCATTTTAGGTAGAAGTGCGATAGGACGGTAAGATGAAGAATTAGTTGTGGGTTTAGAATCATTTTGAGTGTGGAGAGTTTCCAAAGAAGAGGATAATAGGTTGTGTGTAAGATAGAATTATAGATAAATGTAAAAAACAAAACAGCTTTTCGACAAAGGGTAAAGGGAGTTATAAGATCATAGCTATATATATAAGATCATAGCTCGGTGCTTTTCTGTTCGGAAGTCTTTTGGGATTTTTTATGGGTGAAACACAAAAGGTGGATCATACGATAAAGGTAGTGGAGTTGTCAAGTCATCGTCTATTTCGGTGAGTGTGTCATATAGTACAGATTTCGTTCCAAAAACCAGGTCTATATATTTTGTGAATTCATTTGCTTTTGAAAAATTGGAATTAAAAAAAATTTCAGCTGTTATTTATTATGAATTAGGAAACTGAATTTGATACTGAATCATAGATAGAGTTGTAGTCATTAAACCTATATTGAACAGTCTATCCCACCATCTCCTATCAAAATTATATTAAAGCCGGATAACCCCAATCTTATATTTTAATATGATAATTTATATGATAAGTTAAAAATCAAAATATAACGAAAAAATAATTTATAGCTCCTATGTATGATATATTCTTTTTTTTTTTTTTTTTGCTTTACCGAACCTAGGTGTTTTCATGAAATAAAATGATATTGCAAAGTCCTATCAAGGATATTTATAGCATGAAACAGCAAAAGTGTTTAAACTAGCTGATCTTGAGTCGAATATTGATGTATAATTTTTTTTTTCTATTTTCCTTATACCGTCTGTTAATCCGAATAGCCGGTTAAGCGTGGCTTCAACCTATACGCTTTATAGGGAATTCAATCGTGGCTATGCTAATATCAAATTTATTTTTTTGCGGCTTACAGATAATATATGAAAAGATCTTTTCCGAAAATAGTCGATTTTCAACCACTGTGCGGCTCCCTAAGAGACCCAGCCGCGGAGCCCAGTTTGGGAAACGCTATGTTAACTCTTATTTTCAGTAATGTACTGCTTTAGTAAGTAAATAGTAGTAGTTTCAAGTTGTAATAACGAATTTCAAAAAGTGTTATATTACGGGGATTGATGTTTTATTTATGATTGTTCATAAGACTTCATTGTTTTAAATTGTACAATAGTAACTATAAAAATATCAAAAAAGGCCATGAGTGTTTCAAAAAAATTGGAATAATGGACTAATGAATATTCAGAGCTTAAAATTGATGGAAAGGCGGTATTTTGTTTCGTTCTGTGAGAAAACATTAGGCAACATCGCAAATCAGTAAGTTTTTATTTATTTATAAAAATTATTTTGGCAAGAATATTTTTTTTTCCATTATTCAAACGATATTTACTTTTGATGGAGCAAAATCAAACAAAATATCAATTATCACGAAAAGATTTTAATTCAATTAACTTTGTTCTAGATTAGCACAGACGACAACTTGAATGTTGTCACATCCCACGAAGAATGTGAGTGATTAGGGGAGTGGGGTCGGAAATACGGCAATAAAGATGAGGCAGGATGTTTGGTCCATTCTGAAAGTCGTGGAACCAACGGGTTGCATCATGTTTCTTCTCAAGGGTCAAGGAAGTCACGAAAGTCGGATAGATCCAGGCCCTATATGAGTAAATTTCAACGTGAAGGTATATATATATATATATATATATATATATATATATATATATATATATATATATATATTTATATATATGTGTGTGTGTGTGTGTGTGCGTGTAAATATAATAATATATATAATGTAAATATAATAATATATATAATGTAAATATAATAATATATATAATGTAAATATAATAATATATATAATATATATAATATAAATAAAATAATATATATAATGTAAATATAATAATATATATAATGTAAATATAATAATATATATAATGTAATAATAATAATAATGCTTTATCATTATAAAAAATAAAATAAAATTTCATCAAAAGCATTTACGGCTTAGGACGTACCCGTCAGAGAGAAGTTGATTCAGGTTTGCCTCAAATTAAAAAAAAAAAATCTGGTGCGTGCTCGCAACACACAACTTTCACTTACCAACTTACATAGATTACAAATTAATGCGTTTTGTTAATTGCCACTTCTCAAATGAACAGAACGGCTTTAATTATGAACAATGGTCTGTCATTAAAGGCGTACTCCGTATGCGTGGGCTCAACGAGTTTTATGAGTTGACTGAATATTTTCTTTTTTTCTCCTCTTTATGTTTTCTTTATTTTTATCATATCTCATATTTAGCCATTTCTTATTTTTAGGCGTAACAAGAGACAGTTAATTTCTCCATGTAAACAAAAACAATGGTACTTTATAAGAAAGAAAGAAACAAACAAAAAAGGTCCCCCCAAAAAAAAGCCCCCTCAGAACATTTTAATAATGATAAATAAATCTTACCTGTTATTAAAGAACACCTAATTTTAATTAAACGTGACGAATTTGATAAAAATCGTCAAAGTCGTCTTTGAGATAATAGAAAAAAAGGTAAATATTGGAAAAAAAGTTATGAAATAAAGTGCCCCCTCAGTTGGACCAATTTTGATGAAATGTCGGCTATCACATCTTTGGCATATACATACATCAAATACCCAGTTTGATCAAAATCGTTAAAGCCTTTTTTGAGTAAATAAAAAAAACACGTGAAAATGATACGAAATTTATTAAGTAAAGTCCCCCCTCCGGTTGATCAATTTTGATGAAATTTTTACAGTCGTATCTCGGGCATATACATACATCATATACCTAGTTTGATCAAAATCGTTAAAGCCATTTTTAAGTAAATAAAAAAAACACGTGAAAATGATACAAAATTTATTAAGTAAAGTCCCACCTCCGGTTAATCAATTTTGATGAAATTTTTACAGTCATATCACGGGCATATAAATAGATCAAATACTCAGTTTAATCAAAATCGTTAGAGCCGTTTTTGAGAAAATCGAAAAAAACGTAAAAAGTTATTAAATAAAGTACCCCCTCCCTTTGAGCAATTTTGATGAAATTTTTGCTGTCACGTCGCAGGCATATACGTACACTAAATACGCAATTTCAGGTTCCCACGGTTTATAGTTTTTGAGCTAATCTGTTCACACACACACACACACACACACAGACACACACACACACACACAGACCATTTCGCGGGACTTGGTTATTTCGACTCAGGGGGTCCCAAAACGTGTATTTCCGTTGAAAACCGGAAGTCGAAATTTTTCACGATCGCAATACTTCCACTTACTATATATTTCATATATAGGTAAGTGAAAGTAAAAATAATGTGTAATAACAAAAAATACTAATATCATAATGACTATGAAGAAAACGAATTTCTGGAAATGTTAACACATTATGAGCGGCTAGCTTAGGATATAGGACAGTGCTGCGTAGCGGGCTGATTTGCCAGCTAAGCAAAATATATGCCTGTGAAAATAAACTTGATAGTAATGGTAGATTTTTGCTAAATTTGGTAATGGGTCTTATCTGCAACTATATTTTATATACATTTATTTGTATTTGATAAATATTGTAGTAATGATTTAAAATGATATTTCAGAAAAATACTAATTTAAATATTTACAAAAATGATAAGGGTTCGAAGACTTTAATAAAGTATTGTTTGAAACCGACAAATATATTTCAGAAATTCGTGAGATTCTGCAGGACTCACTTGTTTTATAAAAATACAACATTACTGGTCGAGTTTCTTATGAAAAAATTATACAAAAAACAATACCTACACATTTCAAAAATATAAAGCTATATAAATATATATATATATATATATATATATATAGCTATTTCTTGAGTGTGATATTTGAAGATGCAGCGAAACTTAACACATTTAACACGTTAAACTTTTTACTTTCACTTACCTATATATGAAATATATAGTAAGTGGAAGTATTGCGATCGTGAAAATTTTCGACTTCCGGTTTTCAACGGAAATACACGTTTTGGGGTCCCCTGAGTCAAAATAACCAAGTCCCGCGAAATGGTCTGTGTGTGTGTCTGTGTGTGTGTGTGTGTGTGTGTGTGTGTGTGTGTGTGTGTGTGTGTGTGTGTGTGTGTGTGTGTGTATGTGAACAGACTAGCTCAAAAACTATAAACCGTGCGAACCTGAAATTGGGTATTTAGAGTATGTATCAGCCCGCGATGTGACAGCAAAAATTTCATCAAATTTGCTCAAAGGGAGGGGGGTACTTTATTTAATAACTTTTTAAGTTTTTTTCGATTTTCTCAAAAACGGCTCTAACGATTTTGATTAAACTGAGTATTTGAACTATTTATATGCCTGAAATATGACTGTAAAAATTTCATCAAAATTGATCAACCGGATGGGGGACTTTACTTAATAAATTTTGTATCATTTTCACATGTTTTTTTTATTTACTCAAAAACGGTTTTAACGATTTTGATCAAACTGAGTATTTGATCTATTTATATGCCTGAAATATGACTGTAAAAATTTCATCAAAATTGATCAACCGGAGGGGGGACTTTACTTAATAAATTTTGTATCATTTTCACGTGTTTTTACTTTCACTTACCTATATATGAAATATATAGTAAGTGGAAGTATTGCGATCGTGAAAATTTTCGACTTCCGGTTTTCAACGGAAATACACGTTTTGGGACCCCCTGAGTCGAAATAACCAAGTCCCGCGAAATGGTCTGTGTGTGTGTGTGTGTGTGTGTGTGTATGTGAACAGACTAGCTCAAAAACTATAAACCGTGGGAACCTGAAATTGGGTATTTAGTGTAGGTATATGCCCGCGATGTGACAGCAAAAATTTCATCAAAATTGCTCAAAGGGAGGGGGTACTTTATTTAATATCTTTTTACGTTTTTTTCGATTTTCTCAAAAACGGCTCTAACGATTTTGATTAAACTGAGTATTTGATCGATTTATATGCTCGAAATATGACTGTAAAAATTTCATCAAAATTGATTAACCGGAGGGGGGACTTTACTTAATAAATTTTGTATCATTTTCACGTGTTTTTTTTATTTACTCAAAAACGGTTTTAACGATTTTGATCAAACTTGGTATTTGATGTATTTATATGCCCGAGATATGACTGTAAAAATTTCATCAAAATTGATCTACGGGAGGGGGGACTTTACTTAATAAATTTTGTATCATTTTCACGGGTTTTTTTATTTACTCAAAAACGGCTTTAACGATTAACAAAAATAAGAAATGAATGTAGAAAAATGTGTGACTTTGGGAAATGATAATTAGCAAAACACGTCAATTTCTAATCTAAGTAAGTTGGTAAGTGAAAGTTGTGTGTTGCGCGCACGCACCAGATTTTTTTTATTTACTCAAAAACGGTTTCAACGATTTTGATCAAACTTGGTATTTTATGTATTTATATGCCAAATATGTGATAACCAACATTTCATCACAATTGATCAACCGGAGGGGGGACTTTACTTAATAAATTTTGTATCATTTTCACGGTTTTTTTTTTATTTACTCAAAAACGGCTTTAACGATTAACAAAAATAAGATATGAATGTAGAAAAATGTGTGACTTTGGGAAATGATATTTAGCAAAACACGTCAATTTCTAATCTAAGTATGTTGGTAAGTGAAAGTTGTGTGTTGCGCGCACGCACCAGATTTTTTTTTTATGTGCGGCACATACGCGACACTGTCTTTGAGGTTTCAATTTTCTGCATCAAAATCATCTGTATATACATCACTATCACTATTAGAATCCATTGTCTTTAAATAAATAGATACTGCTTTAAAAAGTATTAGAAAAATACGAGTTGTTCTGAGAAGGCAAACTCTACGAACTGATATGGCTTCATGAATTTAAACTAAACGAAAAGTCGAAAACAAAATATTATAAGACCTGTATAAATAAAAAATAAACGTTCTGAAAAATATTTATTAAACGGAAAGAATTAGTGAGATTCGAGACGACAAATACTTCGTCAAACTCATAATAAAGGAAGTTAGGAAATATAAACTTGGCATAAGTGAAAGTTGAAAGAGAAGCAAACAAATTTTGTTATTTATGATGACTTTGTATGTTATATGTAATTTGTTCCTGGTAAAAATACACTGATCCATCTATTTGATAAAACATTCTTCTTCCCTTGTGTCACTTAAAATTACATATTTTAAACGGGTACTAGTACCTGCCCCGCTTATAGGTGGCAATCCTCGCAACGGTACCTGCCCTGCTCATAATGTGTTAAATATCCTGAAGATTGGATTAAACATTACATATTGATTCTACTCATATAAAATAAAAAATAAATTACATTTAAAAAATGTATACAAATTAGACCAACATTATAAACAGCGTGAAATATATCATTCATTTATTAAGAGTATTATATTAAATATAAATTATATTATTAAATAAGAGTTAATCTGATGGCACAAAAACAATCTCAATCAGATAAATGTGATCCAAGAATTTTGAAATAATATTTCAAAGTAAGGTTAGATGGTTGTTTTCATACTCTTCTTCTTTGCATTTAATTACAGCTCTACATAAGTTGCAACGCAACAAATTTTTAGGGAGATTGGTTGATAGAAAAAATACATAAAGAATAAAAACAAAATACTTCATAATTTAAAAAATAATAGGTTCTTTATTGAATCAATATCAATGAACATAAATACTATTATACTAGAAAATTTGTAAAAATAGATGCATAAATTTATTCCAATAAGGTTTTTAGAAATTTTGGGGGGAAGAATCGATCGCTAATATCTGCCACGCCTGGTAATTCCTCTGTTTACACCAATTTAATGAATAATTACTAGTTGATTGTCAATATTAGGAGATCTTATAAATATTATATTGATAAAATAAATATAGGTCTATGATAATGAATTATAATAAATTTTATAAATGTGTGGGGTAGGTAGCATATTAAGTATAGCACTGACCAATATGCTGAAGGCCCCGGGTTTGAACCAGACTGAGGTCGACCCTCCTAGGGCACACACAGCCTCTATAAAGTGGGTACTCTTAGGAAAAATACCTCAGAGTTAATACAAGAGTTAATTTTTCCAACATTCCAATTTATGATACCAAATTCATTGAGTAGTAAAGTCAACTACGAACAACTAACTGTTAACATGGAGAAATGTCTCAGAGATATCAAAGAATACTATTTATTCCTGTTTGGGTATCAAAAATAAAGTTTATTATAAAGAGAAGTTTTTTCTGTACAATAAGTCAAGTCGAGTACAATAAGTCCTTATATATATCCCACAACAAATCACCTTCTTGCATGACCGTTAACCAAGAAAAAGTACCTCCTTATAAACTACTGAACCCATAATCATCCACAGGTTGTGATCTAAAAGTTATAAAATATTAAAAACAAAAATAACACAGAAAAACTTAAATAGAAGGATATATCAATTAATACCACCTTTATAAATGTAATACAATGGATTTAAATCAGTTTCAATATTGAAACCAATCCATTATCAAGTCATCAACAATCAGTAATGATATAAATTTACATAATTAGGGATACCTCATAACTTAGCAGTATAATTATTATGGATATTACTGGGTAAATTTATAATTAAAAGCAACCATGAAAATGTTATTAAATAAATAGCAACAATTCTATTGTTCTACCTATTATATAGGTGAGTGATGATTTTTTTATCCTTGCTCAGGGTAAGGAGAACATTTAAAATACTCCTTATGATAATGGAATATAAGATTGAAATAAAATTAGGATGGTTTAATTAAGCTAAAAACAAAACAAATTGGAAATCAGGTATATCCCTTGGTTTTGTATATGTTTTGGATTTCAATAATAAATCGAAAATTGCAACCAATAATACCTAAAATTGTATACTCCGAGCTACAAGGGATCCATGTCAACAAAACAAAAAATTTAGTGTCGCTGAGATGTTGACGGGTATATGATAATGGATCTCATTTAAGGAGGTCGACAGTTTAAGTTCGGATTTCCATTGATGGAATAATCCACATAAACAGACAGATTTGTAGCTAAGTTTTTATGTGGGAACATAACACACAAACAGTACACTATGGTTTTATATTCAAATTTATTTTTGCAATTATTATATTAGTAGCAAAGTGAGGATTTTATAGAGCATTTCTTATCTTGTTTACTATAGCCAATTATATATTATTCAAATTTAGAATTAATTACAGAGTAATTAAATTAATACTTTTCACACCCAAGTCTATAAAAATTATAATAAAGTATGACATTGTGTTAGATAATGATTACTTATTTTTGCAAATTGATGTTAAATGTTTTTTAATAAACTATTTTTTCAGTTTATATATGTGATTTAAAATAAACGTTCAGTGTATCATTCATATCTTCTCAACGAGGAGCACTCCACATTGCAGTTCAGCCATTACATAGTAAAAATAATTACAGAAAATGGTTATTAAAAACCAAAAATATTCAATTATTCAGTTTGTACTGATTTTCCATGATTGAGTGGGCAAATTGGGATAGATGATAAAAGAAGAAAAGAGCCGGAGGCGCTGAAAGGGAAAGAGAGTGGCCAGACTGAGTGGGGCCCAAGCAGTCGGACCAGTCTGGGGCAGCCACCTCTCACCAGGGCAGCCACCAGCAATAAATAAAACAACTTCTTTGAGGAACACATCTTTATATGGTCAATAGGATTAGATCTATTTAAGACCCGGCTTTTTCTTTCGGATTTTTTTTTTTATTTACATCTGTGTTTTACTGAGCATCTGTGGAACTGGAAATCTGTGTTTTATTTAGCATTCTGTGTTTTACTGAATGACTTTTCCTTTTATAATACTGAAAGAGATTGATAAACAGGAGATATATACACCTTTATCAAACTGGTGTTTATTGTTCCAGCATTCTTCAAATTGTATATTTCTCATATTCAAACATAGGAGATGTGAGCAGCCGAAAAAGACTGTAATGATTCCAAGAGATTAGACAGAAACTAATACTCAGGGAACTACAGTCAATGTTCAAAAATTAAGATTATATAATACCATTACTACACAGGGTTTGCTTTTGTTTCAATAGTCAATAAATTTTTATCAGATTGATAAAATAATTTTTGATAGAATGAATTAAATGATTTTGTCTTGTCTCACAACTTCAAAGGTTTCACTTCAAAATATTATTATACCTTAAAATTAATATTAAATGAGATTGTCTAATAATTTAAATAATTTAAGTTATTTATATATAAATAAAGTAAAAAAAATAGGTTCCATGACAGTACCTTCAGAGTATAAGGAGTCTTAAAGTGTAAACTTTTTCCAAAATTTCTAATCCAATTTCAGGGACCGAATTCATTTCGTAGTAAAGTCAGTAAATTTAATAAACAGTTAAGAATTTATTAAAATGGAGGAATACCTCAGAGGTATTAAAAAATACTGTTAATTCCTGTTTGATGACCAAAAATAAAGTTTGTATGTATGTGTTTATATATATATGTATATATCTGTGTGTGCGACTCAGAGGCAAGAAGAAAAATATTAGAGCAGATTTATATAGATGGTAATGAAGCAAAATTACTGAGAGCCAAATTATAATCCACCAATGTATCGATATATAATATGAATATTTGCGTAAATTGTTTGTGTAATACTGTTTTGGGGATACTGATTGGGGGAGTGGAGTATTACATCCCTTAACACCTGTACTAGCCCTAAAGCGGTAGGATGAACATTTTAAAATAACTCATTTCTTGAAAGTAATGATAAAAGTAAATTTCCATAGATTCAATTAGTTAAATTAAAAATGGTTCGCAATACTCTTTTCTTTTCTCTCTTTTTTTCTTACCATATCTTTAGGACTTGTATATTGTGTCTGTGTGTTGTTAGTTGTATATATATATAAATATGTACATAAATTATTAACTACTTATTCATTTATTTCTTATATATTTCATTAAAATATGACCCTTTAAGTAATAGCTTATGGAAAGCAGAAAATTAAACTGAAAAATGTATTACCATATCATTAGGTGAGAATTCTCTTTTTTGTTTTTTTCATTGATGAATTATTATTACTTTCACTTACCTATATATGAAATATATAGTAAGTGGAAGTATTGCGATCGTGAAAAATTTCGACTTCCGGTTTTCAATGGAAATACACATTTTGGGGTCCCCTGAGTCGAAATGACCAAGTCCCGCGAAATGGTCTGTGTGTGTGTGTGTGTGTGTGTGTGTATGTGAACAGACTAGCTCAAAAACTATAAACCGTGCGATCCTGAAATTGGGTATTTAGTGTAGGTATATGCCCGCGATGTGACAGCATAAATTTCATCAAAATTACTTAAAGGGAGGGGGTACTTTACTTAATAACTTTTTAGGTTTTTTTCGATTTTCTCAAAAACGGCTCTAACGATTTTGATTAAACTGAGTATTTGATGTATTAATATGCCCGAGATATGACTGTAAAAATTTCATAAAAATTGATTAACCGGAGGGGGGACTTTACTTAAAAAATTTTGTAACATTTTCACGTGTTTTTTTTTTTTACTCTAAATCGGCTTTAACGATTTTGATCAAACTGGGTATTTGATGTATGTACATGCCCGAGATATGACTGTTAAAATTTCATCAAAATTGATTAACCGGAGGGGGGACTTTACTTAATAAATTTGGTAACATTTTCACGTGTTTTTTTTTACTTTCACTTACCTATATATGAAATATATAGTAAGTGGAAGTATTGCGATCGTGAAAATTTTCGACTTCCGGTTTTCAACGGAAATACACGTTTTGGGGTCCCCTGAGTCAAAATGACCAAGTCCCGCGAAATGGTCTGTGTGTGTGTGTGTGTGTGTGTCTGTGTGTGTGTGTGTGTGTGTGTGAACAGACTAGCTCAAAAACTATAAACCGTGCGAACCTGAAATTGGGTATTTAGAGTATGTATATGCCCGCGATGTGACAGCAAAAATTTCATCAAATTTGCTCAAAGGGAGGGGGTAGTTTATTTAATAACTTTTTAAGTTTTTTTCGATTTTCTCAAAAACGGCTCTAACGATTTTGATTAAACTGAGTATCTGATCTATTGATATGCCAGAGATATGACTGTAAAAATTTCATCAAAATTGATCAACCGGAGGGGGGACTTTACTTAATAAATTTTGTATCATTTTCACGTGTTTTTTTTATTTACTCAATAACGGTTTTAACGATTTTGATCAAACTTGGTATTTGATGTATTTATATGCCCGAGATATGACTGTAAAAATTTCGTCCCATTATCCCGTGTTTTTTTTTTGTTTACTCAAAAACGGCTATAACGATTTTGACCAAACTCGGTATTTTGTGTATGTATATGCCGCGATGTGAAAGTCAAAATTTCATCAAAATGATTAATTGGAGGGGCACTTTACTTAATAAATGTTGTCCCATTTTCACGTGTTTTTTTTTTTTTTTATTTACTCAAAAACGGCTTTCACGATTTTGATCAAACTGGGCATTTGATGTATGAATATGCCCGCGATGCGACAGCTCAAAGTTCATCAAAATTGGTCAAACGGAGGGGGCACTTTACTTAATTAATTTTGTCCCATTTTCACGTGTTTTTTTTTTTGTTTTTTTTTACTCAAAAACGGCTTCAACGATTTTGATTAAACTTGGTATTTGATGTATGTATATATGACAGCCAAAATTTTATTAACCGTATTATGAAAATAAAAACTTTTATTTATTAATAAAAAGATTAATGTTACTTTAGAGAGTAAATACGTGATGCTAAAATTTTTGAAGCATCGCAGGTGTGTAAAAAATCGAATAAACATGTAAAGGAGAAAAAAAAAAATATGGTATAAGATAATAGTCTATAATTAATATAGGCATATTTTAGTCTAGAAACTTTTGTTCCATAATAAATTTTTAAAACAATATAAAGCGATTTTAGAGGTACAGTAATAGTTCTTGATTTCCTGAAAGGAATAAGAGACGTAAATACACCTATCGATTCACCTTCACGATGTATTTGCAAAAAGCAACTCGTAGTAAAAAACAAGCAAGCAGTAAAAGAACTCGACTGTTGATGAAATTAGTCCCTTCATATATAAATTAGCGATAATGAATCGAAAAGTGCTGAGAATTACCAAATTTTGCTATACAGATACTCTATAACTAATGGAGATCTACAAATATAAGTATATACTTAAATGTGGAAAAATGTGTGAAGTTGAGGAAAGGCGTTTACATATTATCGAAACACGTCGATTTCTAATCCAAGTAAATTCGTAAGTGAAAGTTGTGTGTTGCGCGCATCGCACCATATTTTATTTACTCTAAATCGGCTTTAACGATTTTGATCAAACTGGGTATTTGAAGTATGTATATGCCCGAGATATGACTGTTAAAATTTCATCAAAATTGATTAACCGGATGGGGGACTTTACTTATTAAATTTTGTATCATTTTCACGTGTTTTTTTTATTTACTCAAAAACGGCTTTAAAGATTTTGATCAAACTGGGTATTTGATGTATTTATATGCCCGAGATATGATTGTTAAAATTTCATCAAAATTGATTAACCGGAGGGGGGACTTTACTTAATAAATTTTGTATCATTTTCACGGGTTTTTTTATTTACTCAAAAACGGCTTTAACGATTAACAAAAATAAGATATGAATATTGAAAAATGTGTGAATTTGGGAAATGATATTTAGCAAAACACGTAAATTTCTAATCTAAGTAAGTTGGTAAGTGAAAGTTGTGTGTTGCGCGCACGCACCAGATTTTTATAGATAAATATGGGGCTTGATGCCGAAAGCTACTAATGGTCAAATTTTGAAAACATGGAGGAATGTCTCAGAGATATTAAAGAATACTGTTGATTCCTGTTTTTATACTTATCAAAAATAAAGTTTATTATAAAAAATTTATTTTTCCTGTCCAATAAGTCAAGTCGAGTATAATAAGTCCTTAGCATACATAATGTAATCCCTAGATTGAAAACAATGATATGTTGTTTCAACCAAGATTTAATGCTTACCACTTCTTTTTAATATAATTTAAAACTTATTGCACTGTAATATTAAAATTCAGAGACAACCAAAACAACTTGAAAATTGTATTGTTTCATTAAAAGATGAATTTATATAAATAAAATGTTGGTTAAAAATCTGCTTAGGTTATAAATTTTATTAATTTTCCCAATATTTTTTTACCCGAAAATTGTTTATTTTTGGACATCAGAAACATTCAAATGGAGCACATCTGGAATAGCCAGTAATTTAGAAATTAAATTTCGAGTGTAATATTAGAAATTGCTGAGGAGAAAAAAAAAGAAGAAAAAACAATGTATTCTTTAAACTGAACCTTACCGTTAGTTTTTTTACCCTTCTTTCCACTGAAAGTTAGAAGAACGCTTTAGATCATATGTGGGCAACAACCGGCCCGCGAGACATTTTGAAAAACGCAATTAAAAAAAAAATCTGGTGCATGCGCGCAACACACAACTTTCACTTACCAACTTACTTAGATTAGAAATTGACGTGTTTTGCTAAATATCATTTCCCAAAGTCACACATTTTTCTACATTCATATCTTATTTTTGTTAATCGTTAAAGCCGTTTTTGAGTAAATAAAAAAAAACGGTGAAAATGATACAAAATTTATTAAGTAAAGTCCCCCCTCCCATAGATCAATTTTGATGAAATTTTTACAGTCATATCTCGGGCATATATATACATAAAATACCAAGTTTGATCAAAATCGTTAAAACCGTTTTTGAGTAAATAAAAAAAAACACGTGAAAATGATACAAAATTTATTAAGTAAAGTCCCCCTTCCGGTTGATCAATTGTGATGAAATTTTTACAGTCATATTTCAGGCATATAAATACATCAAATACCAAGTTTGATCAAAATTGTTAAAACCGTTTTTGAGTAAATAAAAAAAACATGTGAAAATGATACAAAATTTATTAAGTAAAGTCCCCCCTGCGGTTGATCAATTTTGATGAAATTTTTACAGTCATATTTCAGGCATATAAATAGATCAAATACTCAGTTTAATCAAAATCGTTAAAACCGTTTTTGAGTAAATAAAAAAAAACACGTGAAAATGATACAAAATTTATTAAGTAAAGTCCCCCCTCCGGTTGATCAATTGTGATGAAATTTTTACAGTCATATTTCAGGCATATAAATACATCAAATACCAAGTTTGATCAAAATCGTTAAAACCGTTTTTGAGTAAATAAAAAAAACATGTGAAAATGATACAAAATTTATTAAGTAAAGTCCCCCCTGCGGTTGATCAATTTTGATGAAATTTTTACAGTCATATTTCAGGCATATAAATAGATCAAATACTCAGTTTTATCAAAATCGTTAGAGCCGTTTTTGAGAAAATCGAAAAAAACCTAAAAAGTTATTCAATAAAGTACCCCCTCCCTTTGAGCAAATTTGATGAAATTTTTGCTGTCACATCGCGGGCTTATACATACTCTAAATACCCAATTTCAGGTTCGCACGGTTTTTGAGCTAGTCTCTTCACACACACACACACGCACGCACGCACGCACGCACGCACGCACGCACGCACGCACGCACGCACGCACGCACGCACGCAAGCACGAACGCACGCACGCACGCACGCACGCACGCACGCACACACACACACACACACACACACACACACACACACACACACACACACACACAGACCATTTCGCGGGACTTGGTTATTTTGACTCAGGGGACCCCAAAACGTGTATTTCCGTTGAAAACCGGAAGTCGAAAATTTTCACGATCGCAATACTTCCACTTACTATATATTTCATATATAGGTAAGTGAAAGTAAAAAAGCATATTGTCTAATATTTAATTATATAGGTTGCATATCGTTCAATCTCTTTTTTTTTGGCGTAAAACATTAAACATTTGTCAAACTTTACTTTTTACATAAACCTATTTCCGATTCATAACATCTGAATGCCCAATTTGGGGTTTCTTTGATAGCATAGGTCTTTTCTGATGAACAGTTCTCACTTGACCAATTCAGATTAATTCCCTCTCACCCGTGAATGCTGATGAATCCTTCCAGAAATATCTCCTTAACAATGCCATATATTATTAGTAATAAACAATATATTGAGCTAGTCTGTTCACACACACACACACACACAGACACACACACACACAGACCATTTCGCGGGACTTGGTTATTTTGACTCAGGGGACCCCAAAACGTGTATTTCCGTTGAAAACCGGAAGTCGAAAATTTTCACGATCGCAATACTTCCACTTACTATATATTTCATATATAGGTAAGTGAAAGTAAAAATATTACACTTTTAACTCCTAAGGAGGAATATTACGATTAATGAGGGCATCATAACCACGATGTGTATCGGTACAGCTTCATTTTAAAGAATAATAATTTGCTTATGTTCAAAAAACGTATTCACAAAAAATGCATTACTTTTAAAAGCGGCCTGCGAAATTATTTGCACACTGAAGTTTGGCACGCAACATGTCAAAGGTTTTCCATACCCCCTTTAGATCATTTTAAACCTTGTCTGCTGATTGTATATAAACTAGTGATTTATTAAGAATTTTGTTTTTAGATTACAAAAAAATGTAGTAAATGTGGAAAAAGCGGTTTTCTGTTAAGTTGCTTAGTGCCGTTTCCAAAATTATCAAAATACAATTGCTACTTAGGTAGTTTGAAAACGATACCCAGTCTTTCCTTGAAATGTTCCGAAAGTAGATGAACACTTCATATCATTTTAAAGCTTATGAATGTCTCCAAATTTTCCGATAATAAAAGTAATATGTTGACTTAGTGGGATGACAAATTATGTTCCCATGAAAATTTGACTGCGTTTTCTTCACCAAAAAAGCACGCAACGCCTATTAATTCCAGGTACTTAACATAGCCTTTTTTTC
This sequence comes from Aelia acuminata, assembly GCA_911387785.2. Taxonomy (NCBI): domain Eukaryota; kingdom Metazoa; phylum Arthropoda; class Insecta; order Hemiptera; family Pentatomidae; genus Aelia; species Aelia acuminata. The sequence continues at coordinate 74,313,221 of OU426983.1, read as the reverse complement.
AAACTGGATAACCACGAAACCTCTTCTGAATGGTATAATCTGACAATTTCTATATATTTTTATTTAAACCAAGGGCGTCACCACCGTCCCGCCCCAATATTTTGGCAGGAGGGGGCTGTCCCCCTCCCCAAAGTAAAAAATTAAATAAAAATACCATTTTACGATTTTTTCCGAGTTTAATCAATCACATTTAATAAAATATAATTATAAAATATTAGTAAATTACAGCATTCTCTATTGATTTATTATACACAATTTCTCGACTGATCCTTTATTTTCACAAATTGGAGCAGAGTCGCTTTTTTAAAAAACATCGACAGGCGTATTTTATATTTCATTTATTGTATCATTTTTATTTCAGCTTGAAATGCATTGTTGTATGAACTGTGTCACAAAGTTTAATCTCCGGAATTGGTTTCCATTTTTTTTTAAACCAAGCTGCTTGATCCTGCTTTCTATTAACTCGATGAAGCCAATAGAAGTTGGTGGAAAGCAATGAAATTAATATGATCAGGATTAGAAGGAGAATTTGGATGAAATTCGATCCACAAATTTCGGCCCACATCCTTCAACATGAAGCCTTTGCAACTACCTATATTCTAGCAGACATAAATTCGCAAATTGAGGAGACTATAAATACCTTTAAACTCATTATTTGGAGGATGAAATTAAATTTCACAAAAGTTGTTTTAGGCGTTATTATTTTAACTTTTAGCCTCTCAAATTTCTACTGATCCTGTTTCTAATTTCTACAATAGAATATTGACCCCCCCCCCCGAATAATTTGGTGTTGGTGACGCCCATGATTTAAACTCTACAGATATTTTCAATGAAAAAGCAACTGCTCATTGAAAATTCACAAAAAATGCCAAGTCTAATTCGAAAGATAGGGGAAGAAAGGAAAATAGACCATACCTTTGCAGGAACTTTTTTTCGTAGAAATTTGATGAATAATCGCTGGTATTTTTTTGTCTGTACTTACCCTGCATATATTACACACAATATCTTTTAGACACGAGTATATAAATATTGCATATATTATAGCGAAAAAAATGTATACACTTCATAATCTAATAGGCCTAGGCATTGTTGATGGAGTGTAATGGTTGCATAAATAGTTGTATTAATTCTTTTAATAGATATCTAGTAGTGATTTAAATGGTTCATTATCAGTGGCGGTTCCTGTACGGGCAACCGGGCGACCGCCCGGAGCCCCGCCTCAATGATTTGTACTTTCCAAAAATTTGTAATTTTTAACCACAATGACACTCTAAATAAGCATATTATTAACTATAGAAAGTGGGTTAGGAACATGTAATTTCCATACATTTCCTAACCTGGCAGGGTATTCCCAAACCCCTCCCCCGGTTAAGGGGTTCTGCCATATCTTACCACGCAGGGCATCGCTTAAGTCTGGAACTGCCACTGCGTCATGGCTCATGGAAAATGAATTGAACTGCATTGGCAATCAACATAACGTCGCACAGTGGGAAAATTTTGTGATTTAGCGGACAAAAATCTATAACTCCTGACTTAATGACGATAATCGAATAATTCTTTTTTCATTAAGGAGCATGTCATTCCCTTTATCAGTGAGAATAAAAAAAATAAAAATACCATCACTTTAAGTATTTCAAATAAATTTTTAAATGAATCCTTTCTTCACTTAAATTTAAATAAAATAGTTTATAAGATACAGGATTATACATGGAGAATGAAATGAGTCAGGATTATTATCTATTGAGCTTTCTGCTCATATACATGTAGTTTTCAGGCACTTCCTCTATTTGAAAGGAGTTTAAATAATTAATGTCTGATGAAGAAAAAATCCAAAAAATTAAATTAAAAATACCCTATTTTTAGGAATTTTAACCGAAAAAAATACTGTCGTATAATTCAACGATAAGTATGTTTTATAATTTAGTCTAATTCGAGGCCGAAAATATATTGAAAGCTCAAATATAGGGGTTTAAATCTTAAAATCGATATATCGAATTCTATTATGGTATTTTAGCACCCTTCACCCTCTACCAGTATGGAAAAAATCAGAACCAACTATTGCCAATAATAGAAGATATCAATTTAGATACTTTCTTTTCATAAATGTCATGGTCAACGTGGATGAAATTAAAACGCATTTTTATCAAATAATTTTAGAGCCATTCTTCTTATTTATAAATTTGTTTGTTTTTGCTTTAAGGCGTAAAACATTTAAAGTCAACAACGCCTAGTAATTCTATTTTAAGTTAACCTCATGGAAATAAAAAGTATGAATTACAGTAACACTTTAACTTTCAAGGAAATCAAATTAAATGTTAAATATTATCAAGCAAAATTACCTGTATGTGTTGGTATCACTAGACAAATTACTACAACTTATTAAGGAGATTGTGTTTTTTCAAAAATTTGAATATTAGTGCAATTGAAGTTTCGTTGTTGGATAGAGCTACAGATAAATTTGGGGTCAATCCTATTTTATTTATACTTAAAATGTACTGAGGACATTCCTCAAATATATGTTTAATGGTCAAAGTTGATTTGCAGTGCTGACACAATGGAGGTGTGAGTTTGCGTATCAAATAAGAGTGTGTAAGCGCAGTGTGGCCTATTCTTAAGCGGGTTAGCACTACCTCCTCCCTGCGGCTGCTGCGGTATGATGTGGACCATGCTTTAACAGTCTTTTTGATATTTTTTAATTTGCTTGGCGGGCTCTCGTCCCACATGCCCTGCCATCTGTCTGATACTTCTATTTTAAGAGGTCTGCCGAGTTCAGAAGGGGTTAGAATAGCAGTACCTCGGCCAGGTAGTGCAAGTGCCTCTTTCGCAGCCCGGTCGGCCAGCTCATTGCCCACAATCCCGACGTGACTTGGAATCCATACGAAATATACTGACTTACCCTGCTCTTGAATCATTGAAAGAACTGATTGTATCCTTATAATTGCTGGATGGTCCGAGTACATGTCCTTTATACCCTTTAGTGCCCCTAATGAATCTGACATTATGACAATATTTTTCTGAGATATGGACCTACAGAAGTGGAGGGCTGAGGCTATTGCGAAGAGTTCCGCGGTATATATGGAGCACAGCTTATGCAGCTTAAATTTATAGGTCGAAACATGGGTTACAAATGAGGAACTAGTAGAATTTTCTGATTTGGATCCATCGGTATAGATTGAAAAATGTTCCGGAATTTTTTTCGAGGAGAAGAGATAATTTTTCTTTATATTCAATAATGGCAGTTGTATTTTTTGGAGCATTTGAAAGATTTAAAATTGTTCTGGGTGATTGAAGGGACCACGGTGGATTTTGCATTTCACTTGCGGATAGCGGTATTTCTTTGAGTTTTGAAATGAACTTTGAAAATCTTTCTGCTAAGGGGAGAGTTGAATGAGGTTTTTGCCGAAACATTGTTGAAAATTTTGATTCAAAAATGTATTTGTGAGCTGGGTTGTCTTTTCGCAGAAATAGTTTGGAAAAATAATTTATAGCAAGTTGTCTTCTAATTGATAGGGGAGGTATGCCTGCTTCTGAACATATGCTGAGAGTGGGACTTGTTCTAAACGCACCTGTGGCCATCCGAATTCCCGCATGATGAACCGTATCAAGTTTAGCAAGGGTTCGTTGGCGTGCGGAGCCATAAACAAAGGACCCGTAATCCAATTTAGAACATATTAAGGCTCGATACAGTTTTAGCATGGTGAATCTATCGGACCCCCAAGATGTACCACTAAGGAAACGTAAAATATTTAATTTTCGGTTAGTTGCTGCCCTCAGTGATGAAATATGTGATTCCCAATTTAATTTTTTATCAAATATGACGCCTAAAAATTTGTGGTGATTTGCATACGGTATTAAAGAATTTTCTAGTCGTAGTTCAGGAAGGGATGGAACATTTCTCTTTCGGTTAAAATGGACGCACAAGGTTTTTTCTATAGAAATTTTTAGACCTACGGATGTGGACCAAGTATTGATTCTATTTAGAGCATCTTGCAATTTATTTTGGATTGTTAAAATATTCTCGGCTCGGCAAATAATTGCCAAATCGTCCGCAAATAGTAACGGTTTAACGCCTTTTGGTAAGTTATTCCCAAGATCATTTATAGCCAATGAAAATAACGTTGGGCTTAGCACGCAACCCTGTGGGACACCGCTTTTCTGTTCGTGATTTCTAGATAGTTCTCCTCCAATTCGCACCCTAAAATGACGATTATTCAGGAATTCCTTGATAAACTTATACATTTGACCACTGATCCCCACCGATATTAACTTTTGAAGGATGGTTGTATGGTTTATATTATCAAATGCCTTCGTTATGTCAAAGAATACTGCAATTGTATGCTGTCCTTTGACGAATCCATATTGGACTTCGGCCTCCAATGCAACCAAATGGTCAACTGTAGATCGTCCTTTGCGAAATCCAGACTGGAAGGGTTGGATCAGGCCATTCATCTCTATTATCCACATCAATCTTTTGTTAACCATCCGCTCCATTAATTTACAGAGGCAACTTGTTAGAAAGATAGGGCGATAACTATTGGGCAATCTTTTGTCTTTCCCGTTTTTTAGTATCGGAATAATAATTGAGTCTCGCCAGCTATTCGGAATTTCCCCCTCGGTCTATAAATGGTTGTAGTAGTCGAGTAGCCAATTCAAGGTGTCACGTGGAAGATTTTTTATCATGTTATAATGGATATTGTCAGGGCCTGGTGAGGATCCTTTAACGGGTTTTAAGACATTTTCTAGTTCCCACATTGTAAAAGGAAGGTTAGATTTTAAAACCGAATTTGAATGACTAGAATTTTGAAGATATAATGGAATAGTGGTAGAATTGGTATTTTGATTAACAGGTTTATATATTTCTGAGAAAAAATTAGCAAATTCATTGGAAACGGATGAGGGATCGTCGCAAAGAGAGTTATTAACTAAGATAGTGTAACGGGGATATGTGTGATTTTTAGTGATTTTTCGAACCTTATTCCATACATCAGCTGAAGTTGTAGAGGAGTTAATTGAGCTTAATAATTTTTTCCAGGATTCAGATTTGCAAAGTTTGAATGTATTCCTGCATATAGCTCGATGTTTTTTATATTCTATCAAATTTTCAGTGGTCATGCACCTTTTAAATTTTCTGTAGGCTCTACGGCGGTCTTTAAGAGCTTTTTTGCAAGTTTCGTTGAACCAAGGAACTGGCGGCCTATTTGGTACCCCTTTAGACATTGGTATTGACATATTAGCAGCATTAATTATTGTATTTGTAATTAATTTGCATCCTTCTTCTATACTCACGTCGCTTGGAGGGGATGGAGGTGGAGAGGCCAAGGAACTAAACAGAGACCAATCTGCCTTATCTATTATCCATCGAAGTGAGCTTTGGTGTTTTGGATTTACATGAGTAAATTTAATCAAAATTGGAAAATGATCACTCCCGTATAGATCTGGGAGGACATTCCAGTTTATAGTACTATAGAGACTTGGACTGCAGATCGAAAGGTCTATAGCAGAAAAAGTCCCATAACTGGAACTTAGGAATGTGTTCTCTCCAGAGTTGAGAAGGATTAGACCTACGGTATCTATAAAATTTTCTATTGTTCTACCCCGTAAGTTAGTATGTTGGGAACCCCACAGAGAGTTATGTCCATTGAAGTCTCCTACGTACAAAACTGGATGCGGTAGTTGGTGGTGTATGTCAAATAAATGTTGGGGATCAATTGGTTGGTCATGTGGGAGGTATAAATTGCACACAGAAAACGTGAAACCTAAGTGAACCCTGGCGGCTGCGACTTGAAGATGAGAGTTGATGGTAATGTGCTCTGAATAAACGGATTTGTGAACAGCAAGTAAGACTCCACGGCAGTTATGGCTAGAGTTGGGACCATCTTTTCTATAAATATCAAAATTTTTTATCGTTAAATTTTCATGTGGTGATAGATGTGTTTCCTGTAGAGCAATGCAGATTGGGTTTGTGTTATTGATTAGTATTTTCAAATCGTTAAAATGAGTTTTCAAACCATTGCAGTTCCATTGTACTACGACCATGACATTAATAAAAGAAAGACAGAATTATAATAGATTGTAAAAGAAAAAAGGAACACAAACATATGGTGGTAATGTACCTGTAGAGTGATGAGCAAAATTTTTGTTGTTGAGAATAATGAGATAGTAATAAAGGATAAAAAACAAAAGAATATTGAAGAAGAGAAATAATATTGACTGGGAGATATATTTGTCTTGTCTAATGACCTAGTATCTTGAGATATTATGTGATTATTTGGGAAGAGCCCATGAGAATGTAAGATAAAATTTAATGTTGCAAATTTGAAAATTAATAAATAGATTAGAATGGGATATTCATCAATAGATTTGTCTACATGTCCGATATAATGTCCGAAAACAGTTTCAGGAGATTTGTATTTATGTTTGAGTAAAAACTTAAGAAAGGAAAGGTAATATGTTGACAGAGTGAAATTATAAGGATATTGTAAATTTAAGATTAATAAAATCAGATGCAACATGGAAAAAGATTGAATAAATTATTTTTTTTGTTTTCTTTTTTTCTTAGTCTTTCCTTTTTGATTGGCCTGTGATTGAAAATCGGCATCCATGTGACCTGAGTCCTCGTCGGTCAACATAGAACAGTCCGAAGTTAATGACTCGCCCGCCCCCTGATCCCGATCAGCTGGCTGCTCAGGTTGGATGGGGAGAGAAGTGGGGGTAGTGGACCGTGAGGTCCGGATAGGAGGAGGTGAAGGGGTTGAGGAAAGGAGAGGAGGAGATGAAACTGAAGAGGAGGATGGGAGAGAAGAGATAGAAGGAAGTGAGGAATTAGTGAAAGGTAAAGAGGAAGAAGGAGTTGAAGTGGGGGAAGGGGAAGAGAGAGGAAATGCCGGGGAGGAGGCTTTCGAGGCCATGGCCTCCGTTCCGACCGATGTTGACCCCGACCGAACGGCCGGGATGCCCACTTTAGCTGTAGGTTTTGCAGTCAAGGGGGTAGCAAATGTAAAGTCTACTTGTACTCCAATGTCTTTCTTTTCAGGACATTTCATAGCTTCTGCGTATGATTTAACAAATATATTTGGTTTAGTTTTTCTTAGAATGCTTTTAGCTTCGATGAATGATACTTTGTTAGTGGTTTGGATTGATTTGATTTCTTTTTCTAATTTAAATATCGGACACCTGCGGTCCAAGGCATTGTGGTCTCCTTTGCAATTAATGCAACTAGGAGGTAATTCGCACTTGTTGCTTTCAGAATGTCGGGCCTGACCACAGTTGGCACAAAGTGCAATTTTTTTACAATGTTTCGTAGGATGTGAAAAACCCAAACAATTAAAACAGCGATAGGGGTTGGGTGAAAAGGGTTCGACTTTTACCGTTAAGAATCCCAATTTGAGTGTTTCAGGGGGTTTGGGTGTTCTAAAAGACAATATATATGTGTGGGTAAATTTTTCAATACCATTTTTCTTAATTCTAATTCTTAGTACATGGGATACAATTTCTTTTAATTCTTCTTTTATTTCTTCAATAGTGGCATATTGCAGGTCAAAACACCTGATCAGGCCTTTGGAATAATTAAGTGTGCGGTGGGGACTAACTTCAATTTCGAATTGTCCAGCAAAACTGGTTATAGCCAGTAATTTTTCCGATTGTTTAGGGTTGGACGTCTCGATGAACAAATTCCCATCACGCAACTTTCTAATATTTTTTACCGTACCAACAGCGTTTGTAATGAATTTATTGATAAAAAAAGGGGATACATTTTTGAAATTGTTCTCATCTTTTCTGCTTATAACTAAATAGCTTGGTATCATTTTACAATCGACATTTGAAAAATTAATATTATCTAATTTACAACTTACTCTCACTCTTTTTCTAGGCTTTGAATGGGGACTGGGCGGATCAGTCCCATTCATTATGAGGTTAGGTACTTAATAAACTTAAAAAATTAGAAAAGTATATAAAAATTATAAACAGATTAGGAAAAATATTAGAAGATGTATATATATATGAGTTAACTAGTACTATTTGTTAATTTTCGATCTATTAGATAACAAAACAAAGACAAGAAAAATAAAAAAAAACATTTTTTATGCTTATCTGGCCGGAGCACGGAAAGCAACAGCTTCTGCCACTTCAGGAAGACTCCTGCTACTAAAATAACTGATTTTGCACACAATTTACTTCCAATTTACCACTTCAAAACACTAAAATTTTAGAGAGAAAATATAACCTTACATACTGCACACTTTGTCACCATATGTTTATTGATTTATAAATTTGTTTGGTGCATTAATATAAGAAGGCAAGCTCAATAGGAAAAAAATAAAGTTTATTTTAAGCAATATCTAGGCTCATGTCTCTGATATTATTTTTTTTTCCTATTGAGCTTGCCTTCTTATATTAATGCACCAAACAAATTTATAAATAAGAAGAATGGCTCTAAAATTATTTGATAAAAATGCGTTTTAATTTTATCTACGTTGACCATGAAATTTATGAAAAGAAAGTATCTAAATTGATATCTTCTATTATTGGCAATAGTTGGTTCTGACTTTTTCCATACTGGTAGAGGGTGAAGGGTGCTAAAATACCATAATAGAATTCGATCGATCAAATGCGATCGATCGACGATATATCGATTTTAAGATTTAAACCCCTATATTTGAGCTTTCAATATATTTTCGGCCTCGAATTAGACTAAATCACAAAACATACTTATCGTTGAATTATACGACAGTATTTTTTTTTTTTTTTAAATTCCTAAAAAATAGGGTATTTTTAATTTAATTTTTTGGATTTTTTCTTCATCAGACATTAATTATTTAAACTCCTTTCAAATAGAGCAAGTGCCTGAAAACTACATGTATATGAGCAGAAAGCTCAATAGATAATAATCCTGACTCATTTCATTCTCCATGTATAACCCTGTATCTTATAAACTATTTTATTTAAATTTAAGTGAAGAAAGGATTCATTTAAAAATTTATTTGAAATACTTAGAGTGATGGTATTTTTATTTTTTTTATTCTCACTGATAAAGGGAATGACATGCTCCTTAATGAAAAAAGAATTATTCGATTATCGTCATTTAGTCAGGAGTTATAGATTTTTGTCCGCTAAATCACAAAATTTTCCCACTGTGCGTCGTCCATACCAATGATCGAATACGGACGTTTTATTTTATATTTTTTTTAATTCAGTAATTTCTTAATACTCGCTTATTAATATGAAGACTGATAAATGTTTGAACAATCTGAAAGAATATTAAACACAGATCGTAAAAATATAACAAGGTGCCCATGGGCTGATAATGCGTTAACCATTAAAGGGTTTTTGTTCTCCTGAAATGTACCATTTTCTTACAGTCTACAATTTTGACTGAAATGGCCAACATGACTACATAAAAATTATATTCCTAGAATTTAATAATATACCTATAACCTAAATCCTTTCACAAAATAAATACTTTTCTCATCAATAATCGTTCAAAAGTGGTTTAAAAATATTCAAGGATAATTATCAGTCGATGAAAAAAGACCCACCCTCTTCCGAGAAAATATCTCTGTCCGGAATAAGTATGTACAGTGGCTCACAGTGAAAATGATGCAAACAAAGATTAATATTTCAACTCCTAGTTACTTCATCTTTGTTAAAATTTAAAAACTACATAACATAATGATTCATTGTCATACATTAAATTTATATAATCAAATCAACTCAACAGCAATTGTAGAAATAGAAAAAAAAATCTTCATTAAAACTCGTAGGGATTGAAGGTCACAGTGAAAAAGATGCCATATGTACTTCCGTTTGGAAAAAAAAGTGAAAATAACAAGTATTCTTTAATTATCGGGTAAATGAGTTTGTTAACCTTTTAATTCCTTTTCGTTCTTTCAATGAAAACAAAAATAAACTAATTAAAAGTAATCATTCTAGTTCGGGCATTTGCTTAAACTGGGTGAGCACACAACTATTCATGAACGAGAAATAGTAATTAACAATTTTAAAATGGGAAAAACACAACGAAAAATCGCCTCTAATAAAAGATCTAATCACCTTCAAATTTTAATGAAAGTTTTAAAAACGAAAATAGAATAATAAGAAAAGCTAGAGTGAGTTGAGAAAGGCATATGAAGAGCTCCATGAAACAAATCTTCGCAGACCATTAACCTTGGAGGTGGTCATGTCATGGTTTGGGGGTGTATTGCTGCCTCAGGGGTAGGAAATCTTCATTTTATTGAGAGAACAATTGATAAACATTTATATTGTCACACCCTGAAAAAAAAGTTTTAAACCAAGTGCAACCGAGCTTGGAATAATAAATAATTTTGCTTTTTATAGTGGTAACGATCCTAAGCATTCTTCTTATCTTGCAAGAGAATGGTGTTTATAATTGCCCAAAAACTATAAAAACACCTCCCCAATCACCAGACCTAAATTTCTTAGAGAATTAATGGAGTAAATTAGTAACAGAAGTGAGGAAACATGAGATATCAAATAGAGAAGATCTCAAAAAGGTGCTTCAAGAAGAATGGGACAAGATAAGCCCACATTACACAGAAAAGTTTGTCCAATCTGTGGTCAATCGTTTGAAAGAGGTAATAAAATATAAAGGCTTACCTAAAAAGTACTAAAATTTAAAATATTTTTGATTTTTTGGATGTTTTTAATTTTGCATCCTTTTCATTGTGACCTTAGAAGTGTATATTTATTAATGAAGTTTTAGTTTAATTTTAGGATTTGCTCTCAAATACACTTTTCATTCTAGCCTACTTTTTGTACTTTATTTTTGTAAACCAAGATTGTTGAAAATAAATTTTGGCTGGTATAAAATAGATTCTTTTTAAAGTAAATTCCTTGCATCATTTTGACTGTGAGCCACTGTATTATTTTCAAAGTACTATCGAATGATAGAAACCAAGAGCATCCGCAGGATTTTGTCTAAGGGGGGGGGGGGGGGGGGGGAAGGTGGTAAAATTCTTATGATCGGAGGAGGGGATCGAGGTATACTGACTGTGTAAGACTCAATTAATTTTTCAAATAAATTAATATTTTAGTTTTCAAATATTAATCTTATATGGGTGAAAATGATATATATATATATATATATAAAAAAAAAAAAAAAAAAAAAAAAAAAAAAAAAAAAAAAAAAAAAAAAAAAAAAAAAACCTGTACCACTACAACCCATGAAGGGTCTTGGGTTCAGTTCTATGTAAGGAAGAGCACTGTTTCTTGGTCAGCGGTCGTGCAAGGAGGTGATTTAACCGTGATCACGCTCTACCGCCAGGTTTTTTCCCCTTAAGGGTACCCACTTTATAGAGGCTGGGTTTGCCCCAGGAGGGTCTCGCGGCCCACGAGACGAACTGTGGCAGAATAATAAAGATATCATAAGCCATGTCAGATTCGAACTCGGGATCTCGAGCACAGCAATCCACTGCCTTACCAGTGGGCTACCCCGCTCCCTGTATATATATATATATATATATATATATAATTAGGGATATATATATATAATTAGGGATATATATATATAATTAGGGATATATATATATAATTAGGGATATATATATATATGATTAGGGATATATATATATATATATATATATATATATATATATATATATATATAATTAATAATATATATATAATTATATAATTATATAAAATAATTATATATATATAATTAGAACATATTCTTGATGATTAGATTAAAAATAAATAAAGTTAAATTCATTTGTATTTTTAACAGAAGAAATCTTTGAAGCTAAACTAGTAACAAAAAGAGCGGTATGTTAGCAAAGCTACCAACATCCTATGCCTGAGAAAAAAAATTCTACAAAAGTGCCGAGAAGAGGGTTCAATGGCATGAATCAATCCATTAAAATTTATACTTCTTCAAAATGTTTTGTTCAATGACTTACAATTACCGAAAATGTTTTACTTTTTAAAGCCAATGAAACAGTTAATAAGTTTATAAATAACTATAAAAAGTGAGTTAAGAGCCATTATATGTTATGTTGCCAAAAGGCAAAAATGAGTGTTAAATAAATAAATAAAATAAAACTTATTGATATAAAAATATGTTTAAATAATACTTAATAAATATAGTAAAATAATACAAATTTATTTAATTTGTAATTTTTCTTTCTCTTCTTGTAATTATTTAAGGGGACAGCAGCCCCCCCCCCAACCGGACACATGCCCAGGGCCCCTTAAAGTCTGGACAACCACTGCTTTGATAGGTTTGATTTTAATCTTTTTTTTTTTTTTTTTTTTTTTTTTTTAATATTGGGAGGAGCTTGTAGAATAAACATGGAGTAACAATCGCTATTGTAAATAACACTGACAGCAATAGCAATATGGCTGTCAAAATGGTTAACACTTAATTCACTAAATTTGGGACACCATCATCTTTAGATAGGAAATTATTTTTTTTTTTTAATTTTGCATTGTAAAAGTATGTTTTATAAATTAAGGAGAGCGTTAATAGAGCGATGTAAGAAGAAAAGTATTTCTATAATAAAATATCATCCTGACCTTTCTACCGGAAGACCTTGAAGTAGGATCTTGACCCTACTTTATCCAACCAAGGTACTATCATTTTACAGAATATTCCACAAATGAAACAAAGACTTTGTGAAAGAAATTTTAAAACAAATAAATTAAAAATAAAAATATTGCCTACTTTTCTTGTTTTCTTCCTAAGCTACTCGGCAGCTACTAGTATGATGAGTCACTTCAATTTTGATCAATGTTTTACTCTTTCAAGAATCATACTTAACTTTCCGAATATATTTAAGAATGTTAATATAGCCAAAGGTCCAATGTATATAAGACCAACTATAAACTATAATTTAATATGTTGAGAGTCAAGTTACAATAAATACAATGCATCCTCTTAATTTAAATATAATGTAACTTTTCATGTAACAACAAATGACAGAAGTCAAATAACAAAGATTTTATTTAAAATCAAAATAGATGTTTTTTTGGTAGATTATTCTAAATTCTATCAGAAAGCTACTACGTATAGGATGTCAATACTTTTTAAATATAGTGATTAATATTTTTAATAAAAATTACATAAATGTATATTCTCTCTCCAACAAAGAAAAGGTCTTTTCAGTATTTTTTCTAATCTAAGAACACAATATCAATCATTAGTATAATTAATTATCAATATTGGGTTTTTTATTAAAAGTAGAGTAACTTGAAATTTTGTACTGTAATATCCAGTAATATCCAATACTGTAAGATGCGAATACAGAGTAATAGAGAACTAAAATTATGGAAACCAATCAAGCATTTATTCTCACCCAAAAAAAAATTTCAAGAATTTATTCTACGAGCCTGATCCAAAAAATGTTACCACAGAAATTACAATGTATAAGTTTTATGCAAAAATGGTATTAGAAAATGATACAGTTGACCCTCGCTAACTCGAAATTCATGGAATGCCAAATATAATTTTATTTATCGAATTACCAAGAGAAAAAGCAACAAATATAAACATTTGAAAATCAGCAATTGACTAATCTGTTTCTTTAAATGAAGGAATCTCTTCCAATGATTATCCTGTATTTTATTATCCCAACGTTTCGGGCTTTTTGCCCATCTTCTGGGGTTATATATTGTACATTTTTAAATTCCATCACCATTCGTCTATATTTAAAATTATTGTATATAAAAAATATATATGTCATTTCTTTTTTACACAGGATAAATGTTTTTAACAATTTTTCATGGCTCTGAGCTATTTCATTGTCACTGATCAACTATAGCTTCTTTATGGACTTTGTTGAAGCTATAGTGATGGAATTTAATAATGTACAATAAATAACCCCAGAGTTGGGCCAAAAGCTCGGAACGTTGGTATAATAAAATACAAGATAACCCATTGGAAGAGATTCCTTCATTTAAAGAAAAACCTTATACAAACAAAATTCTTCCTCACTAAGATGAAAGGTACAATCAAGTAGCAATTGAATACATTTTCACATTATTAGGAAAATCAAATTAAAAACACTGATATATATTAAAATATTTTATATTTTCTAATAAGAATACATAATGAAATGAATAGTAATTTAAGTATAGGTACATAATTAGTTTAAAGTAGAGATCCTCATGAAATTAATAATTTATGGCTTTTGCTTCAATAGTCCTTGGCAACCGCAATCTAGTGCTTTTGCCACCATTGCTAAGCTGATTGCTAAGCCTTATTTGTTTCTCTTCTGACTATATATTGGTGAAGAGTATTAATAATGTTCTGTCCATCTTCGATATAACAGCTTGTGGTGGCTCTTCATTGTCATCATCCTTGCCAACTGTGGTATTAGCCAAAATTTCAGCACCCAACAGCAACCAGAAAACCGTAACCTGGTCATCAAAATGTTGTACTTAACAAATTTCATTTCTCTCTCCTGGTCAGGAAGAAAATTCCATACTTCTAATGCAACTGTTTCCATTTTTTCATGTTATTCAGGTAAAGCAACAATTTCTGAACCAAACACGAATCGACCCTTCTTGAAAAAATGTAAAACTGTTGTGTAAGACACATTGTTCCATGCCTTGTGAGTCACATTCATTGCTATAAAAATTGTGATTATATAATTTTCACAATTTTCTGTGCTTTGATCCGCCAGCAAGGCTGCTGACATATCTTTTCACTCCATGCTTGCACTTTCACTGCAGTTTTTTTTTAAAGACGAGACTGTGATGATTTTTATAATTTGTCGACGACTACTATAATTTGTACAACTAACCACTAGCGTTAAATTTAATCTATAATTTTTATTTTTAATCTATACGAGGTATGTTTTCAGCTCTACATTCACATATCTACTTAATTAATACTGTTCAGGTATGGGAACTAACATTGGCGGGCACTCTTCCAGTTGACTTGCAGACAGGATTACAAAAATGTTCTCTATTTTTAGAACTAGAGAAAGAATGGATAGAGGAATCCTAGACAACTTTACCATGTCTTTTTTCTTTTCACCAATATCCACTACTTCGATCATATTTCTATTTTATTGTATAAAATTGAGAGACAAACTCTTCTAACAAATCATACCTGATAACTACACTGATAGTAAGTCCTAAATTGTTCGGAATATTGCCTCGGTAGACTGTTTTCTTTTCTTGAAATTATTAAAATGTGAGTATATCTAGCTACAGAATCCAATTTCATTTATATTTATTTGTACATAGTGGTGGAAGTTCCAGAGACAAATTAGCATACCACATGCTTGCAATAAGACATTATGTTTTACTATTAATTGATAAATTCACAAACTGAAATGCTAAAAGAACTTACTTAATAGTTACACACAGAAAATGTTGGTGATAAATATGAACACATTGTCCGAAACGTCCACCACTGGGTAAAAATAAAAATAAATAAAATTTGAGACTTTAGCTGGATATTCTCACATTACATTCACATTACTGAATACACTTTTTGGACAGTACTAATACCAAATGGCTTATAACTAATGGAACTGAATTTGAATAAATAAAATTCTAATTTTAACAAAGAAATAAAAATAAATACATTTATTTCAAATAATTTAACAATTTTTGTACATTAGGTTTATACTCATTCTTCTCGTCAATTCCACAATTCAGCTGAAAAAAACAAACAATAAATTGGACTACAGAAGAAAAAGTGATGTATGAAAATATTTTGCTTCAATAGTTGATACCATACCTTATAAACAGGAAAACCTTCAATATTTGATTTCAACTCTGACTGGTCAGGGCAAATTGTCATAAGATGAACCCATATTAAATCGGAATAAACTTTGCTCAGCTCTTTGTACATATTTACACAAGCTTCCTAAACAATAATTATGATATGTACAAATAAAACAAAAAAAAAAATACAGTTATAGAAAAAAATATAAATCCTAACCTGTAGAGGCAACATCTGTTTCATGCTCAAATAAGGTGTTGTTGACATTATTAAACTTTGGACATCCTTTGGTGCTAATTCTAAGTCCAAGGAAACCTGACCCAGGTTTGAAAGAAGCAACAGCTGCAGTTTATAAGTTTGTGTCAAAGTATAAGCTCCAGATGGACTTTTATTTTTGCTTTCTTTACTACTCTCTTTCAGAATATGATTCAAAGAAGGAAGAACATCCCTTAAAAATAAAAGTAGTATCCATAAATCCACTTCACTAAGATTTAATCTCCACTTGTATTTAATGCCCACTAAGATTTTAAGAAAACAAGCGTTGTTACATTTTCTTTTTTGAGAGAGAGAGTGGGGAAGAATATAAAAAGTATATATGATAACCATCTTCTTCATTTGATCGTGCTAGATAACATAACAGGATGATCATCAATCAAAATAAACCAATAAAATAGATTTTATTTTATTTATTGATCTTCATGATATATTGATATATTGATATTGATCGTGCAAGATAACATAACAAGATGATCATCAATCAAAATAAACCAATAAAATAGAAAAAATATAATAGCTTTTTTCAATAATGGGATTTCTCTTATTATATATTATTAGTTTCCCACCGAAACCATACTTTTAGATGAAACCGAATTTTGGCCACAAACCTGGTTTCGGGCTGAAACCGAAATCGAAACATATTTAGGTGAGCATATAAAATATATTCAAGGATGTAACATGTCTAGTTTAGCAATAATAGCAATGCATAGAATAACAGTAATTTAACTCAATTCTTCTAAACAATTCAAAAAAGGGGCTTGGTATAGGACAGTGGTAAGGCAGGTGTACTAGTAAGTTTATAGGATCGAATCCCGGCCCCTACTTTCAAGCTGCTGGTCTTCGCTGGAAGTTAGACCATACCCCACTAGTAAGCCTAAAAGTTTAAATATACATGCAGTAACAGGCTGTTAATAATAATAATAATTCATAGAATATATATAAATAATATTAACCGGTAATAAAATAAGTTAACATGAAAAAAAATCAAACCTGGCCCAAATGATCAAGGCTTGTTTTAATTTTTTCAGTAATAAAAATATATGTTGATTCAAGAAATTGACAAGTTATGAACCCATGAAGAATTGATTATTATAATTTTTATTTTTTAAGTGAATTACGCCCAATATTATCAGGCACGAAATATAATATCCTTTATTATCATTTAAACTCTACAAGAGAATGTCAATAAAAAACAACTACTGGTTGAAAACTCTCTAAAGCCGCGTTTCATCAGAGTGGATAATAGAAAAAATACGTTTTTGTCTAAAACTGTTCTACCGATTTTTTAACTAGATTCAATTCGCTTAGATTTGAGACCAAAAGTGGGTCAGTAGACTGAACAGCTTCTGAGATACGGCTTTTTTATGTTTGACATTTTGAAATTGAAATTTTTAAGTTATTTCCATGTTTTATCACATGCAATTGTCTTAATATCCTCTAATAACAAGTCTGATAGAAATCATTGAACCACATCCCTGTTTGTTACTATAACATTTTTGTTATTACACCTAACTCAAAGTTTTTGATCAATTAAAGGTACTATACTTAAAGATACAATTAGAGAAATCCATGTGTTATCTGAAGCAAATTGAAGGATAGTTTACTGAAATAATTGACACTACGCACGAATAAATTCAGGAGAGCAAAAGTTTAAATCTTTAATAATACTAAAAAAAAGTGTGAATGATTTGAAAGTCAAATAGAGTAAAGTGATTATGTGTAATGGTCATAAAATAAAAAGTAAATACTAAAAATAAAAATTAAAACATTCAGATAAACTTCATCAACATTAAGATAATACAATGGTGAAATTTCCAAAAAAAGAATTTGTAAATATATTTATGATTCATGATCCCTATTGAAATAATTGAGTCAATGAAAGTAACATAGATTGTTCTAAACCTTACTTCAATGTTCGAGCTCTAATGAAGTCTTTACAGTACTTAGCGAGAGATATCAAAAGGGAAAAAGCTCTCTGGAGAAGAAGTGGATGATTAGACGACCTGAACCTTTCAACTAATGGGGACCAAATCTTATGAACCACAGGCAGAAGTTCGTCCTTCCAACTTGATAATATGAAAACTCCTTTATTCAATATCTAAACATATGAATATAACTTTAACAA
The DNA here is from genome assembly GCA_911387785.2 of Aelia acuminata. NCBI lineage: Eukaryota > Metazoa > Arthropoda > Insecta > Hemiptera > Pentatomidae > Aelia > Aelia acuminata. The sequence goes on along the minus strand of OU426983.1, from coordinate 74,295,129 downwards.
ATTTAATTAAAGATAAATAAATTATATTGTGCAATAATAACCTGCAAACATAAAATTTGTCGAGATAAATCATTTCCAGGAAGAAAATGAAGACTCCTATTCAAAACATCCACTGTCATTTTAATGTGGTCTGGAAGAGGAGGTTTTTCTGGCTCTTTTTCATATTCTTCTTCTTGCATCAATTGCCTAGTCAAGAAAAAAAAAGGATATAAATATCCATGTATATGTATATACTCACAGTAGAAACTTGTTAACCCAAGCCTCATAACCTTGGACAACTTTTGGAGAAAAAAAATTGTTATTTAACACTTATTTATTTATAAGGCACAGATGTTTATACACTACTGTGATTTTTGCAGGTTGGAAGAGAAACTTTGATAAAGTCGTGGAAGTAGTTGTGGCATAAGGGTGTGTTACTTGCCAGAAAAGAATATTAAAGGAGAAAATTTTAAAGTCCTTTTTAAAAATATGGATGGTTGTTCCAATGCTGATGAAGAAGAAACTGAAAACAGGTTGCAAAGTTACAATGATGAAGGTTAAAAGCAATCACAGTGCATTATTGCATCATGCAGTGATACAGAAAATGAAAATGAAGAGGATTCAGACAATGTTGATGAACCAGCTGTGATAATGACCCATGCAGCAGCAGTAACAAACATAGATAAATTGATTGTTTCAATTATGGGTCAAACCGAAACTCACCAAATGAGAGTCTAATGTTAAAGAGCAATTTTAACTTGGAAAATGGGTTCTTATTAAAGTCTTTTACTAAAATTTATGAATATATTAAATATTTATTACACATATAAACATTTTTATGAATAAAAAATATAAATCCAAATTATAAAAACATAGGGACAAAATTTTAACAAGAATACTATATAGTAAGAATTATGTTATCAGGGATTAATGATAAAAATATCATGTAAACCTATTGGAAACTATTAAACAATGAATAGTTTACAAGCTGATACTTTCTTTAAAGCTGAAATTGTGTTTAGATCAATATAGTTCTTACATTAATAATTTTTATTTATCAAACAAGCTTAAAATTTTAAATTATGAGAACATAACCAGATACTTGCCCATCAAACTTAAAATTAATATTAATCATACCATTTTTTAAACTCCCAAAATATTTCAATATGGAACCCATTACTATAACGATGCTGCTTAAAACAAAATTATTTTGATCACCATAAAACAAAAACAGCAGTATATGTAAAATATTTGGAACATGTTGTTACCAACATAACTGGTGAATGATGATTAATTAAAACAAATGATGTGCCGTTTCCAAGATCTAAGTTTGTTATTCTTGGAATATATTTAGGCTTTTTTTATTATTATATGTTTTTTATTTATTTTATTTTCTTAGTTGTCTCACTATCAGAGAAAAACATCCTATAAATAGGATAAAGTAGTTCCTATAAATAGGATAGTTCAAGAATTATTAAATTTTTTAATCAAATAAAAAAGTTATTAACATACTTTATTGTCACTCATATCAATCATTTAAACAAACTCAAAGTAACTAATTTTATTAATATTAATATTATATATTAATTTAATAATTTTTGTGGGTAACCAACTCATTTTAATTTTATATTAATTTTAAATATTTTATTTTTGAAGAGAAAAGATTGGGCTCGGTCAGGAGGCAAACCCGGGTCTCCCGCATGACATGCGCGGTGGGCTGAGGGATCAATGAAGAGGAGAGATTGGCTCCGCTTGGAAGCAAGCTCGGTGGCGCAGTGGTTAACGACCGCACATGTCACACAGGAGACCCGGGTTCGACTTTGGGCCGAGCCCAATCTTTTCTCTTCAAAAGTAAAATATTAAATTAATATAATTTAATATTAGATATATACATTGATAAATTTTTAATTTAACTTATTTTAAAAACTTTAAATTCTAAATAAAAATGATAATCCTAAGCATTGATGACTTGAAATGTATTATGCCTTAAAGCAAAAACAAACAAAATAATAATGCCAAGCTTACGCAACATCTGGTTCAGAAACCTCCTCTGCTGAAAAATCATTAGCAGCTTTAAGATTCTCATCATAATCCATAAGCTCCTTTAACCAAGAGGTTTCATTTTGTGGTATTGACTTTTCTTTACCATCATTTTTATTAATATCAACTGTGCACCTCAATACACAAGATAAATATGTCTTAAAAACATGTAAGAAGGCATTAGCATTGATGTCTTGGAACCTATCACAGCTCTGTACTAAGACCTACAAAACAAATACATAAGTTTAACTTTTATAAAAAAAATTACACAAGAAAAACTCTCAATAAAACCAACCTTATAACAAATGAAATAGTGTCCGACTGAAACCAAATTTTTAAACGAATCCGAATTTCAGCTACGGACCTAGTTTTGGGCTGATACCGAAACCGAAACTTATTTACGAGTTTAGATATAATACCTGTATGCAACCCTCTGGACACCCTACAATCTCAAGAGGAAGCGAGGAATACAAGCCAAGTGATGGAGTGACTGGTTTAACCCTTTCATGGCTCCAGACTATGTATCTCGCAAAAAAAAGTCGGTCCCCACCGACCTGCACTTCTACACTGAGACCTGCTTAGCTTCTCAGTGCAACTTTCGTTCCTAACTACAAAGGAGATGAATGTTCATTTAATTTATGTTAATTTTTATGTGTATTTATTCTTTAATTGTACATGAAAAAAGGCTATTATCATTCTTGTTATTATTATTATATAATACATATAAGTGTGTAATAAGTCTAGTTTAGCAATCATATCTATGAAAGCTTATAAAGGCTGTAATTTGATATAATTATTCATAAAGTACATAGACTTGGTATAGAAGAGTGGCATATAGAAGGCAGGTGCACTAGTTAGGTTATAGGATCGAATTCCGGGCCCTCCTTCCTAGTACAGCTGATCCCTGCGTGAAGTTAGACTATACCCCTTCACTAGCAAAAGCGTAAAAGGTGAAATATACTTGCAGTAACAGGCTGATAATAATAACAGTTCGTATTATCATATCTAAATCATAAATAATTTAGTAATTCTCTACCATAATATAGCCGATGGAATACAAAATGGCAGCATTGTGAATACGTAAAGCTATATCTCAGAAGCTATTTCATCTACTGAGTCAGGTTTGGTCTCAAAATTTTATGGATTGGGTTTAAAAATTTATAAAATAGTTTTTTATAAAATGAAAAAGTTTTGGGGATGATCTTAGTGATCCAATGGGGGGAGGGGGCTGCCAAGGCCGGAAAATTGGTTTTTGCATCTGAGTCTAAAATAATAAAGAACAAAATCAATCACCACCTTTTGATGCAACTTGAGCCCCCCTTGTTAGTGACTACATTTTTTTTTTCTCTTTTGATTTGAATCTGTGGCATGTCGGGTTTCTCCAACGATGAATTTCAATTTAAGTATTTAGAAAAAATCTTCTTATTTAGTGTTTCTCTTATTGTTTTAGAAATCAAATTTCACTAATTATAAGGAGATAATTAAAAGTACAAATTTTTGTCTTAATGCACAAGGTAAAGAATACTATTCTTTACACTTAATGTAAAGAATTCTGCACGAAAAGAATGCGTTGTTATGTTAAAACTTGATGCAATTTACTTGGCAAACCCCTGTTTATTATTATCACATTTTTGTCACCACATCCAACTCAAAGCTTTCGATCAATTAAAGATACCAAAAGGATGAGAGAAATTCATGTTTTATTGAATTGCCAATTCAAGTTTAATTAACTGAAATAGCTGATACTACACACTATTAAATTCAAGGGAGCCCAAGGCCATGAAAGAGATCGAGCTTACAAGCTGAAGTTGTGTCCCAATCCTTTTCTCAGAGACATCAGACACAAATGCAAATTTCGGCTTGGCTGAAGATCAGAGACTACTAACGTTAGAATACAAATTTTATCTTTCAATAATTATGATTTAGTAATACAAGGCGAGAAAAAACATTACCCAATTAATTAGAAAAAAATTAAATAAACTTCAACAAAATTTACTAAATAAAATAATAAATAAACTTTATGTTATTACTTTAATTTATATGATCATCTTCTAATGTGATACCTCTTACACCGTTGTTCAGTGCTGAGGATCCTCTTTATTTTGTATTACTTAAAATAAGAAAAAAAAAATGACTTAAAATTAGGAAAAGCTGCAACATCCATACATACATCATTGATGATATCATGAAGGGAAGTCAGCATGTCCATGGTAGTGTATTCCATTATGACAGACAGGACCGAGAGGACCCTTGGATTTCGATAAGCATGCCTTAGTTTCAGAGTTATGTGGTGAGAAAGGTAATCAACATTTTTGGAGATGAGCGTGCTAACACTTTCATTGTAAACAGAAGACAATTTGTGAAGAGCAAACCGACCTGCAAAAGATGACGGTATTCTAAAATTTGACAGCACTATTAATACAATATTACATTATTGGATGAATACAAACCCTACATAAATAAAAGATCATGTTACAAGAATTCTTCTGTATCTACAAGTTAACTCTAGTGCTATCTCATTTAAATATGTTTTCTTATTAAACCAATCCAACCAAAAAAGTATAAAATATCTTGACAGTTGTTTTATCAATTATTATAATGAAGAATTAAGGCTTTAAAGGCGGTGATTTTATTTGAATTGATCTCGGTCAGCAATGTTTTCAAAATCTTTAGATAAGCCTTTAACTTTTGCCAAATTTTCTTCAGCCCATAATGTTTTCCATAAGGACATTAAAAATTTCCTGTACTTGAGCTCCTTGCATCAAACATCACAACTGCAAACATACCTAGAAGCTACTATATAAGAAAAAAATTTTTCTTATATTAGACTTGATGTTTTGTACAATGTCTTGATCCATTGGTTGGCGCAGTGTTCTCCACAATCTGATTTCTATAAAATTTCACACATCTGCTTTCATGGTATGGTAAATTGTTTTCTTTTGAAACTCACCTTAAAGCAATGCTCACTATACAACAGTGAAACACAAAATGAGGTTTGAGAGATATTAGAAGACCAGAAAAGAAAGATAAATTAGATGTGATACAGTGAGCGGGTAGAATGCACTCCTAGTATCCAAAAGCAGTACGAGTAATTCTTATGTACCATGAAACAGAGAGGGGTTGCTGTGAAGACCCTTCTAGCATTTCCTGCAGACTCCCTTGTCTCTCTTCAATCAACTTTAACTTTTTTTCCTTTTTTGCTTGGATTATTAAGATCATACATATATATTGTAGCACTGACTCATTCAGGCTGACCTGCATCTGTCCGATACATTACTACAGTCATATTACAACTATTAGCAAATAAATTTACAACAAAAAAAATTAAGCAATTAAAATTTAATCCATAAAGAGTCAAAGATTGCATTAAACATGACTAAAGTAAAATCAATTAAAATTTAATACCAACCAGCAGAAGCAATAATACTAATGGGGCTACCAGCACATTCTAAAACTGGATAAAAACATTGGAATAAAAGAGGTGAGAAGTTTTCATGACCAGCAGCAACTGCAAGCCACCCAACTGCATCAGCTAATAAACATATCTACAATAATGATAATAATATACAAATATATTTATACAGGATAGAAGTAAAGAAAATTTAAAATTTCATCTCCAACAAACAGCAGATACCTGCACAATATTTTCTTGTATTGCTTGCTTAGTGATTCCATCATTGGTGAAATAAATAGCAGCATTCCATAGAGAAGGATCCATCAAGGCACATATTACATCCTTCAAAAGACTTGAATAAGGGTTGAGATCTTCAGGGAGCACTGTAATAACAAGTTAAAAAAAAAAAATTTTCAATTATGGGATTTTATAATAATTGAAAAAAAAATGAGAATTTTTTTTACTTAAGTTCAAATATTTTACCTGAAGAAACCAAATTGACCAATAGTAATGTTATTTCTTTTCTTTTACCAAAATTTGAGTTAAATTCATCAAGTAGACTGCTAAGTAATACTTCTTTGTCACACAATTTAACAACCTTAGCACACAATCTCAAGACAACAGAAGCACATTTATCAGTTTCGCAATGCTTCAGGAATCTCCATTTACATTCATTAGAAAATGGTGATATGTTTACATCTAAAAAGTTATTTCAATAATTTAAATATATATGTATGTGTGTGGGTGTATATATGTTAAGGTTGGAAATATGTAGTGTTATATTATGTTTAATACCTTGTTATGAATGTAAACAATGCCTAATACTATATATAGAGAATTACATGAGGAATAAATCAGTCAAGAGTGTTCGTTTGTCTCCCTCTCTCCTTTTTTTTTTTTTTGTGTTTAACGTCTGACTGCGCATAAGTGGTGCTGAAACCTGGGAGTGTAAATTATTTTTTTTTCATTTCTTTTTACGAACCCGACAGTTTTGACAGTACCTCCGGAAATACCACAAACACTGACGGAAACTCTAGCATGAGCACACGCGACCACTTTGAAGTGGCTCAAGGTGTGGACGGCTACGTCACAAGATTTGAGGAAGGCCATTTCAGATTTGCAAAGGTTCGACGGAGGAGTTGGAGAACTAAACCACTTCCTTAAGGGCGGAGACCCCGTGATGGCGCGAATACAGGCGAAGGAAGCGGAGAAAATGCTCGACCCTGGAGACGCCGATGCACTATGGACAGCATTGGTATGCCAGGTAAAACGGAGCATACTAAATATGATACAGGCCGACGAAGAGACCCCATGGAGTATCGTGAAAGACAGACTGAAGAAGGCGTTCGGTGGCTGACACTGGGCCCCAAAGGAAGACATCCTGCAAATGTTTCGGGAAACCAAGAAACCACACCAAAAGAAAGGACACTACGCTGGTGTCCTAGAGCGCTTCAATCAATTTAGGGAGATGAGGGAGACTGCGGTGGCGTTTTTGGCAACGATTGTGAAAGTCCAATTGGCACGGGACACCGTAAAAAGGGACGGATTACCCCACGAAAAGGGGTTTATCGCATGTACCCAGAAGATGGTGGACGCAAGCGCGCGAGATGAGGAAGCCCAGTGTGGCGATGATAAGGAGACAGGATGGAGCAGAGTTCCGTACAGAAGAGAGGAGATCAACAGAAGCAGAACAAGACTAGAGATATGGAGGAGAGGCCCGGAAGTGGGCGGTCGTGAGAGGATGACGGCGAAGGAAAAGAAACCAGGAAGGGAGCAGAAGAATTGGACAACAGAGAGGACTGGAGATGCCACGGTTGCGGACATTGCACGACAATGTCCCTACATGAGCAGAAGGGGAGAAGTGAATCGAGGCGAGCCAAAGGAAGTAAATGTCCAAAGAGTGTGAAAGAGGAGAGGGACACCATCAGAATCCGAGGAGTCACCAGTGACATAAGGGACGGAAGAAGATAGCAAGACAAGAAACGGGCGAACTCCAGGAACAAGGATCGTCAGGCGGACGGGGAAAAGAGGAGGAGCAGAGGAGAGAATAAGAGGAGAAGAATGAGGAGTGTGCAATGGGAGCGGCACCCACGCGATAATCAATAATATCGAGTGCGCGGGCGTGGGTTTGCCTATAGTGAGCGTCAGGAGTGGAGTGAAGTTCCTTATGGATACAGGTAGTTCCAGTACGATAATGTGTCGGAAGGCACTGGAGAAGCTGTATGCAGGAGAAAGGATACCCCGTGTATGTCAATGCAAGTTAATCACCTTGGGAGGCCCCTTTAAGGTAGAGGGTGAGATAGAGTTAGAGTTGGGTAAGTGGGTAACCGGGGGTGGGAGCTTGTGTATACATGTGATAGAGAGCATACCTAGGGAATACGGGAGGATAGTAATAGGATGCGATTTATTAGGCAAAGTAGGGACGAGCATAAGTAGTAAGAGGGGGCAATGGCTCATGAAGATCGGTGGAAAGAGATATGAGTTTAGAAGGATCTTAGGGGACCACAAAGTTAGGATGGGGCCAATCAGTCAGGCGGGCGATTGGAGAGTGACAATAAAAAAGGAATACGCGGATATTTTTTTTAAGGAAGGGGAGATGCTGGGAGCGACGGGACGGACAGTGCATTGGATTCCGTTAAAACAGGAACGGGTGACATACGTTAAGGAGAGGCGATACCCGCAAGCATTGAGGAGACACATTCGGGAGGAACTGGAGAGTCTAAAGAGGCAGAGTATTATTGTAGATAGTATGTCGCCGTATAACAGTCCTCTATGGGCGGTAAAAAAGAAATCAGCGGATGGGGAGGAGAGGTATCGGGTAGTAGTGGACTTCAGAAAGCTGAATGATGAAAAGTACCCAATCCCGAGATTCGAGGATATCTTGGACCGTCTCAGCGGAGCGACGATATTCAGTTCTCTCGATTTGAAAGCAGGCTACCACCAGATATGTACCCACCCAGGGACTGGCAAAAGACAGCATTTACATTCGAAAAAGGCCATTTTGAATTCACAAGAATGCCCTTCGGGTTGAAGAATGTGCCCATCACATTTCAGAGGTTAATGGACGAATTCTTACGGGGTTTGGAGCAAAAATTTTGCCAGAAATACATGGATGACCTTTTGATTTTTAGTAAGGAGAAGAGCCAACACGTCGCGCACCTACGGCAAGTATTTGAGAAGCTGCAGGAATTCGGTCTCAAGTTATCAGAGGAAAAGTTGATTTTGGGCCAACAACACATAGATTTCTAGGAACACATAGAACTAGGAACTAGAACGAGAACTCCTCGGCATTGTGTGGGTGGTAGAGCACTTCCGACCATATGTCTTCGGCCGGAAGTTTAAGGTGAACACTGATCATCGGCCGCTACTCTGGGTAGGAAAACTAAAGGAATCATCAGCTAGGATAACTCGTTGGAAGGAGCTCCTAAGTCAATACAATATGGAGGTGAAATATAAGCCGGGAAGAGAGAATGTGGTAGCGGACTGGCTGTCATGGGCGATTCAGGTGAATGCGCTTGAAGAGGACCCAGGACACTCCGGGGATATAAGACAGTTTGTCAGAGAATGGACACTGGAGGGGGAATGTGAGCGGGAATCGCAGGAATCGGAGTGCGAAACCTCCCAAGACGAGGGGTTCGGTGGTGAAAGACTGAGCGACATGGAGGAAAGGAAAGAGATAATCAATTCCAAGAGCACACAAATTGTGTGGAAGACAAGAACTACCGGCCTAACGAAGGTGGAATATTCGAGGTTCGGCAGATGTAAAATTATGACCATTTGGTCACAACCGGGGGTGTTAGCGGAAAAAATTTGTTGAGTGCTGAAAGATGCTTCCCGACCGGGGAAAACCCACACCTTGTATGAAAGAAATGGAACAGTCTGGGAAAAGATTCAGCGGATGTGGAGTGCAGAGAAAATGGGGATTGTCCGTCATTTCATCAGATGCAAGCTATCTGTGGAAACAATAAGAGACCCTGAGCAGCAGAAGAAGATCACGGTGGCCTATGACCGCCATCCACCAAGAGGGAAACAAGAGGAGACGTCGACACCAACGAAACCACTGTTTGAGTTGCAGGCTGACACATTCACCTGGTGGGGGTTCAAATGGGTGACGGTATTGGATGTTTTTAGTAAGGTGTCCATGGCCCATCCGATAAGGGAAAGGTCCTCCGAGGCGGTGATTAGGGTTCTCGACAGTTGGTTCCAGTTTTATGGAATACCCGAGAAGATATCTTCGGACGGCGGTAGAGAGTTAGACAACGCAGAAGTCAGAAATAGATGAAGACATTGGCCATAGTCTGGCATATTAACATTCAGGGTCATCCGAAAAGCAGAGGAGGAATAGAGTGGCTACACAGGACACTGGGGGATCACTTAAGAGTCTATCAAGTCGAACAGGGGTTGGAACCATGCGAGTAATGGTAATAAATTTCCAATGATCGAGCCTGATAATAAACACTCGGAGTATCCTTCCTCCTGAAATCATACTAGTGCTGTATGATGGGATTATACAGAAAATAAGTATGGCAGCTATTTGTAACTATTAGAAGAATGTACAGTTTGACTATGTATTTTTATTTTATTTTTGTTGCTATTATTTCTTTTTGTACCTGAATGGTATAGAGAATGGATTTTCTTTAATTCTTATGTTAGCATAACAATGTATATTTTGTAAGAACATATTAAGAAAAATACTGTAGTTTGTTAGTTTATTATTGTAAATTTTATGTCTTATTGTTTTCATAGAAGTATATATATATATATGTTTTTTAGAGTTTACGAGGAGTGTTCGTAAACTGGCAGGGGGGTGTTAAGGTTGGAAGTAGTGTTATATTATGTTTAATACTTTATTATGAATTATTTATATTCAGTGTTTAGTGTTATATTATATTTAATACTTTATTATATTGATTACATAGCAAATGTAAACAATGCCTAATGCTATTTATAGAGGATTGCATTGAGGAATAAATCAGTCTATTTCTAGCAGTCAACAGTGTTCGTTTGTCCCCCTCTTTCCCTTTTTTTTTTGTGTTTAACGTCCGACTGCGCATAAGTTATATAAATATATATACTATTAAAAAATAAATTAAATGGTGCTGTTTACCCCTAACAGATAATTCTTCCATAAGTGAGACATTCCTACATTCTGGAGTGTTACAAACCAGAAGACAGTGCAAGAATCTGTTGTAATGTTGAACAGAGCTTAGTATGGCAGATAAATGCTTTTGGCCTAATACATCCAAGTACCCACTAAATAGCATCAAACTGTTTTCCTTAAGTGTGACATCTGAAAAACAAAACAAAACAATAACAAGACGACTGATGTGCAGCCAAACTTTAACATTTTCCCAGTTTACCAAGTTTTATTACGCTATTTCACAATAAAAATTAAAATTAAAATTAAAAATAAACATGAAAATCACGCATTAGTCACATTGTCCTTTAGTTACAATATTGTTTTTATTCAGGATATTAGTTGAACTAAAATATTATATACTATACTGCCAAGATATGGAACAAGGACATAGTAGGGACATACAGTATTAAAGAAATAAATTAAAGAAGAAGTAAATTTAAATTTGAAAATATATTTATTTTATTCTAATCTTAAATTATTTGAAAAGCTTTATGGTACCAAAATGCAATAATAGATATTATTAAACCACTTAATTTTTTTTCTTTGCTTAAGTACAAGTCGACCATTTAGGTCATTATCTGCGGAATCAGAAGGAATGTTGTAAGTAATTTAGAATATTTAGTGATGATTAGAATTATGGAAGGGATTTAGGTTTTATTGAAGTTTGTTGATGTAACAGGAATAATAATTACAGGTTCTTATGTCATATACTTGGAATCTTAATTTCAGTACGCCACTTTTGGTTGATAGGAGCAGGTGGGTATGGAAGGTTTTGGGGGGATTGGGTTTGATGGAAAGGGTTGAGATTAGGAAGGGTTGTTGAGAGAAATAGGCAAAATAAAATAAATAAATAATTTTTGCAAGACTTTCGGTTTAAATTAATTTTTTTTTAATGATATTTTAAGAAGATATTAATGTGATTGTTATATTATTTTTAAACAGAGTAAAAGATTGAAGTAAAATATAATCAAGGATTGAAGTAAAGAGAGAGATAAATGCTTTATTTTTTTAACAAAACGAAACAATGCTGCCCAAATATATTGGGTTGCTATAAAACCCAGCATACTTATCAATACCTACATACATTAATTTAACCAAAATCACATTTTAACTTGCATGCATATACACATAAATATTACAATTTAATATTACACAATTTAATACGGAGGTGGCGGCCCCATCCCACTGGTATAAAAATATAATATATTATTAGTTAATTAGATAGCCACTGGTCCTCCTAGTTGGGGAACAGTACTCTGACACTCACACTGTACACTGATTACAGCACACTACACTCCCCTCTACATTACACACTAAGGTCAACAATAGTACTCAACCTAGGGTTACCTCCCCTAGATAACCACCCCAGATGTGGGAGCACATCGGGACACTCTGAGGAGGCAGTCCCTCCACCTAACAGCAGGGCTAATTATCCTCTCTCCTTAAACTTAAATTATTATGAAACCTTTAAATAATAAAGCTTGACTGTCTAAAGGGAAACATGGCTCTCGCCAAATGGATTTTACGATAGGATACTGGAATGTTCTAGCCTTGTACATTCCAGAGCACTTCAACAACTTCTGGAGGTACTTGACTGGTATAAAACAAACAACTGCACTTCAGGAAATTAGGTGGGTTGGAAAATGACTAATAGAAAAGAAAAACCACACTATTTTCTACAGCTGCAATGATAGGCTGCATACCTATGGAACTGGGTTTGTGGTATCTGCAAGGTGTAAACATTTAATTATGGACTTCAGACCATTGAGCCCGCAAATTAGTTTAATTAGAATTAAGGGCAAATTCTTTAATTACACCTTGATAGATGGAGCTATAACTTGCTTGTAAAAACAATCAATATTTGCCCAAGAGCAGATATTAAGATTATAGCAGACGACTTGAATGCTGAAGTTGGACAAAAAAAATTGCTATGGCAATACAATTGGTAAGCATAGCTTTCATGAGATAAGCAATGATAATGGCCGCTGTCTAATAAATTTCAGCGAATCACAGAATTTGATTATTGGCACCGCCATGGCGATCCCCCGATGGAGTTATTGTTAACCGGATAGACCATATTCTGGTAAGCTCCAGATATAATTCAGATCTCCTTGATGTTCGAATATACAGAGGAGCAAACACAGATTCCCATCACTATCTCACCATAACAAAGATAATAGCTCAAGAATCTCCAACTTCAAAAACAAACAAGGCAAAAGAAGCAAAAAATTTATCACCAGCAAGTTGAGGAGCCATGAGGAATCTGAGCGGTTTGCATTAAATGTTGATGAAAAACATAATCTTCTTGAAATGCACAATTTTATTATAACACAAGCGTGGTCTGGCATCGAAAATCAAATTAAAAAAGCCGAAGAAACAATTGGAATGGAATGCTATGAGAGAAGATCTAACTGGTTTGATGAGGAATGTCGAATAGTCACAGATATGAAAAACCAGGCATACAGATCAATTATCCAAAGGAGACACCCAAGAACATCAGTGGAACCCTATCGCGAAAGAAGAAAAGAAGAAAAACAAATGCACAGAAAGAAAAAACGTAATTGGGAAAACAAGCAACTAAAGGAGATTGAGCAGCTCAGACATGCAAATGATTCCAAAAGTTTCTATAGAAGAATAAATAATAAGCGAAAACCATTCAAACTGTGAATCACTGCATGCAGAGACATGGATGAAACCCTTCTCACTAGCATGGACCTTTTAATGAGAAGATGGAGGAACCATTTAAATAAAATATTTAACATAGCCTAACATAGCCGAGCTGACCAAATAGCCCTCAACCCTGACAGGAACCATGACGATGAGATAGAGCCCCCTGATGAGGACGAGGTGCCTGATGCCTCTGAGAAGCTCTGGAACGATAAGGCACCAGGCATCAAGCAATGAGAGAGCTGAGCATCCATAAAAAACTTATCCGATTAGTTAAAAGACTATGGAGGGATCTGAGTATGTAGGCTGGGAAGACTTACTCGTAGGTGAGCCAGCCACGTAGCTTGTATATCAGAGGATGAGACCCCCAGAAGAATAATGAGAGGATATACACACTACAAGATGCAGAGGAAGACCACGGCTAAGGTGGATGGACGGTGTAACAGAGGAGGCCTAGCGGATCCTAGGCAATAGATATTGGAAAGCAGCTGCCCAACAACACGCAGACTGACGGAAGTTATTAGAGGAGGCCAGGGACCAGTAATGGCCTGTCGAGTCAATGGAAGAAGAAGAAGTAATGCAAGTTCTCTGAAAACATCTCACAATGGCTAGTGACAAATAAAAAATTACTATATTGAAGCAGTAATTATCAAGATTCCACTTTTAAACAAAAACCTTTAAAGTTAGGGTAAGAAGAGAGAAAATAATGTCTAAGCAATCACCACAATTCATTCTTCAAGTTACAATGACTGTTTTGAATACACACAGTAATGGTTTTAATATTGAAAAAAAAGGGTTCTTTTCTTCTTTCTGTCTTCGTTAATTTTATTTCCATGTTATGTACGTTGAAACACTAAGGATTTCAAATTACTTCTAGCTGTATTTCAGGCACAAAATAATAACTAGTGATACAAAATTATTAACCCTTTAACTGCTAGTGGCTTGTATATAAGCCGGCCGGTCGCTGGTCCCCGGGTGCTGATGGCTTGTATATGAGCCACCCCAGCTTTTCTGCTTCACTGATTTACGAGCAGGGTAACTAGCGCTTTCTTTTGACATTTTTTGGAATTTATAATATATCCCCATACCGCTAGAGGGCATTTGATTGTCCTTTTCCTAACTATATTGCCTTTGGGTTGCTTTTCAGCTTTCTGTAAATAAAATAACCTTTTGCCTGATATCGAACCTTTCTGTACCTGCCTATTTGACCTTTGTCTAATTTTAGTTTATTTGCAACTACTGAGGCATAAACCTGTGTTGTGAAATAGTTGCAATGACGAATAAAATACGAGTATATAGTGAGGAAGAGTTTTTGGAGCTCGTAACGGGTGCTAGTGATAGGGAAGCTTTTTAAATTTTAAAAAGTTTTTAACTCCTACAGTGCCGGTCCACAGTCCGGATCGAACTTTGTGTAGTATTAATTGAGCACACAAAAGATATAAGATGTGAGCGCTTGAAAGCAGTAAAAGTACTAAGCACAGCGGGACCGCTCGGTGTGCCTATTAACCCGCAACAACGGACCTCTTCATGCCCCACTACCTCCGCAGTTAAAGGGTTAATATTACCATAAAAAAACTCAAAATAGTTTTTAATGGGGAAAACATATAGCCTCTGACTCTGTATAACTAATAAATTATCCATATGCTCATTTAATTTATTTAAAGCAAAAATTACAATAACAAAATGTAAAATAGTGTAATTATATTTATTTTTTCTACCACATAATGATAATTTACTCGATAAAAATATACATAAATAATATAATATAAATACCATATAGAATACTATATATTATATACAATAGAATATATTTCTATAATTATTTAGAATATAGAAAAATATATAGAATTATTTCACATCAAAATATTATAAATTCAAATTAAATGACCGTTGTTACCATAGTAAACTTAAAGTATCACAATAAAGTGAAAACTAAATTAGGAAGAAGCTTATTTAGCCATTAAAAGTAATTAATGAATTTTGTAAGCTACAAATTATAACTAATAGTGAGACATGAGACAAAAACTGACTTTTCAGTATTCTATCCTATTAAACAATATAAAATGGGGTCACCTGTGGTGTAGAGGTTAGCATGGCAACCTACAATACTAAAGGTCGCAGGTTCGTGCCCTGCGGTGACCCTAGGATTTTTTAAAGGGAGTAAAAAATCCTTAGCTATGCCGTCCCTTGGATAGGACGTAAAATGGAGGACTTGAGCCTGTATGATGTCAGTTACTCGTTAAAGATCCCTATCCTAATTATACCTGGATAGGCAAAATTTAGGACTCCCAATGTAGCATCGTCCGATTAGCCTTAATAGCATAAAAATGGACGTTAAACAAACAAAAAATATAAAATGGCATCCTACAAGGAGGGAATGCATAAGCAGGTTGCACCACAAGCCTATGCACAAAATTAAGTTATTCACCAAAACACATCATTGTTTGCCTATTCCTTCTATAGATGTTGTACTCCTCATAAGAAAAAAATCTTTTACTATTAATATTATAAGTCTGATAATATCGAAACTACCAATAGTGCAAACATTACATCACTGATAGAAACAAAAAAATAATAAAAATAAAATTATGTTATATGTAGTAATAGAAATAATAAATAACATTCTATTACCATATAATAGAATGTTAATCATGTTCTTATTGTGCATGCATGCAGACAAAAATACATCAAACAGAAAAGTTTTAAAATATTATATAAAATATGATGCATTAAATTATTACCATTTCCATGTAAAATCCTGGGAAGTCGAGTGAGAAGTGAGAAAAAATTTTCTTCAACAATTTCTACAAAAGATTTTACATTAGAACCTTCACACTTCTGACGTAACTGTGATATATAAGTTTTACTCTGATCAGCAACAGAACTCTCATCATCCTGAGATAATATGGCTAATACTTCTACCAAATAACCAACAGATCTTGGCAAGTTTCTTATTGGAACAAAAAAAAAAAATATGGAATTCGGTTCAATAAAAAATATTTTAATGTACATTCTTATTTTATTATGAGAACAAAACACCATATTGACATTGTGGGCTTACTTTAGCCCACTGGATAGTGCTTTTATGGTGAATCCTGTGATAAACACACCACTATCAGGATATTAAGCACCAAATATAAGTAAGAACACTATTTATAATTTTAGCTAAATTACATATTGCTATATTAAAATCATGCCAGAAAGAAAGCCAGCTTCCAAACAAATATAATAAACTAAAAGTAAATAGATTTACTTAAATCTAAAATTGTAGTGACAAATTAATATAGTCAAGGGTTTCATAGCTCTTCTCATTCATAAAAATCAAAATTTATGGAACTTTATCGTGATCTGTTTTAAAATCTGGAATTAGAAAATATTTTTATTTAATCTAGAAAATGAAAATACAGTAGAAAGGCAATTATCTGGACATCTATTAACCGGAATGTCAATTATCCCGACTATTTTGGGTAACAATTTTCCCTTGTTGAAAATTAAATAAGAGTTTGGAACACTAAATGATTTATCATATAATTTTACAAAATAAACATTTTTCTTTTTCTGTAGGCTAAGAGATTAAGACCTTAATTTTATATTAAAAACTTATTACATATAATAAAATATGCTCTTACATATTGTGCTATAGTAATATTTTATAATTTTACTTTAGAATATTTTAATTATAATTTATTGTTTTCCTTCTCAAGATTCATATGTTCAATTGTCATATGGTCGGTTATCCAATGGGTAAACTATGCATACTGGGCCTGGCATCGCTTAGTCCGGATAATCGACACTCTCCTGTATAACACTATTAAACGATATAAATTTAACACAATAATACTTTATATGCTTGATATTATGCTTACTTGCCACAATACTGTAGGATCAAAAAGGCACTAGATGAAAGCTCGTAACGAACTTTCCAATGTTGATGAGTGTGAATTTTAGCAACTGATGCAGTCATCGCCATCAAATGTTCATCAGTATCTTCTAACCACTTTGAATCTCTCTTAGTGCTCATAAGTCTACTTAAAAATTCTTCGCGTTCACTTCGATCTTTACTTTTAAAACTGATTTCATCACTATTTATTTCAATTTTTGAATGTAGAAATTCTTCATCATGAGTTTCTTCCACAACAAGTTTTAAAACATGGCTCCATAAATGCAAGGCAAGCTAAGTAAAAAAACATTATAACAATAACTTAACAGGAAAAAATAATAATAGTAATACCTTCAAGAAAAACTTTAATACTAAACTGACCACAATGACTTTGTGATTTTGAGTATCTCCACTGTTGATTATTTCTAAGCAAGTAGACATTAGACCTGGGAGCATCAAAATTACAATATCAGCAACCTGAGCTTTATACTTCTCGTTTTTTATATGCTTGCTGTTTATTTGGGTCAAATGCATAAGACATCTCAAAGCCTCTACCCTAAATTATAAATAATTATACCAAAAAATATCAAAATGTTTAATAAGAAACCATGGTATAAATAAGAAATAACTGGGGGATATTTAACCTAAGATTTATATATTTTTCAACTTTTGCTATTGATGTACAAACAAAAACACCAGCACTCAATTTTGAATAGTACGTTCTTGTAAAAAATTGTTTTAAAACCTCATAAGAGCTAGATTTCATCAACTCCGTCAAACATTGCAAGACTAAAAGTTTCAGTTCTTCTGAAGTAGTTTGTACTGGAAAAAAAAAATAATAATAAATAACAAGATTAATAGTAGAACAACTAGTAAACAGGGAATATTTGAGAGTTGAATATAATCAGAAACACCTTAAATAGTATAGAAAACATTAAAAGTCAAGTATCCATGAGCAAAAACTCTGACAATAGAAAATATTTACACTTTATCCCGAAGAATGAGCAATACAAAGGAAACAGAGAAACATATAAATCTATAAAGAAATCTTATAAAACATACAAAATTAGTAAAGCTACACAGTTTAATACATCTATGCTTAAGTAAGGCATGGTCCACTGTGGTGTACTGGTGTAACTAGCATAACAACCACAATGCTCACGTTCAGTGGCCTTAGGATTTTTTTGAAGGAAGTAAAAAAACCTTGGTTATGTCCTTTTTCAGAGGGGACATAAAATGGTGGTCCCGAACCAGTGCAATATCAGGTTCTTGTTGTTGTTCTAATGAAACCTGGATAGAGAAAGTTTAGGACACCCACTGATGCACCATTTGATTATTTACTATAGATTTTTGGCTGCCTGAAAAATTGAGTTTGTGCTCGTTGTGAAAAATTTGAGATTCGTTGATTTACCATGTACCTGTCGCTATCTACTTATTGTGGTGAGTTTCCAATATATAATGTTATTTTTCTGAATTTTTCATCCTTTATTAAAAATAATAAACAATTATTCACAACAAAAACTCGCTCCTGATAGCTCGCCGTCATCACAGGGTCAAACATGCAATGATGGGGCTCCTGAAGGAGAGAGACTTCGCCTGCTTCGAGGAAGTTTATTGTGTGGATACAGATGGATCCACGAGATATGCCAATATAGTGGCATTCCCGAAGACCGGAAAGTCGGCTATCATTCTGGATCCCATCATGAGGTATGAGTCTAATGACCTCAATCAGGCGAGTAGAGTTGACGAGGAGAAAATTTTTTTTTTTTGAAAATTGTATCCCTTTTCTCCAAGAGAGAGTTCCACATGAGAGGCTTTTGGTTCAGCGCCCGCGTAATCATACCTAGGTCAACCAGGAGCTTCATTAAGGACCTTGGTGTGGAGATAAATTATCTATCTTTAATGCTTGTGGAACATCTGTAAAATTTACTTCTAAATAATCTGAAACAGGCATTTCATCTATTTTTGTAACTTGTTCATCTCCAGTGCGTTGCAAAATATTTAAGTTCTCATCTTGTATCAGCTTAAACTTGGTAATGGCATCAAGACCTAACAGTAAATCATATGAAAACTCATTGTTTTTTAACACATGGTACACTCAGCCTTGTAAATTCGCCCTCATATCTACTGCAACATGGAAGTACAACATGGCTATCAGGACTTTACAATCTTGAAGAAGTAAAATTTTAACCCCAGTTTGGGGAAGTAGTACTTGAATAGTTACAAGGACATTGTGAACAGTATGGGAACGATGTAGCCAATCTACCTGCAAAGGAAGGAGTTACATCCTCTTAGGTAAGGCGCACATTGAACTGTGCCACGCAGGCGACGCAGAGCAGAGCAGGCGGCACGAAAAAAAAAACTGCTTCGCACAGGTACCCGCGCACATTGGAGAGCAGTTTCTGTGCCGCAGTTTTCCGAAGGCAGGGGCTTATTTTGTGAAAGTATGTTAGATTTATTGAATTCAAGCTCAGAACCTGAATCGGAAATAGATGTGGAAACAAAAAAAAAATATATATCAAAAGTCATGGTAAAAAATATTGTGATAAAATGCGTATATGGAGAAAAGACCAGGAGACGAAAGAATTTGCACACAGAATTTTCTTAAAATAACTATTTCCGTCTGATTCCGGTGGAGCTCATAATTACCTTGAAGTTACTATATAGTCTCCAATGCTTAAAATAATAACTTATCTTGATGTTTAAAATCATGTAATGAGAGGTCTGGCTAAGCTCCACGTCCATATCATGTTAGGCTCAAAATCATGCCTCTATAAATCCCCTTGAACAGGAATTGGTTGGGGATGCGGTCAAAATAATAAGTACAAATATGTGATATTTACATATTTTATTCTAGCCAACGGTTCGAACCAAATTTTAGGTCATCACTGCAGTTGGAAGCTGAGTGTGCACTGAAGAACTGTGTGAGCACTCAGCTTCCAACTGCAGTGAGAAAAGCCCTAATGATGACCTAAAATTTGTCAACTATCTTCCATCATCATTCAAATCCTCTTATACAATTTTAACAACATATTATCATTATGAAATAAATTTTCATTAATCTCTTCTTTATTTTCATTAGAAATTATTTTAATTTATTTCCGATTTTATTTTTTAATTAATAGTATATTATTCACTATTTTTATACTTTTAACTTTTTATAAATATTTACTTTTGTTTTTATGTAAATCTTATCTTTCATTATCCACCAATACTTTAATTATTTCGCCAGTTGTAATTTTATTTTTGTCCTAGTCAGTTAATTTCTAAGGGATCTCGTCTCACAATAAAGTTTATTTTTTCTTCTACTCCATTCTGTATGAGGATATAAATAAATTATGTAGAGATTATCAAAGAGAAGTTATATTTACTTCAATTTTTTTATAAAAAAAATCTGGTGCGTGCTCGCAACACACAACTTTCACTTACCAACTTACTTAGATTAGAAATTTATGCGTTTTGTTAATTGCCACTTCTCAAATGAACAGAACGGCTTTAATTATGAACAATGGTCTGTCATTAAAGGCGTACTCAGCAAGCGTGGGCTCAACGAGTTTTATGAGTTGACTGAATATTTTTCTTTTTTTCTCCTCTTTATGTTTTCATTATTTATATTATATTTTATATTTAGCCATTTCTTATTTTTAGGCGTAACGAGAGACAGTTAATGTCTCCATGTAAACAAAAACAAAGGTACTTTATAAGAAAGAAACAAACAAACAAAAAAGGCCCCCCTCCCAAAAAAAAGCCCCCTTCAGAACATTTTAATAATGATAAAGCTTACCTGATATTAAAGAAAACCTAATTTTCATTAAACATGACGAATTTGATAAAAATCGTTAAAGCCGTTTTTGAGATAATCGAAAAAAAGGTAAAAATTGGAAAAAAAGTCATGAAGTAAAGTGCCCCCTCAGTTGGACCAATTTTGATGAAATGTTGGCTTTTACATATTTGGTATATACATACATCAAATACCCAGTTTCTTCAAAATCATTAAAGCCGTTTTTGAGTAAATAAAAAAAACACGTGAAAATGATACAAAATTTATTAAGTAAAGTCCCCCCTCCGGTTAATCAATTTTGATGAAATTTTTACAGTCATATCTCGGGCATATAAATAGACCAAATACTCAGTTTAATCAAAATCGTTAGAGCCGTTTTTGAGAAAATCGAAAAAAACGTAAAAAGTTATTAAATAAAGTACCCCCTCCCTTTGAGCAATTTTGATGAAATTTTTGCTGTCACATCGCGGGCATATACCTACACTAAATACCCAATTTCAGGTTCCCACGGTTTATAGTTTTTGAGCTAGTCTGTTCACATACACACACACACACACACACACAGACACACACACACACAGACCATTTCGCGGGACTTGGTTATTTCGACTCAGGGGGTCCCAAAACGTGTATTTCCGTTGAAAACCGGAAGTCGAAATTTTTCACGATCGCAATACTTCCACTTACTATATATTTCATATATAGGTAAGTGAAAGTAAAAAGTTCTATCGAGACATGGTCTATTTTCCACTCTTTTCGATTAATCGTTTTTGAATTTTTTAAATAGCAGTTTTCTTTCTTTCTTACTCAAATATATTTATAAAAAGAAGAAATATATTTTATTTGTTTTTATTATTATTATTTGTTTTTAATCAACATTTACATTAACTAAATTTCCATAAAGCATATCTTTTTTTTTTTCGGTGAAATAAAATCAGTCAAATTTTCCTGAGATCATAATTTGTTGAATCGTTTAATGAAATTCTAGTATCTATTAGAAGAAAACTTGATTTTCTATTTTTTTTAACGTGTCGCGGTAAGACGAATAAAAACTAATCAAAACCGGAATAAGGTATTTTAAATAATATAACAATATTAAAACTATTTAAGCAAAAGTATCTACTTTTCGACCTTCAGAAAGGCCCTCATCTAAATTTTAATATATTTTTTTAAATAGTATTACAAATACATTTTTCATCATGAAATTGTTTAGTTTTAGAAATTCAAAACACTCGTATCATGCACTATTAGAATAGCGATAAATTTCGAAATTATATTATGATTTTGGAGTCTAAAATGACAGAATGTATATATTTTTTAAATTATTATTTTTTTAAAACTGTTTTTTTCCCCAGTATTTATCCAGAACACCCTTTAATACAGAGGACCTACTTAGTTTCATTACCTTGCTAAAGAGAAAAGTAGAACTTCACAAACAATAATTTAAATGATAATAATAGGAATTAAAATAATCAAATATCGAAAACTGCGTTGCATCGGCACAGTTTTCTGTGGCAGATCCATGAGTGCCACATCGGCCTGCTCTGCTCTGCTCTGCTCTGCGTCCCAATGTGCGCGGTTCCTATCTATTTCACTATCCACAAAAACTGCTCTGCTCTGCGTCGCGAGTGTCTCAATGTGCGCTCGGCCTTAGGCTTACTCAACTAAGACTCTCCACAACTAAGTTACCACGCTCGACAATGATCTAAGAGGTCTCAGGAAGACAATCAAGTATAAAATTTTAATCCTGGGCCTAATCATGATGTGTGATCATGATTAGACCGGACAATTAAGAACAAGTAACAATTATATTAATTTCTACATTGTATATTTGTTGGCTAAAATCAATATATAAAGAAGAAACTATTAATTAATAAAAAGTTTATGTACAAGTAACAAGATACAGTATTCAGTCAAATTACCTTCAAACAAATTATCAATCTGAGAAATAAGTAAATAATATAACTTCAGAAATGTATCTATGGACGGTACAGTTAAAATTTTCATTAGCTTCAAAAGTTGACTTAAAAGCATGCAGGCAGTTTCATCTCTAAAAAGAAAGAAAAACAAATAATTTCAACATTTTTTCAACAAATATAAAATATAAATAGATAGTTACTTGTTCTTGGTTGAAAGATGAATACATATAGGATACCAAATATAAAAATCTAATTCCTTAACAATTGCTGAATCAACAGTTTTTAAAACAGAATATAAATCTTCAAAAGATTTTTTAGAAGGATTTAAGGCTACTGCATTGCATGCTAGCTTAATAGATGGAAAAACAGCTTTGATAACATCAGAATTTTCCGCCATAATCAAAAATCAGCTTATTTTTCTTTAATAGCTTCTAACAGAACAATGTCATAAACCCCAAATTAAAGTATCTGTCATAGTTAAACAATCCCTAAACTTCAAATCCCCATTGGTACCACAGTTGGCCATCATCAACGAAGCATCTATGTTGACAGAATCGATCATTTGTTAGGTTAGAAATGCAAAATAACTCTAGATTCAATAAACTTTTTCAGATTGGTCATACATATGTACATTAAACTGAACTGTAACTGAAGATAAGGTATCTAATATTGTAATTTGTTTTAACATTTTTTCATTTGATAAAAATCTTCACTTCGTGGGAAATGAACCTGAGCTAAGTTCGATTTTCATAATTTAACAAATTCAAAATAGGGCCTATTTAATTTCATATTTTATTGTTTGATAAAAGGCACCCAACCAAATTCCAATTATTTTCCGCTTGAAGCTGTTTATAGGCTCTTGCACCTTTCAATAAGAACATACTGTATACGATATCTAAAAGTGTTAATCAAATATAAACAGAAATTAGGTACTTTTCTAGGCAGCCAATTCGTATGGGAAATAATTCGGTTAGCGGCCGAGCTATGTTCTGTCCTCGTAATAGCTATGCCTTAAACTTTGCATTGTTCAAGGATCAAGTGTGAGCCAAAGGATATTGTCGGCGAGAAAAATCTTATTATCGAAAATGTATTGTGCAGTTCCAGAGTTTATTGAACATAATCACCTGTTTCGGTTGTAAAACTCCTTGGTAAAACCCAACAGAAAAAGTATCAGTTATTGAAGTACAATTCCATTGGAATGTTAATAGTATCTGGGTTCTTAGATGGCTCATAAAGAATTACCCATTATTGGTAAAGTTTTGGCGAACCTGGAAGTTTGATCAGAAGCCTACAATCTCAATGGCTAGCCATTCGTGATAACACGGATATGCACTATAAGGCTCGATTTACACTATAGGTCCGCTACCGGTTAGATCTTGGTCTGGCAAAATATTCTAAAGAGGAATAAAAAGAGGGTATTCACACTAACGGTACCGGTCCAGTCTCACTCTGACCCGATTCGATCTTGCCAAACAAAATATTCTAAAGAGGAATAGAAAGAGAGCATTTATACTTAATTAGCATTTATACGAGAAAAATTATACTTAGGTAGGTATATAACTAGTAAATTTCAAAATTTAGAAGGTCGTTTATCATTAAAGGATCCAGGAGGAAAAAACACCACTATTATTTGTTTTCAAGAAAATGGTATAAGGTGCCATGAGGTCACCGTGGTGTAGTGGTTATCATAGCAACATACAATGTAAAAGGTCGCGGGTTCGCATCCCTATTTTCAATAATTCTTGCTTTCAGTTACCTATATATTAAATACAAAGTATGCGTTCACCTGTGGTTTAGTGGTTAGCATGGCAGTCTACAATACTAAAGGTCACCCTAGGATTTTTTAAAGGGAGTAAAAAATCCTTAGCTATGTATACTGTCGGTACCGATCCGGTCTCGCACCGCTGTTGCTCCATCCCGATCGGTCTCATAGAAGTTTTATTCGAAGAGATCGAACTCTTTACAACATGTACCGATAGAGTGCTCTTTATCTCTAAGAATATGCTGATCTTTAAGAAATGTAATTATTCTAGATGATTTATTTTAAAGAGAAAATTTTTGTAACCAATTACTATTTTATAAATATTAATGATTTATATTTTATTAATTTTAAAATTTATTTACTTTAAAATTACTGAATTGTGAGTATCTGATTATTGGAATGGATAATGTGAAAATAGTTAAAGAATATTGTAAACCTACAATACTAAAGATCGCAGGTTCGCGCCCAGCGGTGGCCCTAGGATTTTTTAATGGGAGTAAAAAAAACTTTAGCCATGCCGTCCCTCGGATAGGACGTAAAATGGAGGTCCCGAGCCTGTACGATGTCAGGTACTCGTTAAAGATCCCTATCCTAATTATACCTGGATAGGCAAAATTTAGGACTTCCACTGTGGCATCGTCCGATTAGCCTTAGTGGCATAAAGTAACGTTAAACAAACAAACAAACAAAGAATATTGTAACAAGCAGTATTTTATAATAACTGTAAATTATCTAAATTAAATACGTTATTGTTATATTTATAAAGGAAAATATTAATTTTTATCTAAGTTAAATTGCTGATCGAGGTGGTAAAGGTGCCTTTACACTCTTCACGTTCGTAAGTGAAAGTTGTGTTGCGCGCATCTCACCATATTTTTCTTTTTAGGTACTATTTTTGAGCGCTATTCTTTAAAATCATTTCTATTGTAATCCGATACATTTGATAGTATTTTAAAATAATCTCTTCCGGGCTCACCTGTGGTGTAGTGGTTAGCATGGCAACCTACAATACTAAAGGTCGCGGGTTCGCGTCTCAGGGTGGCTCTAGGATTTTTTAATGGGAGTAAAAAATTCTTAGGTATGCCGTCCCTTGCAAAGGACGTAAAATGGAAGTCCCGACCCTGTATGATGTTAGTTACTCGATCCCTATCCTAATTATACCTGGATAGGCAAAATTTAGGACTCCCACTGTAGCATAGTCCAGTCCGATTAGCCTTAGTGGCATAAAGTGACGTTAAACAAACAAACAAACAATAATCTCTTCATCGTTAATAATTATCATATCGTTGCAATAAACTTCAATACACCCTCTTTTTCCTCCTTTTTTCGTTTTTTTATAATATTATCTCCTTTATCAAGAAAAGTTATAATTAATTGCAAATTCTTAAATTGGAAAGTTGACTGAGATTTTGAGCCGCAAATATTTATATAGAAGTTGTACAATGGTAATAATAAAATAACTTTTATAACTGTAAATTAATGATTTATTACGATCCTAATACATGCGACTTCCATTATTGACGAATTCATTCGTGAGCGGTGTCCAGATCATAAATGGTAAATATGGTTAGACTTTAGAAGATCGAGATCGAACCTATAGTGTAAATGGGTGAGATCAAGATCGAACCTATAGGCGGGCGCAAGCGACGGTGCTGCTACTTTACAGGAACTAGAGAAACGGGGATAGAAGCCGGTCCATTACCTGGGATTCATAGGGTTTTTGGCGTTTTTAATTTATTTTTCCATAATTAAAACCCGATTGAGCAAAAAATCATTTGAAAAATGTCTAATAGGTATTGCTCGGTCCCTCAGTGCTCAATTAAAAAATCAAAAGACGTGTCATTCCATTTATTTCCAAAAAATAAAAAGCTTCTTAAAGATTGTATTGTAAAATTAAGAATAGATAAGCCTCTTTCGAAACACATGACGATATGTAGTCTTCATTTTAAAGAAAGTGACTATATTTATCCAGGTAAATATTAGTATTTGATATTTTATTATTCCAAAATGTTAATTTTATGCAAATAACATTGGGACCATAGTGTCTTATTTGTTTTTCTTTTTTAATTTTCCCCATTTTTGTCTTACATCCGTTGTTCTTAATTGTTCCGAGTTTTCAATGCGAAGCCTGAAAGTTTTGACAAATAAATAAATAATATGACAAAGAATCTAAGCTGTCATAACAATGATTGTATGAATAGGTAACACTGGTCGACAAGGTTTTTTTCACAAGAGATCTGAATAGTGAATCTAGTGGCATTTTCCATCCTGAATTCAGATATGTAGTCAGAATTTTCCCATCAGGCATAGTTTTTCTGTAAAAGCTACTTTTCAAAATATGATTTTAGCGTTTTCATTGACCTGTCATAGGAACCGTTACCTTATACGTAGCTATTTTACTCAAGCTATATTATTGAAATTATTTGCAATGTCATGCTGAAGCGCAATAAAACATGACTGTGCAGGTTCATTGTTGTTGTTTAGACATGTTCAGACCTGTTTGGCATTGTGATGTGTCAGTATTGAGCTGACTGTGTATGTTGTGCATGTTGTATTTCTGTGCTTTATTTTTTCATCATGCCAAGAAATTGTGTAAATCATCCAGATAATTTCTGCTATATTTGTGGTGAGCTGACCTTCAAGTCTCAGAGGCGAAATTTGACCCCACTTGTAAAGAATTGTTATAAACTTTACTTTGGCTGTCAAGTTGGTGATTTTGATAAGAGCTGGGCCCCAAATACATGCTGTGTTTCGTGTGTTAGACTGCTGACTTGGTGGAAAAATGGTACACATCATATGCCATTTGCAATTCCCATGATTTTGAGGGAACCGAAGGATCATTTGACTGACTGTTATTTTTGTTTGACAAATATTAAAGGAATCACATCTAAAACAAAATATACAGTTAAGTATCCGAATTTGCAATCTGCAATGAGACCTGTCTTACACAGTGAAGAGTTCCCCGTACCAGTATATGCAGATACAACCTTAAGTGATAACTCTGGTTCTGACCTGACTGAAACTCCAAATGATTCAGATGAAAATAAAAATGATCTTACATATGAAGCCAGTAGCTGTTCTTCAGAACCATACTTTCCCAATCAGCAAGACCTTAGTGACCTGATTCGCGATTTAAATCTGTCTAAACAGCAAGCGGAAGTTTTAGCTTCCAGACTCAAAGGGTGGAATCTACTCCAAAAAGATGTAAGAATTAGAAGATATCGTAGCCGCCATAGTGTTTTCAAAGTATACTTCTCTGAAGAAAATGGTATTGTGTTTTGTAATAATATTTGTTCAGTTATGGAAACTCTTGGGCTTCAACACCGGCCAGATGAGTGGCGATTGTTCATAGACTCCTCTAAAGTAAGTTTGAAGGCTGTGCTGCTACATATTGGCAATAAACTTCCATAAATACCGGTAGCGCATGCTGCTGATATGAAAGAGAAATATAAAAATATGAAACTAGTTTTAGAGAAAATACAATATGGAAAATATGAATGGAATATCTGTGGTGATTTAAAGGTCATTGCTTTATTGCTTGGTTTGCAACTTGGGTTCACCAAATTTTGCTGTTTTTTGTGCGAGTGGGACAGCAGAGATATGAAGTCTCACTACGTTAGAAAGTCATGGCCAAAACGTGAATCTCTTATCCCTGGCCAGAAAAATGTGGCATGTGTCCCTTTAGTGAAGCCTGGAGAAATATTTTTACCTCCATTGCATATTAAGTTAGGAGTTATGGATAAACTTTCTGATGGATTCTTGTACTTGAAATCGAAATTCCCCAAAGTCAGTGATGCTAAATTGAAAGAAGGAGTTTTTATAGGACCAAAAATCCGATCATTAATGGCTGATGAACATTTCGAGGGACTGTTAAATCCACTGGAGAAAGCAGCCTGGCAGTCTTTCAAAAGTTTGTGTTGCAATTTTCTTGGAAACCATAAAGCAGAAAACTATCGTGACATAGTGGCTGATCTTCTGCATTCTTATAAAGCTATGGGATGCAGCATGTCTTTAAAAATTCACTTCTTGGACGCTCACTTGGACTTCTTCCCCGAAAACCTTGGAGCTGTCAGCGATGAACACGGTGAGCGTTTTCATCAGCAAATTTCTACAATAGAGAAGAGGTACCAAGGCAAGTGGAGTTCCAATATGCTGGCTGACTACTGTTGGACTAAAATGAGAGACGTTACAGATGCAAAATATACCCGAAAATCACTATCTACCACTTTCTAGGTAAGTCAGAATCAGTAGTTATAATTTTGAATTAGATAGCTAGTTACGGATTTTTTGGAATATTATAAAAAATTCAAATGAATATCACACAAAACTCCTGCCCAATGGGGAAAAACTATAATTATATTTGAATTCAGCACGAAAAATACTTTTAGAATCTGTTATTTTAATTCTTGTGAAAGAAAAAAAGTTAAATTTTGTCGACCAGTGTAATTAATGTTATTACTAACCGAAAAACGTAGAGTAAAGTTACAATGATGTGTTTGCATTTACCAGAAGTACCAGCTTTACACGAAAGTTGCTTATTATTATTAATAAATTTGATTTCCACTTTTATTTGATGGGGCAGTCCTTTTAAGATTGCTAGTTTGAAGGCACAAGGCTTGCAAAATAACTGTTTTTTTACTTTTAGATTTTATTCCACATGTTATTATGTGGTTTGCATGAAGGATAGCCTGCCCTTCAATTAATGGTTTTTTAAAATTACCAAATATCTCTATCACATCAACTGTCTATCCCCGTTCTTTCCGACATTTTGCAAAACTACTAGCGCACCCTATAGTCGATTGCGCCCGCCTATAGTGTGCTACGTTTCTGGCTGCTCACTTTTCTAAGGCGGGTGGGGTTTACCAGGAACGGCATAATTCAAATTACTATTACATAAATGTATTGAATATGTATTAATGTATATTTGATTCTTTTCCTGTGTTACCAATTTTATTTTATTCTAAAGGTGCGTTTACACGCTCAAACTGGTTGGTGCAAGCCAAAAAATTTGGCTTGTGCTAAATCTGTCCGGAACGAAAATTGGTTTGAGGTTGATGCATTGGCTTGAGCGTGTAAACGATGCTCATTATATATTGGTGTTTGTTAGCATATTTTATTTATATGTATTAAACATGTATATTAAGCTTAACCAAAGGATGTTTATTTTAATATTTTTATCATAGGTTAAATGATGGTCAGGATTTTCAGTTACAATGATATTTATTATGGTAAGCCAACGTTTCGATCCAACTTGTGGATCTTCATCAGGGCTACTGAGTCCAGGTGGATACTAAGACTCCACCTGATCTTAGTATCCACCTGGACTCAGTAGCCCTGATGAAGATCCACAAGTTGGATCGAAACGTTGGCTTACCATAATAAATATCATTGTAACTGAAAATCCTGACCATCATTTAACCTATCGTAATTGAAGAACAGTTGACCATCTCTCATCTCTAATATTTTTATCGATCTAAAGAGAGTATGAATGTTAAAGTTAATTATAAAAAAGTTATTCCCAGTTATAGTTATGTCAATAATTCATCGTGAAAATAAAATAAAATAATTCATAATAATGTCACTAGTCTGGACATTTGGTTTTTTATGATTTTCTTATATAGCCAGCATTGGTGGATCCAGGGGGGGGGGGCTGTAGCCCCTCCCTTTGAAAATTTTTTCGTCGTTTAAAGATAGAATTTGACTTTCCTTAATGTAAGGAAACAAGTTAAAGAACAAATAATGTGCAGTACAAGTAGAATTTTAGTTGTGGGAAAGGAACATAAAGGTAAAAAAGCTGATTAGCAGATCCAAATGAAGGGCCCCCCCTTTAGGACTGCAGCCCCCCCTTTACGATCGGCTGGATCCGCCCATGATAGCCAGTGAAGAGATGTTATGATTTCGCAAGATTCGTCGCCTTTACATCAACCTTCAAAATGTGATAAACTGTTTTGTTTTTCAAATTCGGTACTTTGCGACGCCATAGGATATTTGGAAATAGGCCGGCTGATTTTGTTTAAATATTAAACTTGGTTTTTCTTTCTTGAAAAGTACCAATTTTCACTAGTTTGACGTAGAAGTGGCGGTATAGTTGATTAAATACATTCACAAAACTCTAAATTATTTCTAAAGCCTTAATTTTTTTCAAGATTCTATTGTAGTACCCCAAAATTTTGATCGAATATTGTGCCGTAAACAATGACCGTTAGATAGTCTTCAAAGGTTCTCCACGTACAAAACATTTAACATTTCCTTCAGCATCATAATTCATCTTATCTAATAGGCCAAATCTTTTGTGTTCAGTCTTATTAGCGGTGAAATCATCATACACTAGGGTTTTGAACATTCGAACTTTAGTTTTACATGAAGTCTAATTACTGTTCATCAAGCGACAAATATGCTGTATTTATTAACTGACAGTTTTCATTTTTACTTTCACTTACCTATATTTTTTTTTTGTTCGGTACCCCTTCCTGGCCATTTGTGGCATACGGGGGCCCCACGTACCTCCCTCCCCCGGGTTACTCTAGAGGTGTACGAAAGGAGAAAATAAACGGAAATATTTCATTCAAACTATTTTACACAAACTGGCTTGCGCAAGCTGACACAAACTGACTTCGGGTTTTCAACGGAAATACACGTTTTGGGGTGCCCTGAGTCCAAATAACGTAAGTCCCACGAAATGGTCTATGTGTGTGAACAGACTAGCTCAAAAACTACAAACCGTGCGAAGCTAAAATTGGGCATTTGGTGTATGTATATGCCCGCGATGTGACAGCAAGAATTTCATCAAAATTGGTGAAACGGAGGGGGTACTTTATTTAATGAATTTGGTCTATTTTTTTTTTTTTTTTCGAATTTCTCAAAAACGGCTCTAACGATTTTGATTGAATTCGGTATTTGATGTTTGTATATGCCCGCGATGTGACAGTCCAAATTTTATCAAAATTGATCAATTGGAGGGGGCACTTTATTTAGTAAATTTTGGCACATTTTCATTTTTTTTCTCAACAATTGCTTTAACTATTTTGTTCAAACTAGGTATTTGATGAGTGTATATGCCAAAGATGTGATAGCCAAAATTATATATCCCGTATTATCAATGATAAAAAAAACTTTTATTTAACAATAAAAAAATTTATTTTACTTTAGAGAGTCAAAGGTGATGCTCAAACTTTACTAGGAGTCGCAAATACACCTATGATTCACCTTCCTGATAAATTTACAAAAAGCAAATAGCTGTAAAAAAAACAGCCAAGCAGAAAAAAAAAAACTCGACTGTTGATGAAATTTAAAAAATAAATAAGCAATAATGAATCAATCCTAGATGGATTGACAACCTGAGAAAACTGGGGATCAGAAATAGGAGGAGCCTGGCTTGAGACCATGAGGAATTGGGAAGAATGGTGGCAGAGGCCTAGGTCCTACAAGGAGTGTAGTGCCCAACAGTGAGTAAGTACTTACTAAGTTTACTTACTGAAAGCCATATATTTTTCTGACTGGTAAAAATATTTTGAACAGCACTCACTTTGTGTGTTTTCTCATAAATGTTCCATAAGGTAGATCTCCTTTTTTTTCCCTCTTTGTAATAATGTTTTTTTTTGTAATTAATCAAAAAAATTTAATCAATCCAGACCACCTATCTTCAACACTTTATGAACTAAATATTATGATCGACAAAATAGCTTGTTGATACATTACTACTGGTGTTACTGGAAATTGAAACATTCTTTTCCACTATTTCTTTGATTATTAAATTCTTTTCATGATCGCAATAAATTACCTTACTACATATTTCATACCTAGGTAACTGAAAGTAAAAATAAAGATAGGCATTCCCTGCAGTAACAACAAAAAAATCACTTGGTTTTAAAGAATAATCAAGTGATATCATAACTGAAATCACTTTTTATTCTTAGACAATTTGCGAGATCGGTGGGAAAGAGGTCAGTGAAGAGAAAGGATTGACTTACCTGGGTTATGTGCCGGGTAGCTCAAGTGGCAAGAGTGCCTAACTAGTGATAAGGAAATCGGGGTTAAAAACCCGGCTAAGGCCAATCTTTTCTCTTATTAAAAAAAAAAAATATATTCTTAAAGCTTGAAAAAAATGGATGAATGAAATGGGTTTAATGGTAAATAAGGTATTTCTTTTCAGTAGTCTCAGATTAACAAACTTAAAATTGTAATACTAACTGTACATAAAATAAAATTAAAAAATTACATGATTTCTATTTATTTTTTTCATATTTCTTTAAATTTGCACACAGCATCACAAGTCAATTGATTATAGTAATAAAAAGAGTTCTTAAGGGACATTATGCAATAACCAAGAATAACGTGTAGTCAGACTTTTGGTAGCTGAATATATCTAATCTAACCTTATCAGCTCTCAACATTGTTTTAAAACGATAACAAAAAAATAACTCTTTAAAAAAGGATTTTCAATAAAATAAAAAATATTCTTCTTGCTAACTGGAAATAACATTAAGTTAAAAAATTAGATTCAAGATGGAAAAAAAATTTAAATATTACTGCATAAATAATCTATAATTATTAATAATAATATACAGAGTAAACTAAAAATAGATAATTAAAGTCATCAGCCAGCACAAAAATTAATATTTCCTAATCAATTTCTTTACTCAATTTCTATACTATTTCATAAAGACTGAAACTGCCTACAATGTGAGGCAGATAATAAGAAAAAACATATAAATATATTTCCAATTTATTAACAAAAAAATACTCAACTAAAAAATTTTAACATAACTATCAAAAATAAACTATTACATTACAATGATTCAGTCAAATCTTCCTGTACAATTTACACAATATATGTTACAATTAATCAATTAACTCAAGTAACGACCTTAGTCTTAGGAGTAGGGGATGGACTATGTGAGGGAGAATCAACTTCGGTACTGCTCCCAAGGGCTTTCTCTTTCTCCAGGCGCTGTTTGCTGAACTTTCCCATACCTGGACGATATATTTCAATTGAAGGACGATCCTAAAACGAAACAAATGAGGAATTTAATTATATAATTTTTTTGAGCATAAATGATTTTTTTGAAATACTAAATAATTGTGTGTGTGCGTGCGTGTGCGTGTGCGTGTGCATGTGTGTATGTGTGTGTGTGTGTGTGTAATGGGTAGGTGAAAGTAAAAATTAATATAATTACTTACTTTGTTTCTAATGCGTCTATCAGAGCGAGGAACATCCTTAGACTTGGTACTGTTTCCTTCTGGTTCTTGATCTCTAGTTTTGGAATTTGTATCAACTGTATCCTTATTCTCTTCTTGTTTTTCATGATACCTTTCTTTCTTCCTTTGAGAATATGCCTTTGTTTCCGTAGAAGGTTTATGACTCGACAAATCTTTTCTCGAACGGTCCTTGATTTCTTTTGGTTCTTGTTTTTCCCTCTGAAGAAGTGTCACTTTTTTAGGAGTTGGTTCAGTAGAACAATTTTCCTCATGCCTCAAATCTTCTAATGATGAATGACGCTTCTTTTTGGCAACCGTGTCGTCAATATTTTCTGTTACAGTCTTATCTGAAATTTTCCTTTCCATAGTAGATGTAAGTACTAAGTCATCGACACTTTTCCATTTGTCTTTTGATAATTCACTATCTTTTTCTTCAATTTTACTTTTATCTGACTCTCCTTGTATTTTACATTCAAACTGCTCATGAACTGCAGTGGAAGACTTCTTCTTATCATCCATAACTTTAGAAAATTCTGAATTTTTAAAGGTTTTAACTTTCCTCCTTAAGTCAGAGTCACTGGACTTTTTATCTTGATTTCTTCTATAATCATCTTTCCTATCCCTTCCATCTCTTTTCAAATTAGTCCTATCATTACGGCCTCTTTTCTTTTCATCCTTCCAATCATCATCATATTTTTTTCGGTATTCATACTTTTTTTTTTCAAATCTGGAAGTTTTCTCTTCAGATATCTTAGGCTGCTCACCAGTACCTTCGCCAGGGTCAGCTTCACCCAGATCAGTATCTGTTTTTTTATCTCCGGAATTCAAAAGATCTCTTTTCTTTTGTTCCTCCCTTCTTTCTGCTAAGCGGAGCCTTTCCTCCTGGTAACTTTTTCCACCACGACTTTTAAATTCTCTTACCCTGAAAATTTAAAACCAATTACAAAACAAAATGGACTATACATATATAGAACTCGAAAGAAAATAAAAAGAAAATTAACAATAATTTTCAAAAATTATTTTGCTGTTAATTAAGAAATAATGAATGGTTTTCTTTCATAAAGATATATAATTAAAAAAGTAAAAACTAACTACTTACCTTAGGAGGTAATCATAAAATTTTAAATTTAGAAAAGAAGAAGGAACTGAAAAAAATTAACTAGTTTCTTTATATTTCTTCTCCAACTTTGACCTGTTGGCTTGATTTTTTTCAAGGCAGTATACATGAATTGAGAGACTTATTTTTTAAAAAATCAAAGAAAATTATCCATCCATTATACAATTTTAGTGAAATGGGTAATACATTTTGATACACTTCAAAATTAAGATAGCTAACAAAGAAAACTTATAATTTTTTGTATATTTTACTTACATGTGGTAGTAAGCAATTAAAATTTTACTTCATATTTAGTATTTTCATATTTATTAATATAGCCTAGGGACACCAATATAGAGGGGTGCCACCACTTTTTGGGATTTATAAAATATAAAAAGACATATGAAAGAAATGCATCTACAACTAAATTAAACATATACTGAATGAAGTATAAAGGAATATGCAATATCATAATACTTAACTTTTGTTTAAGGGTGGGAGAAAGGGGCAACCAATTTTTAAGGCCGACATTGAACACACTCTTATAAAGACATTCTAACAACACATCCTTATAAAGACATTCTAATTCTAATAACACATTCTTATAAAGACATTCTAATTCAAATAAACATTCAATGTTTATAAGAACACTTTCTTAATATAGTTATTATCTTAAATAGAAAAGTGTAATTCTATTTACTGTAACAGTTCACTAAAAATTTTTTTTTCCATCATGTGAGAATATCAGATAGAACTTTAAATAAAAAAGCAGTGAGCACATTTTTCAAAAATTAGTTCCCCCTCGGTGAATTGGAACAAAAGCATACCCTATGAATTTAACTTATAAAATGTAAACAAAAAAAAATCATAAATTTTGAATATTTTTACCTTGTATCTTTTATCCGCTCTTTATCATCCTTCTTTTTTACATTTCGACTATCTCTTTCTTTATTATCCCTCTTATCCTTTGCTTGAACCTTGAAATTATAAAAAACAGCAATCAGAAAAAATATAATAGAAAATAATAAAATTCTAATGACTAAGTGTGATTTCGAAAATACATATAATAAATAAATAAAGAAGTAATAATTTTATAAGTAAAAAATTATACAGTAAGTAAGAGTAAAAGTTAATAGTGTATAGTTTTATTAACTGAAATTGACAAGAGCGTAATAGATACAAATTTTGTGTTGGTACAACTACTTTCTGCATGATAAATACTACCATCTTGATAAAATTAGCATAACCAATCCCTCATCCTTCCCCGAAATTATGAAAACAAAAACAAAAAAACATTTATGCATATAACTTATGAATTTCCTAGACAAATACACTTTATCAGCCTACTCCCAGGGATGTATCCCAGTCAGGACTGCACTTATTAATTTTTTAGGGATTCATTTACTATTTAGTTTTGCAAGTTTACACGCACATTATATTTGCCTTACTGCTTGCTATCACTTCAATTACATTTACCGGATACAGTCCACTTCTGGTGTAATAACCTAATTACTCCATTTGATATGTCCCCCTTTGGTCAAATGGTGCAGTACTTTATTTTTTTAAATGTAACCATTAATCACCTCTAAATTACTGATGCCACCTTTTGCATTGGTAAGGACCTTTTGCAATGTAAGAAAAATAATATTTTTGTAAATGTTAATGTTAAGTTTGATGACAGAAGTATTAAGTAATTTTGAAACTTTTGAAAAGTAGCAATTTCCTGTCTTTAATCTTCTGGCCTGGATTTATTTTTCAATATTTTATTGACAAGTTAAGATAAAATAATAAAATAAAAATATTTTAGTATAATAAAAAATAATTTTCAAACCTTGCTCATAATTTTTCACTAAGCAGTATAGAGAATGATTAACTCAAGTCTTTAAGTTTTTTTTTAACTAATGGTGTGAAGATAGCAGCTCAAATTAACATTTGACAGAATTGTATGGATGAATGGATGATTTTTAGTGCAGATGTTACAATGCATTGACACTCAACATAATAGAACTAGATTCTTCTGTTTAGCAGGGGACGCCTCTACAATGCTAAGTTTTTCCCAATAAGTCATAGCGCACCATCCAAGGAAGATATTGTTAGTTTTTATTTCAGGTAGTGATAGTTGACTTCTACCTTTCATAAGAACTCGACTGAAATTGTTATTTTAAGTTGAATGGAAGTTTTTGAATTTTTACTCAAATACACATACACCCACCCATGCACCCACGCACGCACGCGCGCGCGCACGCACACACACACACACACACACACACACACACACACACACACACTCACACACACACACACACACACACACACACACACACACACACACACACACACACACACACACACACACACACACACACACACACACACACACACACACATATACACGTATATGTGTTATATATAATAATTTATCAATTAATATCATTAAAAAATATGTTATTAATAGATGGAAGATGTGCTAGCTCAGAACCACGAGAATATCCTTCAGTAATATTTTATTCTCTTCTCTGCCTCTATATATCTTTCCATTTTCCAAAGTCTCATGTCTTCCTCTCCTCAGGCCACTTCTTCCCTCTCACTCCTCTTTCCTTTCCTTTCCACTAACAGGGACCACCCACATTTTGTTCACTTGAATTCAATCCTATTAAAAAAATTATCACTATATATCCACACTTTGCTGTTTCATCATAAATAAATTTTGGATACATTTTTAAGGTTCAGCATTTTATTAAAATTTGCTTAATTCCACATTCATACATCCTGATGATTTATCTGTTTTTCTTCTTGAAGCTCCCTTTTGTACAATTCCCTTATTGTCCTACTCTAACAGAGATCATTATAACTCAAAGGGGTTCAACACTGATTTTTTTGGGCCAATATAATTATTAAATAATGTGTGTTATTAACTTTTTTTTTTTTACCTACATTAAAATAAGGATGTACTTTAATAAGTTTAAAGTAAACCATAAAGAATAATAGAAACTAAGGAGTTCCAAATTTATTTAATTTTTTTCTAGCCAATTATAACATATGCATATATGAAATGTGCAGTTTGGCAATAAATTCATGTCTGAGTCCTGAGTAGAGGGGTTCTGTTATAGGTGCTGATAAGCATTAGATTGGTACTTCATTGGTCGAATTTTGAAAATTAAAAAAAAAAAAAGGTTTGTTACCATATTTTAAATCAATTCTTCCAAGAGTTTTATGTGTGAGTATGATTGTTTTGAATGGTTTGACAAGTTAAAGAAAAAAATATATATACATATATATGTATATATGTGTGTGTGTATATATATATATATATATATATATATATATATAGAGGGTAGGGGGGGGGGAGAGAGAGAGGTACAGCAAGAAGGCATGCTTTAGCACAAGTTGGAAAATTCTGGGTTGGAGTTGGAACGTTTGAATGGGTAGATAAATTTGTCTACCTTGGCATGCTGGTTAATTCAAACAATGTTACGCAACCAGAAATAGACAGTACATTGACTGGTAATAAGTGCTACTTTTGATTCTAGAGCCACACGAGGGGCAATTCTCTCTCCAGAGCAACTAACTTGAGACTACAAGAAATAAGGCCTGTTATCACATATGGCTCTAATTACCGGACACTATCCAAGAATCAAGAATGGGTTTTACTGAGGTTCACATGATGCATCCTCGGGAGAATGTTTGGTCCATTGTGGATAAACCAAGAGTGAAAACTAAGGACCAATGCAGAACTACAGAAGTTCAATGTTCCCTCAATACGAACCTGCTAAAGTGTTAAAGCTAGCTGACCAGTTATAGTAATGGATAAACTTTCAACAAAGTTCTTTGAATGCATTGTGAGTTCCGATTCTTGATTTTCTTAAAATGTGAATTTCTGATTCTTGATTATTCTAATTAATTTTTGATATTTTAAAATTTCAAAACAAAGTAATAAGGCAGAATTGCTAGATTATATGATTAATAATACCTTAGCAGATAACATTGCTGAAGACGATATACTTGATAAATACATTGAAGAAGAGACCAATTTAATTTTTTAATTTAAATTTTACAGACTGGGAACTCTGGAGAAGGGGCTGGTGAAGCTAAAATTGGTAATTTATTTGGGTTTTGTGATGGTGGGACCAATCATTATGACCAAGAAAGGAACAGAGTTGAAAGGTTCCTAATGTTATTCTGAAAAGGTAATCCTTACTAATTACCGTTTTGTTTCTAACTTCAAGTATTACACAAATTAATTTTTTTCTCATTTTCCATTTTCACGATAGCTTTTGTAAAAAAAAGAGAGAACTTCTTTTTATTAACCTTCATAGTGCACTTTTGAGTTTACGCGTTTATGGTACCCTCTACTGCATTAAAATCAAAGCGGTGGCCATATTTAAGAAAAAAATTAGTTTCTCAAATTTAACATATTTATGGGATTTACAACACTTAACATTGGTTGCATTAATACCCTTAACACATGTGTATGTAAGAAAAGTGTGTGAAATTCCTCTGCAACCAGACTGCTTCGAAGAATATCACAAAAAAAAAAAAGTACATTTTAAACTTTTGAAATTTGTAAAAATCATAAACACGCATCATTTGGGAAGTGAAAGAGAACAAAAGCCATTTGCTGTCCAAAATATAGCAAGTTCCCGCTGATCTTACCTACCGCTGATAAAGCCTACCTAAGCACCTGGCGGTGGGTAAAGTTTCACTTAATTTTTTTACTTTAAAGGAACAAACCTACTTACAGATACGACACCTGGAACAATTGATTTAAAACATTACAGTAAAAAACTTTTCCTTTAATTTATCAAATTTGATGTTAGTTGATAATCTTCTTACTTGATAGTAATTCCTTATGAAAAATTATTTTTTCAAATCATTTATTGCAATCTAAATGACTAACTAGCATTACAAATTTTAAACGAACGAAAGCATTACAAAATTTTCAACTCTACTGTTGAACTTCAACTGTACTACTAACAGAACCCCTCCAACATCAGGAACTTTATTCACCAAAAGCAAATCTCACTTCTATAAAACGTATGAATGAATTACTTGAGCTACATATTTTATTTTGAAAATCACCACAAAATAATTTTTCTATCGATTTATTATTAGAATATAATATGATCAATCTATAATTAATAATTTATGAGAACAATTTAAATTCATAAATAAAAGATGCATACGTATTTATTATGTATATATTTATTATTTTTTGCAATAATGTATGTTATAAGATTACACTTTATATCAAAAGTGTAAAGAAAGTGACTATAATTCATACTCCTTTTGCTTTTTTAACGTAAATAGGAAAATAATTCATTCCTGGGCCAATAATGGAGGGTCGGGGGTCTATACCCGAAAAACTGCATTGAACTGAAAATATACACATCTTGAAGCACTGACAGCACTTTTGTTGCAAGATTTATTTATGAGATGATTTCCTTGCACCAGGAAGAACTGAGATCTGAACAACTGAAAGTTGTTATACATTAGGGGTTTAGTCACCATGTAATTGTATGGACACACCCTTTATGATAAAATTTGTCATGACCCCTGTGATTTCCTAAATCCGTCAATGGCTGGTTGTAATCAACAGCCATAATATCTAAAATACTCTGCCATTGATGAAAAGCACTGTTGTTATACGTGCATATACACTAATATATCTGGTGAGGGTGGTTGGGAAGTCCAAAAAATAAAAAATACAGTAGTATAAATGAAATGACTAGTAGTTTACTGAAAATTGGTATCTCTAACAATTCTTTTACAAGCAATTTGAAGATAATTTAATTATTTACTAAAATATACTTTTAAGGTTGATGAAAGAAGGTTAAGTAATTTGTTGTTGGATCATTTTCTATAAAATCGAGTCCATATGTATGTTATTTCATTTTATACCATCAGAATACAAATATTAAACATTATTGATCGGACAAAATAATTTATTTAGCACTTAGTACTGTAATGCCTGCTGAAATTTCCTAATCGTGTATTAAACGAAATCAATGTTTCAATATAAGTTCAATACAAAATGCTCCAAAATAACTAATACAGAATATTTCCATGTATTTCCTAAATACTAAATGTACTTTTTTTTTTTTTTTTTTTTTTTTTTTTTTTTTTTTTTTTTTTTTTTTTTTATGAGTAAACCATAGCCAATTGAGAACTCTTACAAACTTCAACATTTAATACACTCCTGGCAAAAATGTATGCTAATATGTAAGGATTTCCTACCTAACGGTCAATCAAGTGGATGATTCAACACTGATGAGCATATACCCTCAAACAGAAAAAGAGTAAATTATCAGGTAGATAAAAAAATCTGGTGTGATGCGCACAACACAACCTTCACTTACCAACCTACTTAGATTAGAAATTGACGTGTTTTGATAAATAGGTAAACGCCATTTAGCAACTTCACAGATTTTTCCACATTTATTTCCTTATTTTTGTTCGCCTCCATAACGGGGGGGGGGGGGGGGGGGGCTGAACAATTGTCCAGACAGAGGGGATCTAGTTGACATATGTCAAATATATACATTGTATGTTATTATGTAGTAATTAGTTATCGTTAGATAATTAATTTATAATTTTTAAACTATTTTATTAGAAGATAAAAGATTCGACCACGGCCGGGAATCAAACCCAGGTCCTCTGCATCTACGTCGCAGCGCTCTTACCACTGAGCTAACCGTGAGTCCGTTCCGATCGTGATCGAATCTTTCTCTTCTGTGATCCCTCCCTCCAGGTCTCGCCACTACATTTTTCAAATATATGTATAATGCTATGACTATCGTTACATTTTTGGCATTTTGGAGGTTTATCCCGTGTAATAAGGTGTACACGGTGTACGTGTATAAATTAATTATCTAACGATACCTAATTACTACATAATAACATACAATGTATATATTTGACGTATGTCAACTAGATCCTGTCTGTCTGGACAATTGTTCAGCCCCCCCGGTACTTCGCTACAATGTGGCGAGACCTGGAGGGAGGGATCACAGAAGAGAAAGATTCGATCACAATCGGAACGGACTCACGGTTAGCTCAGTGGTAAGAGCGCTGCGACGTAGATGCAGAGGACCTGGGTTCGATTCCCGGCCGTGGTCGAATCTTTTATCTCCTAATAAAATAGTTTAAAAATTATAAATTAATTATCTACATAATAATTAATAATAATAATAGTAATAAAAATTACTACATAATAATAAATAATTAAAGATTATCTTGTACCATATTTTTTCACACCATAGACTGCTTTAAATAAGTTGGGCATTATGTATTTACTCTCTAAAATACAATAAATTATTTTATTGTTAAATAAAAGTTTTTATTTGTGATAATACAGGAATGCAATCATGACACCCAATCTATTATTTTCTGTTTAGTTGTTGAAAACTTTAATTCATCATTCATTAGTTACCATGGAAACAAATAATTTTCAATAAATATGTATGCTCCAAAAACAAGTTGATAGCTCTATTGCATGTACAGAACAACACTTATAAATACTGGTCAGCCATGAAAAGTGTACTGCGCATGCGTGGATTCAATGCGTTTCATGAGTTGTGGGAATATTTTTCTTTTTTTCTCTTGTGTATATTTATTCAATTTTTTTCTTATTTTTTAAACATCCAATTCTCATTTTTATGCAAAGTGAGAGAAAGTTCATTTCTCCATTTAAAATAATTTAAGATACTTTATATGAAAACAAAAAATTTCCTTCACCATTTAAGCATTTAAGTCCCATCAGAATATATTAATGATGATGAAACCTACCTGATATTAAACAATTTTTATACATATTTATAAATGTACTCGATTATCATTAAACATGACGAGTTTTTTAATCTAAATTGTTAGAGCCATTTTTGAGAAAATTGGAAAAAAAAAATGTAAAATGAGGCAAACATTATGGGATAAAGTGCCCTTTCCGTTTGGCCAATTTTTATGAAATTTTTGTCATGTCGCGGGCATATACATATATCAAATGGCCAGTTTCAGGTTCATCCGATTAATAGTTTTTGAGCTAGTCTATTCACCATTTCTCAGGGCTTGGTTCTTTGGACTCAGGGGACCCCAAAATGTGTATTTCCATTAAAAACCGGAAGTCGAAAATTTTCAAGATCGCAATACCCTCCCTCACTATATAAATCATATATAGATCAGTGAAAGTAAAAAAAACTATAGAGGACACCCAAGCAAAATATGAAAGATTAATGAAATGTCAAACATCTCAAATTCTGTGAAACCAGAATCTCAGCTTAATGGCCAAAAATCTCTTGAAAACAATCTTCCTTGTTTTTATCAATTAAGAATTAAGTGAGAATGCATATATTATTAATTAAGAATTTATTGAGAGTACATAAATTATCAATTAGGAATTAATTGAGAGTATGTATATGAAGAGGTGAGATGCAAAACTTGTTCGTTCCACATGAATACGTTTTTCAGGAAACTCAAAAAACTTACTATGTCTTGTACAGTGGCCAGATAAATTTTTTTTTCTCTTAGAAAGGTACAGACAGCTACCCTGTAGAAGTGAGCTTGGAATGAAAAAATTTCCTGATTTAAAAGTAGCAAAGGATGAAATGAGAAAGTTTTGCGACAAAATGTTTAAGGAAAGACTTTTGCTGCACACAACATTGGAACGAATGAGTTTTAATTCACACAGCGTAAGTTGATCTTCCAACAAGGATAATAATACGAGGTGAAGAAAAAAAAAGTTATTTTTAAAGTAATATTTATGTAGGTTCACTTTATTAATTAATTCGGTATCATTTTACAAAATAATATCACCCACTGACTTAAAAAACTTGACTAAACATTTTTTTTTTTTTGATGTATTTTTCAAAAATATCAGCGTACTGATATAAAAATGTTACCCAAAGACTAGATCCTAAGGCCATCACCTTCTTCAATAATAGCGACTTCATCATCCTGTAGTTCGTAGTTGCCCTCGTCTGTGGCAGATATATTGAGAACTTGTGTGTAATACTTCAATGAATCATTGGCCCTCCATTCATCACCAGAATTCTTTTTCAGCAGATTATCAACGTCTTTCAGCTTGTTTGAGCCATTGGAAAATCAATTATGAATATATATAGGTAAGAAAAATTGAGTATAAACTGAAATAAAACACGCGAGTTTAACGAGTTTATCGATATTTTGTTCAGAAAGAATAACATAAACTGCTGAAGTGAACGAATGGGATGGGTACAAAGTGAGAAGTTATTATAGAAACCAAAGAGTTTTGCTTCAAAACGAGTAACGAACCAGTTTTGAAACGAATCAGTTCTGCAACAAACCACTATTTTGTATAGCAAAAATGCATATGAAATAAAAAATTTTGCTTCAATCTGATAAGATATGTTGAAAGAGCATTAAAATATCTTTTAGAATCCACTGCCATCTCAATTTCTCAAAAAAATGGAACGAACGAGTTTTTCACCTCACCTCCTCATATGCATTATTTCTATTGCATCTATTAATTTAAAAAAAAAAAAAAACGTCAACAGAACTCAACAGCTTTTGTACAATAGTTATAAGGTTATTTTTATTTTGCCTGCACATAACTCATATAATAAATAGTATATTCTAAAACAAGTTGACAGAATCAATTTTTAATATGTGACGACTAAAGAACAACTTTTTACTTCAGTTTATTTCTTAGATAGGAACTTTTCAGTTGGTCAAAATATTGTTATGATTACTAAAATTGAATTTTCTTGAAGTTGAATATAAAACAAAATAAAACCTCTTAAAGACAATTCTTTTAAACAAACGAGTTGAATCATAGGTTCAGATAAAATTTAAATTAAAATGGTATCAAATCAAACTGGTCAGCTCCAAAAAGGTAAAAAATAAATAAATAGAATGTATCGAATAGTTAATAACTCTCTAGGAATTAATAAAATAAGAGTAAATAATAAATGCATCTATTATGAAAGAGTTTATATTAAACAATAAAAATCGAAAGCAATGTAAACATGGGAATTAAAACAAGATTATCAGCTTTAGAAAAATAAATTATTCATAC
The DNA here is from genome assembly GCA_911387785.2 of Aelia acuminata. Taxonomy (NCBI): domain Eukaryota; kingdom Metazoa; phylum Arthropoda; class Insecta; order Hemiptera; family Pentatomidae; genus Aelia; species Aelia acuminata. Next base: position 74,250,228 of record OU426983.1, on the reverse strand, counting down.
AAAGGATAATTATGCTTCCCAGAAAGAAAATATAGTCACAAGAAGTAGAATGCCTATGAACCTTATTCATGAAGTCCAAGAACATTTACCTCTTCTCCCTTCGGTTTGATAGCTTCTGTTGAGGATTGTAAACTGTTCTTTGTAAGTAGCTTTGTGACATGCAAAGTCCCCTTAGAACTAGCCTGGATAAGCGAAACATTTGGTGTACTTGAAGCCCCTTTAATGAAGTTTATTCCTAACTCAGAAAGAGTTTTCTTAGATAAATCTTTTGATTCATTTAACTCCCTTGGAGCAGATAAAGACCTTTGTTCTGCAGGCAAGTCTTGTGCTGATGATTTGCTAGTCTTAAAACTTGCTGAAGGAAGAGCAGGATTTACATTATTTTTACTCCAAAAAATATTTGTACTCTGATTTACAGAAATGTTTTCTTTAAATGCTGACAAAACCTCTTCTGGAGGCTCAGTGGCTTGCTTTAACTGTTCAGGAATGCACACGTTTTTGACAGATGAAACAATATCATCATTACTACTATGTTTGTCATTTGTTTTATCACTAACCTCTTTTTTTGAAGTGGATAGCTGACTGTCTGATGGTAGCAAGCCGAGCAACTTCCTCAAATACATCGTCTGTTGTTCTGCCTCTTTTATTTTTTGAACTTCTGCATCTGGAACAGAATTTTTGTCTCCAGAAGATACATCAGCATTTGACTCAACAGCACCATCATTTGAAGAACTATTACCTTTACTCTGAGATTCATTTTCATTTTGTTGTTTATCTTTATCAGATTTAACGAAAATTGATAATTTTTGGTCCTGTGAAACAGTCAGTTTTTCATCACTTCCTTTTTTTGCATTAACACTACTTGATTTATCGAATGATTCTTTTCCAGATGTTTCATTTTCACCTACTTGCTTATTTCTTTCTATGATCACCTCCTTCTCTGGGTCTTTTTCTGAGGATTTATGGATCTGTGAATACAACAGGATAAATTAGAGGGGCAAGGAATTATATACAGGATATTAGGAAAAGAAGGTCGTGGAAAAAGCAAGAGACAACAAATGATGAAGAATAAGGAAATTTATATAATATAAACCAAAAAACTTACTTTGGATTCTTTAGGAAGTTCATCATCTTCAACCTCTCCCTTCTTATCTTTTGTCTTTTGCTTCAGTTTTCTTTCCAATTCCTTTCTCTTTTTCTCCTCTCTACGTTCTTCACGAATTCGAGCTTTTTCTGCTCGACGAACCTTCAAAAACTCTAATAATGGTGTAGTGTTCACCTCCTCAGCAGTCGAAACTAAAACAAATAAGAACATAACTGACAAAATATTTTGGTGATATTATAAAATGTAAAGAATCAAGAACCATTTAATAGAAAACATACTCTTTTCCAAGTTTAAAAGATTAGATTTTTATAAATGGTTGATCCTAGGTAATCCTAATTAGTTTCCTGACAACTCTTTATTTGATTTAAAAAGTTTATATAAGTTTATCTGCAAGAACTGTTTTCTTTGTTTTCTTTAATAACTTGACATGATTATTACTTGATGGCGTTGATAACGGAAGTGTTTTTACGTCTTTAAATGAAACAAATAAATAAATAAACATGATTATATAAAATCATAATAATTTATGAAACAATAGTTCCTAAATTTGATGACTGCCTATTTATGAGATAATTCCATAGTAAATATTGCCTAGGATACAAAAGTATTTTAGGTATCCAAGGCAATATTCTCTATGATACCGGTTTCAAGGCATAAGAGATAAACACTTTTAAAATTAAGTTTTAATTTACCATGAGCCATAAATTCTATTGATTCACCTTCATATTTTTACAAAACGTAACTCTCAGTAAAAAACAAGCAAACAGTAAAAAAACTCGACTGTTGATGAAATTAGGATTTTTTTATGCCCTTAATAAGAGATAAAAGAAATAAACAATAATGAATCGACAAGTACTTTACAATCTCAATCATTTAAATTAATTGTTGCAGAAAGATGTTTTTATTACCAAAATTAATACATGGAAATTAATTAATTGCATAAAAACTCACATGAAAAAATTTACTGCAGGTTTATAAAAACATTTTTTTTTTTTAAATGAGTTATTTTTATTTTATTTGTTTTGAATTTTTGAGGTCTTTCTCATAAATATATTAGGAGAAAGAATTGTCCCAGCATACAGTTCGTTTTTTTCCATCCGATAGGTATGAAACTAAATGATAATACATGTATCAAATGATACTGTATGCATAAGCCCTTCTGCTTTTAGAGAAGTAAGGGATACAAGAAATTAAAATGAGCAGATCAGAATTTAACAACAGAAAAGGGTAGAACTTATCAAAAGTGGCTGGGGTGCCGTTCAGTAAGGTGCCCATCACAGTAAGGCCCGATCGTCACTGGAAAGAACCCTTTCGGGGGTTTATTTATCTCTGAAGAGCTAGGGTCGCGAGTGGGAGTGTTAAGCTAAGATCTATTAATGCTAATCAAGGTCCTTTTTAACTGAAAAAGAAGCGATGGGCGTTCAATAATACCATAGTTACATACCTAACCTCTAACAGCAGGCCTTTCTTCAGAAGCAATACCAAGAAAAGGTGTGAGAGCACATAAGCTATAAAATTTTCCCCAAATTCATCAGATGGCATCTTTCCCTTAAACATGTTTTCCTCTCTTCTTCCCATTTACACATAATATTATAATAAAAATTAACTTTTTAACCATCATTCAGTCCTCTCCAAAAAAAAAAAAAAAAATTCTATTTGCTTACAGATTACATAAATATTTACTCTAAAGAAGTTTTTTCTACAGAAATTACAGAGAAACAGATTACCAAGTATTCTGTTAATGAACATACAATTGATTCAATATCCATCCAGGAATCAAATTAGAGTTGTTTTATTGCTATAGTCATGAATAACTATTGTTTTACTCTTAGTGAGATAATGCAAATGAAATATAGAACCTTAAATTTGTCAATAAAAAAATAAATTAATAATAAAATCAAAACAAAAAATATCTTACTTTCAGTTTCAAAATAATGTTGCTTAACTGCTTTTCCTCCAGTTTTAGAGTTTTCTAAGGCTTCGGCTAATAGGTTTTCTTTAAAGGTAATAAATGTAGGATCAGATTCAATTGTTCCCATCAGAGGATCTTTTTTCTTTGGTCTTTGTTTCGGAACACGTTGAAACATTGCAAATTCAACAACTGCTGGATATTCTTGGCCTGAAAATTAAGTGCTCAAGCTTAGTTGCATGTAAGAGAGCCACTATGAAATAAGCTTGAAACAGTTACTATCAAATAGATTATTATTTAAAGACAAAGTGAAATATGATTAACACGAAAAATCTTAAGAAGAAATTTTGAAAAACACAAAATAATTAAAGAGTCCCGACAAAATGCCATGTATTTTATAATTTTTTTTTTCTCTTGCCACATAACAAATATCGCAAAACATAAAAATACTTCACTTTGCGGAATCAACAAATTATGGAAAACACCTGTCATACTGGTAAGAATTAAGAGGAGTTTGAAATTAAAGAGAAGCAGTGTCTCATGTTTTACATGAAAGGAGGAGAACTTGGCTTTGACATATAGATACCAACAGAATAGCTGGTGAAATGAGCTAATATTGTAAATCCAACCCCCCTCCCTCACCCCTCCCAACATTTTTTGTTTTACTGATTTTTCTTGAATATGTGCATATATACATATCCTGAAGGAATATCGGCCTTAGAGTTCCAACTCACAGCCTTTATGTAAGCAAGCGAAGTCGAGCTGAGTAGCCGGATCACATAACTATCACTCACTATATCTAAGTTAAACTATATATGGAATAATTCAAAATGGAAATATAAATCAATAAACTCAAACAGCCCAGATTAGAGATGTCAAAAACCAGCTGGTTAATTAAAAAACCACACCTGGTGTGGTGTGAGCAACACACAACCTACTTTGAGTATAAATCAACATGATTTGTTAAATATGTAAACACATTAGTAGCCTTTACACATACGTTCTTTCCCACACGATTGAGTCGCGAAGGATTGCGCGCGCGCAATCACGTCGCGTAATCTTGTGGGAAAGATTTAGATGCTAAAAGAGTGTTCACGCGCTTTCCCACACGAAAGCGCGTCTACATGATTGTTTAGAGAGGAAAAACATATGCAATCCCCGGACAATCCCGTGAAGGATTGAGCGCGCGCAAAACTCTCGCGTAATCGGGCGGGAAAGCGTGTGGTCTAAAAAAGTGATAACACGCTTTCCTCAAGGAAATGGATGGCGAGAAGGAAATAACATATGTTTTAGACGAATTATGCACATAATCCCCGGAGCGTGGAGCGTTTGGTTAGACCAACAGTTTTGTTGGCGTGTCGAGTTTATGGACTCTTCTATAGCGCTATAAAAATGTCTCTTTATAAATATCGATACCATGAAACTATCAGGCTTGTAATGCCTTCTTATCTTCTTTATATTTTCCGTTCCGTTCCCCTTCCTTTTTCCAGCGTCGACGAGCCTATACCAATTTCAGCCAGCCTTGATAATTGCTTCATTTCGATGAGGGTTTTCTCTGTTCTTCCTCGGATGGATTCGGGGACGCCCTCGTGGCCTCCTTCCAACTGTCGAGCTTCTTATACCTTTACTAGCTATAATGACATATATGTCGATATATATATATATATTTTTTTATTATCGAAACAGCGTCCCTCCTACCAGAGCTATTACTTGCGGTCCTTAAGTAATTACACCATTTCCAAGTCAAACTCAACCTTTTCCATTTTAATTTCAATCATTTTCCAAGTCAAACTTAACCACTTCTTCATGTTCGCTCGGTCCACTCCCTTACCTAAGCATATTATATCATCACCAGGTATCCATTAACATTAATATTTATTTTAAAGCTCAAGTAAGGTGGGGGCGCTATAATATTGAAAACGGTAACATTTTCGAATTTCTTTCATTCGGGGGTCCAGTACTATGATATCGGGAAAAATCTTTTTTAAAAAATATTAATTTTGTATATTAGTGGAAGGAGGGGGGGGGGGGGAGGTAGTAGAATAAAATAAGTTAGAATTTCGGATTTCTTTCGGGGGGTCCAATTTTATTATATTTTATTTTATCGGGGACGGTGTTTTATAAAAGAATATTCATTTGTATTTTACTGGCTGGGGGGGGGGGCTCACAAAATAATGATAATTTCGGATTTCTTTCACACGGGGGCCAAATATCAGTTATCAGGACCAAATATCAATTATCAGGGACATTATTTTTTGAAAAAAAAAATCATTGTGGTGGTGGGGGGAGGGGGCATTAGAAAATAGTTAGATGTTCCGATTTCTTTAACACGGAGGGCCAAATATATATTATCGGGGACATTATTTTTTGAAGAAAATATTCATTTTGTATTTTAGTAGCGTAGGGGGAGGGGACATTAGAAAATAGTTAGATGTTCCGATTTCTTTCATACGGAGATCCAATAATAAGTAGTCGGAGACGTTACTTTTTGAAAAAAAAAAAATGATTTTGTATATTAGTGGTGGTGGGGGGGGGGGGTGCACTATATAAAAAATAGAATTCCAGATTTCTTTCACACGGGGGTCCAATTTTATGTCATCGGGGCTATTGTTTTTGAAGAAAATATTCATTTTGTATTTTAGTAGCCTAGGGGGAGGAGGCATTAGAAAATAGTTAGATGTTCCGATTTCTTTCATACGGAGATCCAATAATAAGTTATCAGGGACGTTGTTTTTGAAGAAAATATTCATTTTGTATATTAGTGGTTGGGGGGGGGGATGCACAAAATAAAAGTTAGAATTCCGAATTTCTTTCACACGGGTGTCCAATTTTATGTCATCGGGGCTGTTGTTTTTGAAGAAAATATTCATTTTGTATTTTAGTAGCGTTGGGGGGCATTAGAAAATAGTTATCAGGGACGGTGTTTTTGATAAGAATTCAATAATTATTTATATATTATTTTTGAAAAAAATATTCATTATGTTATTCGATTTCGACGTGGATCCAATTTTGTGCTATAAGGGGCAGTGTTTTTGAAAAATATATTTATTTTGTATTACATTGGGGAGGGGGGAGGGCGCACTAGGAAACAGATTTTATAAATTCTTTCACTTGGGGTTCCGATATTATGTTATCAGGGACGGTGTTCTTCAAACTAATTTTCATTTTGTATTTTATTGGCGGGGGGAACAATTTAATTTTTAAACGAAAAATGATTCCCAAATAAACCCTGATAATATTTTAATCATTTTATTTCAAAAAAAAAAAAAAAAAAATCTTCCCTGATAACTTTGGATCCCCGGTAAAAAAATCTGAAATTCTAACTTTTTTCTAGTCTGAAATGAAATGGCTAAATATGATATATGAAGAAAATCAAGTAAACATATACAGGAGAAAAAATGAAAAATATTCCGTCAACTCATAAAACACCTTGAGCTCACGCATGCGCCGTACGCCTTTAATGACAAACCAATGCGTTATAATTAAACTGTTCTGTTCATTTGAGAAGTGGCAATTAACAAAACGCATTAATTTCTAATCTAAGCAAGTTGGTAAGTGAAAGTTGTGTGTTGCGCGCACGCACCAGATTTTTTTACTCTGTGTAAGATTGACAGTAAAATATTCTCCAATACTTCAGGAGTGTATCATCTATATGTGCACTGTTATGGGCAAAATATGTTTAAATAATATTGTAACGTTAAAAAGATAAGCAAATAAAAAAAACATATGGCGTAAACTCCCAGACCGTTTGTTGGAAGAAAACAAGTGGTTGGAACGAACTGTTTAGATCTAGTTCTTTCCGTCGCCTAGTCCACGGGGGAGTAGAACTGTCCACATTGTTCTGGAACATTCCAGGCCTTACCATTAACGATTATATATAAGGAGCAAGTGAATGAACGAGTAAGATAATAAAGTTATCATTTTTGTAACCTGCTCAAGCATTAAGTTTTATTAATTCGTTGGCAATGATAACTTTATATTTTTTTTTAATAAATATTTGTTACCCACATAAGTGCTACAATATCAATAGTTAGAGAAGAAATTAATTTTTGAAATCGTTGCGGAAATAAGTATATTTTTTTGACTTTGTTGGTTTATAAAAAGTTTGCGTTACGGTGCGTTATGGTCGCAATGGTTTAATATGTAAGTGTAGGTAGTAGAGGAACTGTGATAAAATTTTCATCGTCAACTTCGGCCAACTTTGGTATTTATAAGGATTTAAACCTTTAGCTACGGTGCGAGTGGCTGGTGGTACTATCTTCCATCGACCGTCCAAAAAATTCTTTTCCATGGAGCAGACATGATTGAGCGTGCAGAGCTCTTTTTATCGGTTCCCTCTCAGAAGATGGGTATAGAGAGTAGGAACAAAAATTATAGTACAGAGAACATCATTCCAGGAAGATATCTCGAGTCACAACAAATGAAGATGTTTTCCTCCAATTATTTGTAACAAGCGACCCTTACATTACGGATTTAAGACCAGTATACAAGTATAAAAGAAAAAATCTGGTGCGTGCGCGCAGCACACAACTTTCACTTACCAACTTACTTAGATAAGAAATTGACGTGTTTTGTTAAATATCATTTCCCAAAGTAACACATTTTTCTACATTCATATCTTATTTTTATTAATCGTTAAAGCCGTTTTTGAGTAAATAAAAACCCCGTGAAAATGATACAAAATTTATTAAGTAAAGTCCCCCCTTCGGTTGATCAATTTTGATGAAATGTTGGCTATCACATATTTGGCATATACATACAACAAATACCCAGTTTGGTCACAATCGTGAAAGCCGTTTTTGAGTAAATAAAAAAAACACGTAAAAATGATACAAAATTTACTAAGTAAAGTGCCCCCTGCGGTTGATCAATTTTGATGAAATCTTTACAGACATATCTCGGGCATATAAATAGATCAAATAATAAGTTTAATCAAAATCGTTAGAGCCGTTTTTGAGAAAATCAAAAAAACACCTGAAAATGTTACAAAATTTATTAAGTAAAGTCCCCTCTCCGGTTAATCAATTTTGATGAAATTTTTACAGCCATATCTCGGGCATATAAATAGATCAAATAATAAGTTTAATCAAAATCGTTAGAGCCGTTTTTGAGAAAATCAAAAAAACACCTGAAAATGTTACAAAATTTATTAAGTAAAGTCCCCCCTCCGGTTAATCAATTTTGATGAAATTTTTACAGCCATATCTCGGGCATATAAATACATCAAATACCCAGTTTGGTCACAATCGTGAAAGCCGTTTTTGAGTAAATAAAAAAAACACGTAAAAATGATACAAAATTTACTAAGTAAAGTGCCCCCTGCGGTTGATCAATTTTGATGAAATCTTTACAGACATATCTCGGGCATATAAATAGATCAAATAATAAGTTTAATCAAAATCGTTAGAGCCGTTTTTGAGAAAATCAAAAAAACACCTGAAAATGTTACAAAATTTATTAAGTAAAGTCCCCCCTCCGGTTAATCAATTTTGATGAAATTTTTACAGCCATATCTCGGGCATATAAATAGATCAAATAATAAGTTTAATCAAAATCGTTAGAGCCGTTTTTGAGAAAATCAAAAAAACACCTGAAAATGTTACAAAATTTATTAAGTAAAGTCCCCCCTCCGGTTAATCAATTTTGATGAAATTTTTACAGCCATATCTCGGGCATATAAATACATCAAATACCCAGTTTGATCAAAATCGTTAAAGCCGATTTAGAGTAAATAAAAAAAAAACGTGAAAATGTTACAAAATTTATTAAGTAAAGTCCCCCCTCCGGTTAATCAATTTTGATGAAATTTTTACAGTCATATCTCGGGCATATAAATAGATGAAATACTCAGTTTAATCAAAATCGTTAGAGCCGTTTTTGAGAAAATCGAAAAAAACCTAAAAAGTTATTAAGTAAAGTACCCCCTCCCTTTAAGTAATTTTGATGAAATTTATGCTGTCACATCGCGGGCATATACCTACACTAAATACCCAATTTCAGGATCGCACGGTTTATAGTTTTTGAGCTAGGCTGTTCACATACACACACACAGTAATTATAATAGATATTAGGTTTTTTCACATTTTCAGCTTTTTTTGGACCACTGAGCGAGGGCACGTGCCGTTGCCTAGACTATTATAACGAGAAAGAAAAATTAAATTTGTTATGCGGTTACTGTAGCCCCAAAACGCCGTTTTATCCCGCTGAGAATCTCGGAAGATGTTTTAATACTATTTTATGCGGCCCACAGGATTGCGTACGGGAAAGAGCGAGCACAATCCCACACTCCAAATGTCACATTTACACATACACTCTTTCCCTCGCTCTTTCCCGTTTGGGCCTCTTTCCGTGCGGAAAGCGTGTATGTGTAAAGGCACCTATTCAGTAAAATCACAGAAAATAGCTTCTTCCACATCGTTTTGTTATTATCCATAAGTTAAAGAGTATTATAATAATTTAAAAACTTGAAAGTCCACAATACTTGTCGATTTATTATTAGCTACTTCGTGTTTTACCACGAGGTGCTTTTTGTAAATATATCATGATGGGGAATTGACAGAAGGTGTATTTACGGCTTAAAGTAAATAAAAACTTAATTTTCAAATGTTTGGCTCTTATGCCTTTCCGGAAACCGAAAACGATCACTGCTCCTCTAAAACCGCCTTATATTTCATTCAGAAATCTATTATGGAACTAATATAATTATTAAAGAATATCCTGTACCATTGTTTTTTATACTGTAAACTGCTTTAAATAATTTGAGCATCATGTATTTACTTTCCAAGTAGAATACAAGTTTTCATTGTTAAATAAAAGTTTTTATTTACGAGTATATTTGTGATAAAACGGGAATGAAAGCATAATACTCTATCGCGCATATGATTTTATAATTCTCTATTTAGTTATTGAAAACTTCATTTAGTTACCATGGAAACAAATAATTTCCATTAAATATGTATGTTCTAAAACACATTGATAACTCTTTCACAAGAGCAGAACGCCTGTACTTATAAACAATTGTCTGTCATTAAAGGCCTACTGGGCATGCGTGGGTTCAACATGTTTTAAGGATTGTCAGAACATTATCTTTATTTCTCCTTTATATGTTAATCGATTTTTTAATATTTCATATTTATCCATTTCTAATTTGTAGACATAATGAGAGACAGTTAATTTCTCCATATAAACAAAATCAAACGTACCTCATAGAAAAAGAACAAAATTTCCATTGCCATTTAAGCCCCCTCAAAACATTTTATGATGATAAACCCTACCTGATACTAAGGAATAGCTGATTTTCATTAAACATGATGAGTTTAATCAAAATCGTAAGAGCTGTTTTTGAGAACATCGAAACAAATATAAAAAATTATGAAATAAAGTTCCCCCTCCGTTTGTCAATTTTTATGAAACTGATCAAACGGAGTTTGACAAGGTTTGAGGGATGTCAGAAACTGACTGGTTATTTTTTTCAAAAAAGGTTTAAAATGTTAGGTTATTCTTTTGTTTTCACAAGTTAGGTTTTTTAAATAACCTATATCCCAAACTAGGAATATCAGAAACTGCCTGGTTAGTAAACCAAAGCCAATTATATTTTTTTAGAACAGTTTAACCTGTTAGATTATGCCTTCGGTTTTAACCTACATCCTAATCCAGATTGTATATGTTTTAAATTAATTTAATAATTCTCTAGTATTATCTGTGATATTTATGATGTCCCATTTATTAACCAAATTTAATGAGGTATACCGTTGGAGATAAATGATATAAAACAGGCAGGATAAAATAGGCATTTCTGGACTATAAAAACTGATAGAATTTCAAAGTATTACTCCAACAACATGGTTTACACTGTAGATATTATAAAAAAAAAATGATGGCTATGTTTGGTAATCAAATCAACAAATGTCCAATTACTGCGGAAGTTTAATATAAGATAATAAATTTAATAGAGTTATTAGGTGTGGTAATAAAATGATTCCAACTTTGTGTAGATCATGATCATTATCGAACAGTATCTAAAAATAATAAAAAACAAACTCCAACAGGTTCTTATCTGTTGTTAGTGCTTTACCAGAGGATTGATTACTTCAAACCAACCTCAGTTTCTGTCGAATTTCAGATACATTAGAAATTACATAAACAATGTTATAACTTTGATATTGCAGTGTATTATAAATATAACAATGGAAGCCCTTCATGTGCTTTCGATGGCTTGTTGGTCATTCTCTCACTTGCAGTTAATGCAGCATGTCTGCAAGTTCTTTTTTCTTGTAGCAGTCCTTAGGAATGTGGCTGATGTAAGCACACCATACAGTAAACTCACGGTTATCCGCAAAAATATATTATCCGCGACCATAAATAATGCAAAAAATTATTTAAAAAATAGCTTAAATCGCATTTTTTTTTCTTTTTTTTTTTACAGATAACATTAGTCAATGTAAATATTTTTAAAATAGCCTAAATCGGAGTTTTATATTAATTTTTTTTAATACAATCTGCAGCATTTACACTAACAGAAAAAAAAATCATTTTGCAAAAACATTATTTTTCCGGACAGTCTCACTTATAAGGGCCTTAAAAGTTAATGATTACAGCTAATATAAAAAATGTACTAAAAATGTTGAAATAAAAAAAATATAAACAGAAATTATGTTGGAATAGATACATTCACTAATGTCGACTACTTTAATTATTAAGACCTTTCTCTACTTTTTAATAACAGGTTAATAACAGGAATACACTAAATTATCAATGAAATTTAAGGATATCGATCAATATCTTTAGTTATGTTTATAAAATTAAAAAAACCTACAGTTCTTAACTTCGAAGAAAGTCAGGTGTACGATGAACCAACTGATCTGATAAAATCTAGTTTTTGAGATATTAAAACTTTTACCAGTGGATTCCTCATTAAATGATCTTATAAAACAATCAAAATGGCAAAAACATTATTACACTAAAGATGACAAATTGAGTTTTTGGATATTAACTAGTTTACTGAGTACCCTACGAAATGATCAACGACAACTCTGTGAAAACTTTTTAAGATCGGTCATTTGTTTGTTTTTCCTGGATTTGCACCTATACCTACCCAAAGTATCCCTGTGGATCTGTATTGGGTTAATTTAAAATTAGCGGAAAAAAATTATCGGTGTGTCATGGATAAACCACTCAGATAATCAGGAGTTTACTACATATACATGACTACAATAAGACATCAAGTGTGCCGCATTTTTGAACCAAGGAGCGTGGATATAGTCTTTGAAGGTTAACAACCACCATCCTCCATCTATGCTTCCTATTTCAAGTAGCCGAAATCTTACTGTTGGATGTACTTCTAAGATCTAATTCTTTTAAATCCATCCTTGACACAAATTCCGTCAGCTCTAGGCTAAAGATCAATATGGGAACAAGTATGGAAGAAATTCAGAGACTCCTGGTCGTAACAAATCCTGGTGATCCTGTTCCTATAGGACCCAAATACGATCATGATCTTTGAGAACCCAATCCAGATTCTCTTTCCAAAGCACCTAATATTGGTCCTCAACGCAAATCATCTTATCCTGAGCTTTTTTCTGAACCAGTAAAGCAACCAAAAATACTAAGGATTAAGGGAAAGGTGTACCATAAATATAAGAGTTTGAAATCTATGGACTATTGATAATGATTAACACATAATCAATATTAATATGACCAATAAAAGATAGCTGTAATGCTGAAGTCTTTTTAATTATGCCTTTCTTATTACAGTAGTACTTTTTTCAGCAGCACTCCCAAAATGATCAGAGAATATCACCCTTACTTTAAAATCAAGAAGGAAAAAATCGGAAAAAGTAAAATAAAATTATTAACATACAGTGATAAAATAAATTAATAAATAGAACGAATCTTAAGGTTTAGTTATCTTCGGTATAATTTCAATGATTTCATCTAAGGTTGAAAACATATGTTACAGCACCACAAAATGCACTAACCTTTTGCATCCAAAAACACATAGTTGTCAAAAGTCCTTGAAAAGGAAAACAGATCATCTTGGTTAATAAAATTCAAGTAAGCCCTGGAAAATGGATTGAACCCATTATTGGGATCTCCCTGAATATAGTACATGTAGTCCACATCAGGCATAGGGGAAACCTGATCCAGGAACATTTCCTTAGTCATAGTTGGGGGCAACCGCCTGACAACAATCTGCAAAAGCAACGATTTCACATTTTACAGAAAAACTGAAAGAAGAAAGTCATAAGTTATGGAAATAAAACTAAAATAAATTTTGAACCTTAGAGTGAGGTTTCTCCTCTTTTGTTTTCCTCCTTTTATTATCTAAATTTTCTGTTGGGTTAGTTGTTTCCACAGGTTCCAGTGGACTAGCCTTTAATGAACTATTTTCTATTTGAATAGTTTTGTCTAAACTAACAAGATCATCTTCAACCAAATCTTTAGGTGTGGTTACTTCCACAATGGCTGTGCTATTAATTACTTCTGAAGATTGTTCTTCCTCTTCCATATTTTATTTAGAAAAATCTTTCAAAAAATTTAACAGCATTACAAATGCCTGCACAAAACTGCTGACCATTTACTGTTTACTGTTATGCTTTCTTTCCTCAATTCATATTAGCCAACAATTGTTTTTGTTTTCCAATTTCTCTCAACCTCCAAATAATTGAAAATATTCTGGTATTACGTTTATCAGCATTATAACACTTATCAAACCCAAATTCAACATTCCAATACATAACCAACATAAACAAAATCCGATCACACATCGATATTAAAAGGAATGAAAAAAATTACAATCCATTCCAACCGGCACCTTAACCGAGCCATTGGCAGAATTTAGCCAATGTTAACTGCGTTTGTAAATGAAATTGTTCTTTAACTTTAATCTGGACCCATTCAGAAGGTTTGACCAAAGAGTACAGAGCGCATTTAGCCAACGAGTTCATATCCTTTCAATAAATCAACTATAACCACTCAAAAGGTTACTTCCATATTTTTTAATTCTTGTAAAATATGAAAATTATCGCAAAGCAATTGTTAACTTATTAGTGATCAGTACCTTTCAACTTAAATTATTTAAAAAAAGCAAGACTTCTATTAAAATAATCATGTTCAGACTAGCCATATTATTCATAACTATAGTATTTAGTTATGTACAAGATTAATTTATTATTATGAAAAAGTTGAGAATCCAAGTGCAATATAACTAGTACACGCACAAGAGTCAAGGCTTCCCGCAATAGATGCCGACAGTTTCCATAGTTTGTGCTGCAGCTTTCCGTTTGTTTGTTTAACGTCACTTTATGACACTACGGCTAATCGGACGATGCTACTATTGGATTCTCAAATTTTGCCTATCCAGGTATAATTTGGATAGGGATCTTTAACGAGTACCTGACATCGTACAGGCTCGGGACTTCCATTTTAGGTCCTATGCGAGGTACGGCATAGCTAAGGATTTTTTACTCCCATTAAAAAATCCAAGGGCCACAGCTGGGCGCGAAACTGCGACTTTTAGTATTGTAGATTGCCATGCTAACCACTATACCACAGGTGACCCCGCTGCTCTCCAATTTCTCGTCTAGCGCATTTTCTAGGCATCCCCTGCCACCCCGTCTAACCGTCGCAATATTCCCAACGACTTATTTCTCTAATAACATTGTGGGAACTTCCTTATTCGACACACCCGGCCCGTCTAAACATGAGTAGTAAGATATCATGATCTGTTTTTTTAGAGTTTCATAAGCTCAACACTTTTCTTTACTCTCCATACACTATTGTCGAAAACAGGCCCCATAATCCTTCTCAGTTTTTTCTTTCAAATCCCAATACAAATCAATTTAAAGCTGTCGTCAGTGTCTAACACTCTGAAAAATGACAGGCTTCATTAGTGTCTCGTTTAAATGCAATATAGAAATTCTTCCAACATACTCAGATAACAATTGCTAGAGACTGGAAATCTCGGCTTTCGTTTTAAAAACGTATTCCGATATTCCGACAGTTAGAAAGTTGCGATGAATATACATAGAATCGCTCCTAAAGCCTAAGGAGGTTATATTATAGAGATATTTTCAATTGCATGCTTTATAGACGTCAGAGTTTTTTACGTTAAACGGACTGTTCCGCTTTTACCAGTTCCAACTGAGACCTTGTTTCTAATAGTTTGCGTTTTAGGCAAATAATTGTTAGCCACAACTCGCTTTTAGGATTGAAATTTTTAAGAGCACTGCGATGTATTTTGCAAAAGAAAATTCCATTTGAATCCATCATAAGTCTGCATTCAAGCGGCTTTTCTTTTAATTTATAATGTAACACGCATTTCAGAAAATCAGGTCAATATCATTGCAAAAAAAAAACTTATTTTTCCCACTCTTCAAATATTAACCTTTTATGTTTCACATGTATGTATGCTAATTAAAAAGATGCTTTTGTTTCTACACAATGAGATGAGGTTCTTGGCCCCTGCTTCAAATGTGATGAATGTCTCTTTCGAATATTCCTACAGACCTCGGTAGAATATCGATATCATAGACATATCCAACTGCACAAGTCTGAAAAAAATGGTGCACCTTGTCAGTCTTTCTGATTGCACATTTTTAATTTTCTATCTTGGTCTCTAACTGGATTATAGACCATGACATCCATGATGGGGATCAAAGGACATAGTATGCTATTATGACACTAACCCTCACAGCATGAATTAACTGGTTTGCCTACAATGATTAATGTATGTCCAAGATTCAAGCTGGTTTTCTGAGTTAGAGAGTAGGCCTGGAGGAGGGTGCTTAAAATCCTGTACCTATTGTCAAACTTAATGGCCCCAAATGCAACTGTGCGCCGTTTTCGGCCACTGGCAATCCCACTCAGATTTTTCAATAGAAAATGGATCAAAGTTCTATTTTCATTAAACAAATAAAATGTCCTTAATTCTTGTTTACAAGAATCAGTAAACCAAGCACAATAAATAAAGGTGACTGATAACAAAGGTATGTTGCAGAAGGCAGTACCAAAAATATAATTTCTAATCATCAATAAATATTAGATAATGGTACAGATCCATGACCACCTAAAACAAAATATTGAAAATTGTTGGTTTGGTAAAGTGTTGGCAACATCTTTATATGTGGAAAGGATTTCTTCCTAAACTAAGTGAGCCTTTTGTTTTTAAAAAAAACTTCACTAGTAGACATGGGTGTTCCAAGCTAATCATGTCAATACACAAAGGACCTGCCAGGTAGCAGAAGAAAAAAAATTGTGCTAAGAGTTACATTTGGAGGATTATAGATTAGTTTTGCCAATAGGAATGTGAAAAGTGATGGGCAGAACCACTAAGTGTCAATGAGATCAATTAAATAATACATAAAAAATAATAGGAGAATGGATATTTCTATTGTCGGATAAATAAATATTTGCCTGAACTTGAATAGAGCAGAATAGCTGATCAAATGTACTACTAGGTATTATTTTTTAAATACAATTAATATTGGAAAATATTTTGTCCCTTAATTTAATTTTAAATAAAGTAATTTTTAGTATGAAGGTACATCGAATTTACTTCTGTTCAACAAATACGTCATTAAAAGAAAAGTTATATCTTCTAAAAAATTAATAAGTTTTACTGATTATTTTATAGGATGATTTTCGAATATTTTTTTTTTTTTTTTTTTAATTTTTTCCTCATAATGAATAGCCACTATAGAAAACAAAACTCCCACCTCCACAAAGGTCAAGGATCTACAAATGGTCCACGTAAAGGGAAAACAGGGAGTCTATATAATGCAAAAAGGGGTCCATCACAGTGTATTACATTTAATGGTCTTGAGTTCATTTTTTAAAAAGTATTCTTTCCAAATCATCTATTGTGAAAGATGATTAGACCGAGGCTCACGCTGTAAGTATTTCTCTTTAACCTAATATATAATCAAGAGTCTAATTCACTTTCTGTGCCCACCCAGGGAGGAGGGTTTCCAAGGGTCAATCAATGGTTGGTGTATCAGAATCAAGAAACAAATGTAATAAATAATAAATTAATAAATAAATCAATATATGACATTTTAATAAAAATCTGATATTTCTAAATACATAATTGTGATTTACATTAAATTTGATAAAATCAGGTACAAAAATATTTTAAAACAATATTTATTGAAGAATTATCTCAATTCTTTTTTTAATGGCATAATTCTTCATAAGACACAGGAACCCTATTATCGTTATTGCTACCCTTCTGGACATGATTATTAGCTGAAAAAAAAAATTAAATAATTAATCACATTAAAACGAAACCAAATATTCATAAATAATTATAAAAAATCAAAAATGTTAATTTATAAAGAGTAGAACAGATTTCAAACCATTATTTAATAGGACCTTACCAGCAGCTTGCCAAGTAGATCCCACTTTTGAAGCCGGACTGGAGTCATTACTAGGTGGAACATAGGGTTGACGTCGAGCATAGGTAACACTAAGCTTTGACTGACCAGCAACAGATCCATGCAGCTGCAAAGTTTATGAACTTAAAAAACAATACTGTTATGAAGCATACAGTACATCAAAAGCATTATGAATGAGCCCAAAGATTGCTTCTTCTTCATGAAATGACACAGTCCTTTTTCACGAACAGTAAAATGATTTAAGTAGAGGCTTTCATTTCTAAATATTATAAATATAAATATTTCATTAAAATATAACTAAAAATATGGAATAATCATTATTCAGATAAAATCAGTTGGACAATTAACTGTGGAAGATTGGTTAGCTGTAGTTAACTGTAGAGAAAAACATAAAAACATTAGTAACACTAATATGTAAGATATATAAGTATATCTTTTATGACCTTGACCCCTAATAAATAAAATGTGTAATTTTATGACTATACCCAAGGCCTATCCTTAAACTAACCTAAACTCATTACGATTAAAAAATATAATTAATTAAATATACAATACATTTATATGACCTCGGATCTCTTTACTGCTTATGAAGGATGTACCACAAGTGGTGGATTTCGCTATAGTCGGTAAAAATTCCTAGGAAGTTTCCCCCTGCCAAGTCCTCAGTGAAATCACTAACAAAAAATGAGAGTGGCCCCCAAGCTTACTGGAGGGTGTGGTATAGGATTGAACATCCCACTGAAATATATTTTGTTCTCTGAAGTACCACAACAGTCATGGATACCCCTAATGTAATACACTCATTATCTGGAGGGTAACTAGTCCCCTTCTCGGGTCTCCGAATGGGGACTGCTTTAGGGGAATCATGGGGCATGTCGAAAATTAGAGATTTAACCACTGTTGGTCAGAACAGCATTGCATTGTATATTTAACCTAAATTGGTAAAATGTTTTTTACACCTAAAATTACATAACTACCTAACAAGATACTCCCTTATTTTCATTATGCTGACAGAGAGAGTACCAGCACCATCACTAACCATCAACAGGGTTGTTGCAGTTATAAGAATTAGATTTAAAAAATAAAATAAAAGCAATGTAGCATATAATAAATTTTCTTAATAATTTCGTTTATAAATATACAGGGTGTTTCGGAATTGCACGGCACTATTTTAGGTACGTGTTCTCTAACACAAAATAAACAAAAAATTTCATATTAACATATATCTCAAACTCATTTATTAAACAGATATCAAAGGTTAAAGATTTATTATTTATTTACTGCATTAAGACTGACTGTACAACGTTTAACTTGTTTAATACTAAATAAAAGGTTTTAATCACCTGATAAACAAATGAACGATAAGCAATGACAGTAGTTGCTCATCTGTTTGTCTAGTTCTGTGTGTTTTAGTGTGAGTGAATCTTGTGACACAGTTCAATTTATGATTATCATGGGAGATACCACAAATTTATTCACTTTTGATGAACAAACAGACATGCTTTTAACTTATGGCGAGGTACATACAAACGGTGCTGCTGCTGTTCGAAGATATCGTGAAAAATTTCCTAACCGAAGAATACCAAATCGTAAAACGTTTGAGGCCATTGAAAGACGTCTTAGGGATAATGGTACGCTAAAACCTATACGAGTGAACGCCGGTCGACAACGATTTCGACGAACTGCAAACGTAGAAGAAGAAATACTCGATGCTGTTCAGTTATCTCCTACTACTAGTACCAGAAGATTGTCACGTCGTTTCGATGTTTCCTCTACCAGCGTATGGCGAACTTTACGCGAACAACAATTATATCCATTTCACGTATCAAGTAGGCAAGATTTGTTACCACAAGATTATAACAAGCGCAGAAATTTCTCCCAGTGGTTAATTCGACAATGCACACGAGATCCTAACTTCCTGAACTGCATTTTGGTTACTGATGAATCTTGCTTTACAAGAAACGGGATTCTTAATTTTCGAAATATCTATACTTGGGCCGAAGAAAACCCTCATACGACTGCTGTTGGACATTACCAACATACATTCTCATTAAATGTCTGGTGTGGTCTTCTAAGTGACAAAATCATCGGCCCCTTCTTTTTGCCCCCTAGGCTTTCAGGTATATCTTACTTGATTTTTTTCCAAAATAATCTGCATGATATTCTAGAAGATATTCCGCTAGGCATTAGGCAAAGGCTGTGGTTTATGCATGACGGTGCTCCAGCTCACTTTTCTCATAGTGTCACTGATTATTTAAATGCAACTTATGAGACCGATGGGTTGGTCGAAACGGACCTGTTAAATGGCCACCACGATCTCCGGATTTAACGCCATTAGATTATTTTGTGTGGGGCTGGATGAAGTCTATGGTTTATTCTGCGGCAGTTGACACGCATGAAGAGCTAAGAAATCGGATCGTGGAAGCCGCAGTAACTATCAACCACCATCCTGATGCTATACGAAGAGCCAGAGAAGCATGGATTCGTCGTGCTGAATGTTGCATTCAACAAAACGGAGGCGCCTTTGAACATTTACTCTAAATGTTGTAATAATAATAAATAAATAGTAATAATAAATCTTTAACCTTTGATATCTGTTTAATAAATGAGTTTGAGATACATGTTAATATGAACTTTTTTGTTTATTTTGTGTTAGAGAACACGTACCTAAAATAGTGCCGTGCAATTCCGAAACACCCTGTATAACTTAAATTAAAATAAAATTAATAAATAAGGTGTTTAAAAAAAAAAATAATAATGACTTATAATAATAATTATAATTCTTTCAGTTTCAACTAGGACATGATTATTTAGATCGCTATTTCATTCTATTTCCAACATTTCATTTTATTTATTTAGAATATTTTTTTCCTATAAATTTAAAAGTTTTTAAGTATTATTTTTAATGATAAAAGACCTTTCAAATAAGCTTGGTCTAAAAAAAGGTAATGATAATTAAGTGGAATCAAGATTGGTTAGATTAAAGCCAAGAAATTCTTGTTATTTTTTGGTTGCAAAATTATCTCGCTCATGCCTTCTGTCCCAAAACTTATGAACTAGAATTTACGAAAGTATGATAATTCCAAGGGTTGTTTACAAATGTGAAACACAGCCACTTATGTTAAGGGACGAGCAAAGACTAAAGGTTTTTGAAAAATCAGTGTTGCGTAAAATATTTGAACCGAAGATAAATAAATAAGAGAATTTAAACAGTTACACAATGCCAAATCGGGTGAACTTTACCCAGTTAACATAACTGAAGTTATGACCACTGGTTAATATGAAGTGCAAAATTTAGAGTATTAGTTCCAAACAACTACCTAAGAGATTAGGTAATAGGAAGGTCTTTGCCAGTAGGTTCAGACTTTTTGCTGTAGCAGGAAACACCTGATGAGTAGGCGAGAAGAAGGTGGGAGGATGCTGAGAGGACTGACCATGTGGACCATTATTATTTTACAATCATAAGAATAAATTTGCATCAATTTAAATTTCAATCAATCAAAATTTTAGTTTTAAAGCAAAACACTCTCTTTAAAAACAATAAAAGTTGAATTTAATAAATAACAGGGATATTTATTCGGATATTATACATGAAGAAAAAATAACAATAATAAATAAAATAACTCAGGAAAAATAAAAGAGAGATACTTACATCATTAATTGCTTTTTCTGCAGAAGAGGCTTCTGCAAATGTGACAAATCCACGACTGGAAAAAAAATTAAATATATTTCTACTTTTATAAATTTAAAAAAACTTAATGAAGAGAAGTTAGAAAAATAAGGATTAGAGAAGTGAACTTTTGCCTCTCCCAATGATTGCTACCTTCTTTAATTATTGTTTCAAAATTTATTATTGACAATGAATATTTATGATGAATTAACTTCATTATTCTGTTAGACCAATGAATAACAAGTGATTCAAATTTCGATGAACCGATGAAACTTAGTAATACCTCCTCTATTACCTATCCATAATAATCACATTGGTTTAGATAGATGGGTTCACATAGTTTTGATTCAAGTATTAAGAATAGGAGCATATCAACAAAAAATATAAAAGTATTTATACTAGTTCGCTCTCAGAACATTTCCTCAAGACACAAATTAAGGAAATAAATTCCATTGATCATAATTCTTTTTCTAGTTAATGATAATCAACCGTTTCAAAATTCAATTGACGTTTACCAATCATTACTTTTTGTTACATTCTTATATCATCACTTAAATCTTAAAAATAAAGGTGAATGAAATGAAAATGCATGGTTGCAACCAAAAGACAGTTTCTCCCAATACAGTACAGTCTCGATAATCCGACACATATGGGACCAGACAACCGCCGGATTATCGATAATTTCCGGATTATCGAAAGTAAAATAAAAAAAAGGTACTATAATTTAATATTTTTATTACAATTTATTATTTAACAATATTTAATATAAAACAAAATACAATGTACAAATGATATATAGGTTCATAGTAAATAAAAATGATTGAGAAAAATACATAGATATGTTTTATGAAAAATAATCATTAATCTTTTTTTGTTTTTTCGCCTTAAACATTTTATCAAAAACGCATTCTTGCAATCTTTTGAGAACTAAAACATCGTCACTTGCGATGGCGTTTTCTTCTGCCCATTTGGTGCAGAGATTGAATGCATTGAATGCGTCGTTGCTGGTAACTGTACGGTGAGATGAAACATCGCTGTCATCGCCATCTTCCTCTTCATCCGTGGACCGAATTTGGCTGATGATTTCGTCGTCAGATAGCAATTGCAAATTTTCCTCGTTCGTGCCTTGTAGCCAATCATTGATGTCCTCGTTTGAAAGGGTTACACTCAGTTCACATTTGTTTGAAAACTGTTGTAAAAATTCTGGGGACAATTGTAGAGTTGAGCTTGTGTTGAGCTCAGAATCGTCAATCATTTTTTTAGAGTTACAACCGGGGTGTGTTGGCCAGATATTTTTCCATGAACACTGGATGGTGTCGCTTTTCACTTTATTCCAGCTGTGGGCTAAATTAAAAACTACGTCTTTAATGTTTGTTTTTTTCAAAACCTGAATGATCCCATCCGGTTGTTTTATTATGTCCGAAAGTAGGGATTTTTTGTAATTCAGTTTTATTTGCTGGATTACATTTTGATCCATTGGCTGCAAGAGAGGTGTCGTGTTTGGGGGTCCTGGAGCATTATCAAGCAGCAATAGAGCCTTAGCAGGTAAGTTGTGAACTTTTGAAAAACTTTTTACAGCTGGAATAAAATCATTCTTAAACCATTCGGAGAACAAATCTCGGGTAACCCATCCTTTTCCTTGATATTTGTAAGTCACAGGTAAGTCTGTTACATTCTTAAAGGCCCTCGGATGCTTCGATTTTCCCACCACTAATAAGCGAAGCTTGTGTGTGCCTGTGGAATTTGCACAAGGCATAAATGTCAATCTGTCCTTTGACATTTTTCTACCGGGAGCACTTTCTTCGGAGGAGTGCACGAATGTCTTATGTGGCAGCATCCTCCAGAATAAACCACTTTCGTCCGCGTTATAAACTTGTTCTGGTATGAGACCTAATTCTTGAATTTTTAATTGCAATTTCTTTTGAAAAGGTTCCACGGCCAAAACATCACTAGACAATTTTTCCCCTGTGACAGTTAAAAATCGGATTCCAAACCTTTTTTTAAATTTATCAAGCCAGCCATCGCTAGCTCGAAAGTCGCCTTTCATTGTAATTTTTTCATAAAAATATTTTGCCTTTTCGCGAAGGATGTCCCCCGACAATGGCGTATGCCGGGCACGCTCTTGCATGAACCACGTAAATAGAGCATTTTCCATTTCAGGACACTCACCTGTTTTAATTGTCTTTCTTTCCTTTAAGTTCCCCTCGGCGGTCCTGATAAACTGGAGGACTTTTTCACGGTTGACTTTTATGTCGTATATCGTGGATCGTCCAACGCCGTATTTCCGTGCGAGGCTTGCAGTGGTTTCGCCTTTATCGAGATCATTTATGATATCCTGCTTTTGTAGCAAACTTAACGTTACGTGTTTCCGTTTTGTAGACATTATACT